>OY723406.1:45206486-45806486 GCA_963210345.1 Inga oerstediana | reverse complement strand
AAAGTGATTATCTATTCTGATCATACTGCTGTCAAGTTCTTATCTAGGAAGACTTATACTAAGCCTCGATTGCTAAGGTGGATGCTACTATTTCAAGAATTTAACACAGAGTTTAGGGACAAGGGAGGTGCAGAAAATTTTGTTACCGATCATCTAAGCCGCCTATCCCTTGCTATATAGGGAGTAGTTGATGGTAAAGTTACTTGTGATGGTTTCCCTAATGCCCATCTCCTTGCTATTACACTTCACAACCCATGGTTTGCTCATATTGTGAATTATCTTGCTGTTGGAGTCTTACCTGATTCTTTGTCTCATTCTCAAAAACATAAGCTGAAACATGAAGCTCAATATATTTGTAGGATCCTCCTTAGTTATGGCAGCATTGTAGTAATCAAGTCATTAGAAGATGTGTATCGGATGATGAATTTTCTTCTGTTATAACCTCTTCCTATCCTTTGTTGTGTGGTGGTCACTTTGGGGCAAAGAGAACTGCTAGAAAAATGTTAGATTGTGGTTTAGATTGGTCTAGTCTCTTTAAAGATTGTTGTACTTTTTGTAAAACTTGTGATGCATGCCAGCATTTTGGGGGGTTATCTAGAAAGTATGAAATGCCATAGCAACCCATGTTGTTTTGTCAAGTTTTTGGTGTTTAGGGCATTGATTTTATGGGTCCATTTCCTGTATCTCATGGATATTTGTACATTTTGTTAGCTATTGATTATGGATTGAGGCCATTCCTACAAGGAAGGATAAAGCCTCTACTATTATTAATTTCATATGTACTAATATCTTTTGTAGGTTTAGTATGCTAAGAGCAATTGTGAGTGATTGTGGCTCACATTTTTGCAACAAATTGATGGACAACTTGTTATCCAAATATGATATTATATACAAGACTTCTACCCTATGCCATCCATAGACAAATGGGCAAGCTGAGGTGTCTAATAGGGAAATCAAGTATATTTTGGAGAGGATTGTTAAGCCAAGTAGAAAAGATTGGAGTCTCCGGTTGGATGGTGCTCTATGGGCATATCGTATAGCTTTTAAAACTCTTATTAGCATGTCTCCTTTCTAGTTAGTCTTTGGTAAGTTGTTATCTATCTATTGAGCTAGAACATAGAGCTTACTGGGATATGAAGACCTGTAATATGGATCTTCAAGGTTCTACTATGGAAAGGATGCTTGAGATACAAGAGCTAGAAGAGTTACGGTTAGATGCATATGAAAGTTCCTGCATCTATAAGGAAAAATCCCAATTGATTCATGATCAAGGCATCTTACGAATGAAGTTTCATAAAGGAAAACAAGTACTTATATTCAAGGCAAGATTCAAGCTCAAAAATGGGAAGCTTAAAACCAAATGGCAAGGTCCTTACAAAGTGGTCAAAGTGTATAGCTTTCGTTTAATAGGGCTCAAAGATCCTGCATGTAACCCCCTTCTCACTAAGGCTAATATTAAGTTCATAAATATGATTATGTTGAATTAGAGACCATAATACCATTTGGGACTTAATAAAAGTCTCTTTTGCCCAAAACATGGTTTTCAAAACTTTTCTAAAACCTGTTCAACAATGGTCTTATATTCACATTTCAATACATAAATGGCCTGTACTGAACGATTTCATTCATAAATATTAGAGTACAATGTAAATTCCCGATACACTTGGGTTCCATTAATCAAATAAGGGTTTTATAAGGCACAAATGCCCATGATTCATTTCCCTTAACTAGGGGATTACACAAAACTATTCTATAATTCCACTATGTACAATTGTTTCCCAACAAATATCCAAAATCTATAGGATGATAACCAAAAACCAAAATAAACTCCTAACTTGGAGCTTCAGTCACCCTTCATCACCTGCTTTTCTTTTGAACTACCGGCCCTGTCTGAAAATGTGTTTTTGGGAGGGTGAGATTCTAAGGAATCCTCGTAGTAACAAATCACTCATAGTATGCACAACCATAAAGCATGAAAGGATATCATCACACAATTTATAGCAACTACAATGACAGTTGCAGCGGCAAGGGCAAGTATGATGTGCGTCACCCTTAAGTTTTCTCATGCTGAAGTGCTCATGCTGTATTGGATAACCACATGTTCATATCACATATATCACCACAGTTGGAATCCATATAAAATATTTTACATACATACAACCATACTGCTCGGATACTCAAATAGAAATTCATAATTCCACAATGCAGCCTCAGCAATTACAACGGCAAATACAACGGCAGGGGTAGGTGTGATAACCATCACCCCCTACGACTGTTCACGTTAAACTGCTCACACTGTAATGCCATACGACTGATAACACATATAACACAATGATAAGTCAAGCATACTAAGCATCATACACAACATGAGAGAAAAGTCGCTACCTTGGTCCTTCTGAGCATGCTCTGGCACCAGCCTCTCCCGAGTAGGGCAAATATTGTATCTTATAATTCATAATTAGGGAGGAACTGTTATTCTTTATTCCAATATTCAATTGACATCTCAACACTTAGATTTGGTTATCATTAGTGACCCTTAAGAAGCTACAAATGTCTCTAATAAAAGCCCTAAAGGGTTGGGAAACAATGGGTTGAAACCTACTTTTCGAAAAACCACAAGTGCTGAAAAACAGGGTTTAGTTGCGGCCAGCCTACCCTTGGGCCGCGGCTAATATATGATCAGAAAGTCATGGGTCGTGGCTAGCCATCCTGGGCTACAGGCAAAAAATTGGATAGAAATATTTAGGCTGTGGCCAAGTAGTGGACAGAAGGTTGTGGGCCGCGGCCAGCCACTTGGGCCGCATCCAAGAATTGTCCTGATTCTTTGCTGTTTTCAACCGACTTTAACTCCCAGTACAAAACTCAAAATTAACCAAAATGAATACCAATAAAAACCTTACAATGTGAACTACATAACTTGAAAGTTTCACCTCATTTCAAAACCATTTGCTTTGTCAAATTACCATATAAAGTTGACCACTTGCACAGTAATTTACACTTAGCATTTTCCAGAATTTTCCAATTTTGCACACTTTGTCTCCAATGGTTCTAAAATTCAAACCAAAGTTCATTCCCATACAAAATTTCCCAAGGAAGCTGATGGAGAAATCAAAATGACCATATTCATATTGCTTTCACAAGATATAACCAGTCAACAACAACATAATGCCATTTACCAAAATTCCTCATACTTTACAATTCAACTACAAATCCAATCTATCTATTCAAAACACATACTCAAGACACTAAATCCATGACAACACCATCTCAATAACACAATGACCCCCTATTTTTGAAAATAAGGCCAAAATGCCAGAAATTCTAAACTCAATCAATGGCTACAAGACCTATATAGAAAGGTTTGTCTTACTCACCTCTACAACTTTCCCAAAGGAGTTCTTTGTTTCTGCAAATTATAAATTTCCTTGAGAGCTCAAATCACCACCAATGGCAAAATTAAAACCATAAAATCGAAGCTCTCAACACAAGGAACAAGATTGTAGAAGAGGGCTTTTCCATTATAGGTCATTAAGAGGGTCAAGTGTTTACCTTTTTCACAAAGCTCTTCTTTCCTTGGGCAACAATGTAGGATGAAAATGGAGAGAGAAATAAGAGAGGATGGAGTGAAGAAGATTAAGAAATGATTATACCTCCCTTCCATATGCTTGCAGCTGAAATTGGGGAGGGAAAGAGAGAGAAAGAATTTATATAAAATGTAATATTTGACTTTTCTCATATTACTTTTCTCATGCCCTATCTCTTAACCTAATCTTGCCACATATCCAATTCTTATCGGTTTTCATAAAGTAAGTGACCAATTAGTTACTCTAACGAATCCATTAGTCATTTAGTTACATTTCTCATTCCCTCTTAGTTAGTAATTAATTCTTCAATTAATCACAGACTAATAGCCATTCTTTCAATTTCTCATTGATTATGGCATATTAATTAAAATTGCCACATGACATATAATAACTCAACCTTAAATTCACAAATTTTTCTTAATAATTATCATTAGCCCTTAATCAAAATTTAGGGCAATACACTAGTGGTGAAAAGTTTCAAGTAAATGGTCATTATTGAAGCATTACCATGCCAGTCATCGACCACCATAATGCACATGGTAGTCTCTTTCCTTACCTTATTCCTTATCTTATTTGATGATATATGTAACACCCCAAATTTTATTCATCAAGAATATATTGTGATTATTATATATATTCAATAAAATTGTGAATATTTAACGTTAAAGGAATTAAATATTGAAAAGTTAAAGGTGAATAGTGTATTCAGTGATATTGCCTGCGAGGCAGTGAGTTTGTCATGTGGTTTTGGAAGATCAAATGATGAGCAAAAATTATGTAATTTTATAGGGTAAAAGTAGACATCCTAAGTTTTAATTTGATAGGTCATATAAATCAATTGAAGCTATGAAGTTTTGAAGTTTTTCCATAAAATCTGGAAAGTCTCTGAGCAGCGGTCAAAGAAATGAAATTTGGTAATGATATGCATTCAACTTGCTAAAGTCCATATTTTTTATTGAAATTATACTCAATAAGGGTTCCATAGCATTTGGAATCACTCTGAAATGATGTCTACAAATTTATTTATGATTTTTTAATATTAGGACAGAAAATCTACCAGAATTGGCATTATTTCAAAAATTAAAAATAAAATGTGTTAAAAATTAATTAATGAAATTAAAGATGCCAAGTGTCAGGATCATATGAGGAGGGGATTAAATTATAATAGATTTGTATAAGCACATGTCAAATTGCATTAAAATAATTCTACATGGACATAGTAATTATGGTTAATGATGAAATGGTTTGAGTATGAAGTTGGATTAGTTGGACTACTTGAGTGCAAGGTTGAGTGCATGGTTGGTTTAGTTAGAAGAGGCAATTTGGTTAGTAAAGCATGTGAGAGGGGACGGTTTTGAGCCAACCAAATGGAGAGAAAAATTATTTCCATGCTAAGGGAAGCTAAATGGAGCCATCATGACATAAACTTGAAGGAGGAGGAGATTGTGACAAGTGTCACAATAATAACCCTTGATGAAGTCAAATGGGTAGGATGAAGGGAGAAATTTTATGAAGGCTCTTCCTTCCTCTTTCCTTAATACATTTTGGCTAGCACAAGAGAAAAGAAGAGAGAGAGAGAGAGAGAGAGAGAGAGAGAACTTGAAGAGTCTTGAAGTTCTGGAGAGAAGGAGAGAAAGCTTAAGGTATGTAGTGATCTCTTATGCCTTTTTCTTGTAATCTTGCTTAGAAAACCTTCTCTAAACCTTTCTCTTCATGGGATCCATGATCTTGAAGACACATTTGAGCTCAAGGAGATAGAGAAGAGGACGCCTAGAGAAAGAAAATCCAAGATCTCAAGAGGTAACTTCATAAATCTTAGATCTATACAAGTATGAAGTTGTGGTTAGTGAATGTTGTTGGATTTAGAGATTTTTGGTTGAGTTGTAAATTTGAAAAAAAAAGCCCTAACCCTAAGGGGTTATGCTATCTAAATTTCTTTAAATAATGTTTATAAGGTGTTTAAATGAGTTAATAAGGGATTAGAAGTGAAAAGGTACAAGATTTTGAAGCTAAAACATAAAGTTACAAATTTTCCCTTTTCCTATACCTATGTTTCGGTCAACACCAAAACCTAGGGGTAGGAGTTGGATTTTCATTAAATAGATGGTTCCATTGGATTCAGTAGGCAAATATATGTGGGATTACAGTTAGTCACTTTTACGGAAAAGACCGAAAAAGTATAATTACGAAAATGCCACTAAAACCCTAAATCGGGTCTGTCAAGGGTATTTTCATAATTTGCAATTGAATTTGGTTATTATGAGCTAGGAAATGGATTCATTGAGTGAAAATAAATCAGGATAGCCCAAGTCAAAATTTTGAGAAAACATGCCATTGGGCCGGGGTCCCGGGGGCATTCTAGTAAAATTTCACCATAGACTAATATAACCACAAGAAACACTATGGAAGAGTCTAAAATGATACTTAGATAGGTTATGACCTATTTCTTGTACATTTAATATTGTAGGACTGAGTCTAAACCCGGAAGCGACATGTTTTACGAGGCACACTAAAAAGGGATCGATAAGACCTTGAGCTAGGAACATTATCCTTTATACATCATGCCATAGTTATATGCTTATATGGATGCCATTGTTTGTAAATGCGCTTATTAATCAACATGAATTGCCTAAAGAGGGGTAGTTAGTGCCAGAGGTGCACTTATATTGGGAGTTGGTGACAGTCCAACCAAGTGTAGATTGTGGGGTTGGGCCCTACTCATGTATACATGATAATGATGTATTACGATGATGTGTTTATATTGTTCATTAATTGGTGCATACATATCATATTACTTTTCGTATTTTCTATGAACGATAGCATGTTTCTACTGGGATTCCTTGGAATCTCACCCCTTTTTTAAAATAAACATCTTGTGGGTGCCAATAGGACGAAAGGCAAAGGTATAGATACGGAGAAGTGATTTGCAGGTGTCTTGAGGTAGGGTCAAGGATGGTGGTTAATATTAGTCTATTCTTAAGATATTTTGGGAATCTTGTATATATTAGAATTATAGCTGTATTTCTATACTTTGTTGACGAGAGACTTTGGATTGTAAATGAATACTGTTATCAGTATAATTATACTTTTCTGTATGCCCATGGAATTCCATCTTTATCACTCTTTGATTATTGAAATGGAAACGAGTATTGACAATATATGCTATTGAACAAGTGTGAGGGAGGGACTTATCTGTAGTAAAAAGTAGTTTATTTGTTTGCTTGCATTTTCCAATTGAATAAACTCCATTTTGAACTATACTCTTGTGCTTAGCCTTATCCTCTACTACCCTTTTCTCCATATCCTTGTGCCTAATTTCTAAGAACTATTTCCACTTATGCCTTATCTTTCTCTCTCCTTGTGACGATGATGTGTTATGCCTCAATCTTGAATTAGACTTCATAACATTCACTTCACCCAAGAGATAAGTGGTCTAGGTTCTTTGTCTTTGTGAATTACACTGATGGCAATGTAAGGATTGAGTGTGGTGGAGTGTGTTTATTCTTATGATGGATTTCACTGTGACATCATATACCTCTGTCTACTGCTTTTGTCCTCTATTGTTTTTGGTCTAATTCATTGAGAATTTTGAGGTCTCTTATCATGATCAAGTATCTCAATTACTCTTAGTTAGATTCATGGTTGAACTTGCTTTAAATTAGTGAATTGCCACAAAATTCAGATGTTTTAATGATGCATAGCTTAATTTTGATGAGTTTGTTAGGGAACAAAAAGCCTACTTAGAAGGTGTTTTGGGCCTAATTATTCATTTCATTGTGTAATTTATCCACTTAGATTATTGCTCTCTAGAACTTGTTTTGTTTCTTGCTTAAGGCTACATTTTACAATGGTATGGATAGAGATGACATTGGCATTCATTTTTAAACCTTCTAACCTAAACACAAACCAATCATTGTTCACCTTTGTTTACCCCTTCGAGCCCTTTATTTCCATTTTCATTTTCATTATACAAATGCCATGGTTGTACTTTCCATCAAGTTCCATTAGCACTATGATAAGGAAATATAAATGTTGTTCTTGTAAATAGGATGATCAGTGCCATGTGAATTGTTAAAAAAAACCAAAAAAAAAAACAAAAGAGAGAAGAAAAAGAAAAAGAAATAAAAAAGGCAGTTCATATAAAAAAAGTATTGATGAGTTGAAATGGGAAAATTTTGGCAGAAAAAAGTTACACTATTGTGATTAGTGCAATTGGTTATGCTAATCGAATTTGATGTATACATGATAGCTTGTTCTAATTTTCCATCATTTGGCCTATTCAACATTACAACCCAACAAAGTCCTTTGGATTTATTTATGCCAATGTTACAAGTAGTGGAGAGCCTAGAAATATTACATGCCTATGGTAGAGTGTGGTTAAAGTATATGCGAGTGAAAAACTACCTTATATGAGCGAAGAGTGCAAACACTTATCATAGTTAAGGTTTCCAATTAAGCTCATTGTAATTAAACCTTACATCACTTTAGCTACTTCAATTTTTGATATGTTCATTGAATTTGTATACGAGGATACCTATCTATTTGACTAAGAGTGATTCTTGAAGCTTGATCTTGCCTATTCTTTCAACATTCATCCCTCTTTGCCTTGTTGAGTTTAATATTTTGCTTAGGAGTGCAAAAGCTTAAGTGTGGGGCAATTGATAGAGTTTAATATCTATATATTTTTAGTAATTAATCTTAGGCTTTTGCGGGACTTAATTGAATATTTTGGGCATAATTAAGTGTTAATGTGAGATTTTCGTGAAAGGATTATTTGGAAATTATAGTGGTTAAATTGTTATATTTTCAATTAATATTTTTATTCCCATTATTATTTAATTGTGAGCAAAAGATATTACCTTTGTGAATCTACTTTTGGAGGTGATGATGTGGCACAACGTTTGTCAAGTGGTCAAAGTTAAAGATGTCATTTTGGAGCTTAATGAAGGACAAGAGTGAAACATCACAAGTGCAGAATTTAGTTTCACATTTTTTTCTAAGAGGAGATTAAATAAGTAAGGGCCTTGTTTGGTGGTTGTAATTTTATGCCTATCCTAAAACATATTTTCACCCCCTCATCCAAACATGGCACAACTTACTTATTTAAGCCAGAGAGAATTGAAGAAAGAAAAGGAAGTGGGGACCATTGTTGTATTAAGTGGCGGCTGAATTGAAATGAGAAGGGAGCTCAAAATGAATTAAAAGAGGGAGCTAGCTGGACCGAATGAGGAGGGAATTGAAGAAAAGAATGGGAAGAGGCAGCTGAAGAATGAAAGGGGAAGAAACACGAAAGAAAATAAAAGAAGAGAAGAGTGGCGGCTGTGTGAAGGAAAGGGGAGAGACAAAATGGATTTAGACGTTGTTGAACCGATGGGAATAATTGCGTGAAGACAGGTAGGAGCCAATTGAGTAAGGAGAGTGAAGTGGCTACTGCAATCTCCATGGCTGATCTCTTCTTGATTCATCAAGCTTCCTCTTCCTCTTCTATGAGTAGCAATGTAACGCCCTTCGAACCATAGGCCAAAATTAAGTTTCTAATCAAGTAATTAAGTGAAATTAGAGACCTTAGATGATTTGGGACTTAAAACAAAATCAAACTTCCCAAAATAAGGGTCTATAAAAACTTTTCTAAAACTTGTTCACAAAGGTCTCATTCACATTACAAATACACAATTGGCCTGTACAGGTTGATTCGTTCCGTTTAAAAATATTAGAGTACAGCATAAATTCTCAACACACTCGGGTTCCTTTAATCAGTAAAGGGTCTTACAAGACAACAATGCCCATAATCTTTTTCCCTTTACTAAGAGATTACACAAAACTACACTATACTTCTAATATATACAACTATTTACCACAAAATATCCATATGATATACATGATAACTAAATAATCAAAACAACTCCCAATCCGGAGCTCTACCCGATCCTCGTCACCCGCTTTCCTTTTGATCCTTCAGCCCTGTCTAAAAGTTATTTTGGGAAAGTGAGATTCTAAAGAATCCCTGTAGTAAAAAGCACTCATAGTATGCATAATAACAAGGCATGAAAGCAAATGATAACCCATACATACCAACTACAATGGCAGTTATAGAGGCAAGGGCAGGTATGACTTGCGTTACCCATACATTTGCTCACGTTGAAGTGCTCACGCATTATTACACCACAACACAGTTCACAACAATATATTTCACCACAGCTGGGATTCATATAAAGCATTTTACAATACACAGCTACACTGGTCAAATTCACAAAGCAATTTCTCAAAGATCCATGTCTATTACAACGGCAGTTCAACGGCCGGGGTAGGTGTGATAAGCATCAACACCCTACGATGGCTCTCACTGTATTGGACCATGGCACATTTTCATTCACATTTCACAAACACACAATGATCAATCATGCATACCAGACATCATACACAACATGAGAGAAAAGTCACTGCCTGCTCGTTCCTTCCGTGCACGCTCTGGCACTGGTCCCTCCCAAGTAGGCCAAATGTCATATTCTATAATTCATAATGAGTGACGAAGTATTATTCTCTATCCAATTCTCAATTACTTCTTAACACTTAATTTGGTTATCATTATTGCTCTTTGAGTACCCTTAAATACCCTTAACAAAAGCCCTAAAGGGTTGGAAGAACTATCCCAAAGATCCCCTTTTGGAAGCACAGAAACTGATTTTTTACTGCTGCACTCGAGTGATGATGCACTTTGCACTCGAGCACAAAGCTTAACACTCAAGTGATAGCCAAATGCTCACTCGAGTCCTAGGAAGTGAAGCAAAGAAAGTGATAACCCGAGAGCAATGGAAACTTTCAAAGAAGAGGAGCACTCGAGTGAAGAAGACCTCACTCGAGTGATAGCTTAACACTCACAAATGTTAAGGCATACTCTTGAAACTTGGCAGCGAGTAACAACCCAAGATGAGAGTTCATGGTGTCAAATACACCTGCACTCGAGTGAGAGGAGGCTCACTCACCCAAAGCCTCAACCAAAGCTATTCTCACATAAAAACACCCAAGGAATCCAATAAAACCATCAAAACAACCAAAATCTTATTCCATTATCATGCTTTGGTTTTGGGCAACACTAACACCAAAATCCCAAATCAATCTATCTATCCACATACATGCCAAATATACCAATTCCATGCCAATAACATGTCAAACACCCAATGCCACTCATTTTCAAATTTAAGGCCAAAAGTACCAAAAATTCCAAACTTTATCAAATGACATGAAACATAGATGGAAAGGCTTGTTTCACTCACCTCTTCAACTTTTCCAAAGACACTTCTTGATTCTCCAACTACCATATTTTCGTGATTCCTCAAATCATCACCAATGGAGAAACTACAACCATCAAATTGAAGCTCTCACTCTAAGGAACAACATTAATGAAGTGAACTTTGGCATTAGAGGTCATTTACATACCTTTCCTCAATCCTTTTCCTTTCTCTTTCTTGAGCAACAATGGTTGCTGGTTTGGAGAGAGAGAACGAGAGAGAGAGAAGAGGGAAGGAGATGAAGAATGATGATGATACTCCCTCCCTATGCTTGCCCAGTGAAAACCAATGGAAGAGAGGAGAGAGAAATGATAAAATACTCCCCCATTTGACTTTTCTCTTATCTCTCCCTTCACACACAATCTTGCCAAGTGTTACCTCCCTATTGGCTCTCATAAGTAAACACCTAATTAACTTCTCTAATTCCTCCATTAGTCATATAATCACACTTCTCATTTTTCTCTTAGTTAGTAATTAATTTCCCCATTAATCACCAACTTATGACCCATAGTTCCATTCTTCCAATTTCTCACTAATTATGGCGCATTAATTAAAATTGGCACAAAACACATAATTATCCAAATTTAATTTCACAAATCATTCTCAATAATCATCATTAGCCCTTAACCAAAATTTGGGGCATTACAAGCTAAGTTTTAGTGATTTCCATGAGTTGGGTAATGGTTTGAGCTTCTAAACTTCAATGGAATTCCTTTAAGCTCTCTTTGTAGTTCATAATTATATGGCTTGGTTAAGTATGTGGTTGTGATCTAGATTGTTCTATGCCATGTGAATAAACTTGGTAGTTGAGCTAGGAGTTGATTACTTAAGATTTGTATGATTCATATTAGGAGTAGGTTGAGTTGTTTATTCCGACTCGGTTGAGTGGATATTAAATGACTAAACTGAATACTTTGAATTTTTGTAATGGTAATTATAAGTTAGAATTGAAAGTTAATTATTCATCTCCTTGAATCAGATGTATTTGGTGGTATTCATTTAATTGCTTTGGTAGAATGAATTAAATGAGTATTGCAAGTATGGATCTAGTGGTAGGTTAGGTTCATCCTTTTGACTCATATTATTGAATTCTTATCATTAGCAAGTAAGGAAGACTAAAACCTCAACTCAGAGGAATCTCATTTTATCATTATGCTAGTTTATTGAATTTATCTTATTGTTATTGTTAATTTCGATTCCATTTGCTTCTGTCTTGAAAATCAAAAAATACAAAAATATTGAATTAGATTATATTACTTCATTAGTTTTATAAACAATTTCTCAAAATGATTTCTCACAACTTTAATGTATTTAGCACTTTACTATTTAAAAACTTGAAAATTAATCTTCTCACAAGAACGACCTAAGTTGAGCTACTATGCTACATTTTCAAACCTAGTTTATTTTGAGAACTCACATGATATGGGTACATCAAATGTCACATTCAAAGATCTTATATTTGAATCATTTGGGTCAATATTTCTGATGTGATCATCAACCTTCCAATTGTCAATATTTGATAACATATGTTACCGGTGTAAAAGAAATGATATAACCCATTACTAGCCATCAAACACAACAAAATAAAATACAAATAGCTCATACACCTTCACCATGAAAATTGGCTAAAAAAATATGCCGTCAAACATGCTCCTTGTCAATCTATTTTTGCTGATCTACCAACACCTTTGCAATGTATGTTATGGACTGCAATGAAATTTTCATAGTGGTCATTTTAGCAAATTTGTTTGAATCAAATGTAAATAGAGCAATTATTTTCAAATATTTCAACTCACGCAATAACGTATCCATCCTTTAGTGGCAAGCACTAATGTTTTGACCCTTCGACAAAGTAACGTAGGATGTCTATAATGTTTTCATCACATTCCCGTTACTTGTCCTTTGCATGCAATAGTGATACAACCATTTCTTCTCAATAGGCTGACCTATCTTTCCTATTTTTTACATAAAGGGTGAATGTATTGTATGTATTATTATCCTCTAAGACCTTCTCACCTTTACCTCATCCTCAAACTTTCCATCGAAAGTTTCCTCTTCAATGGCCTGATTTTCCTTGTCTTCACATTCATATTGAACATCCCTCTCATGCCTCATAATTACTTTCTTCCTCACCTTCAACTTCATCCCTAGTGCCACTTCCTTCCTTACCTTTAGTAGCTTCATCCTTGGTGTTGCTTCCTTCCTAGCCTCTAGTAGCTTTAACTAACTTCTCATCTCATCCATCACAACCTACACCACAATCTCGCAATCTCTTCTACCACTTTCTCCCAATTCTTATTCCATCTATAACAACTCAGCTGGATGAATATCAACAACCTTCCTATTATGCTACAATTAGAACCGTGTAATTTTCTACAATAATGACACTTCAAATTATGTGCCATAAAAACATGACAAATACAACCGCAAACACAATTCTCGCATATAGGATCATTGAACATCGTGACTTTTGAAAAATATTGTGTACATTCATAGTCAATTAGGTGGGTTGCACTGATGGGTTAAGATGGGTCCTATATAATCCATCATTGTTGTGTTGTGAGAGAATAGAATCCCTTCCTCCCTATTGTTCTTTAGCCTTATCATTTTATTCACCTATTTGTCATCTAAATATTGCAGTGCGGTTTTACTTCATGGCACATGTGCTCCAGGCAATGGAAACATTTGAAACAATGTTATCTACAACCAAGATAATTCATGTCAGGAACACAAAAATTAGGATAGAAGGCAATGCAAACTTATAAAACACCAAATTGTAACAATTATCATCAACAAAGAAATTCAACCACCAATATATTTACCAATGTTTTAAAAACTGGATCGGAAGTTGAGCCAGAAAGACAACAATTCATAGTTCAAACAGTCGGAACGGTCAAGCTGTTTTGTTGGATTGGTGGCATAATGATTAAATTAAAAATTATTTTTTATGCAAATATCGTTTAATAAAAAAAATCAAATTTATTAAAAATATTTTAAGGAAATTAAATTTTCTAAATATATATAATACACCTTTAACTTTATATTAAATTTATATTTCGACAAAAAATAATGTTATGTAAAAATGTGTAATAAATTTTATATAACAAAAAAATTAAAATAAAAAATATAAAAACAATAAGAAATGAAAAATGAGAAAAAGTGTATAAATTTTGAATAAACTAATTGATTACTTAAAGAACCATAACAAAAGATGCATATATGTCGTGATGTATGATGTATTCAGAATACAAATATTCTAGGTAAAACAAATTACTGTGTATGATGTATCTTTAGAAAACCAACTATTTGGACTCTCGAGGTTTCGTGGTTTCATCTTTCCAAGGTGCATATCATATTTCAAGATGTTTGTTGTATAACACTATCTCCCTTGTTTACTTAATATCTTGCATTCATCGACATCATTTCATTTTAACACTTTCAAACTCTCTCCATTGTTCCTACGACCTTTAAGTTTTGATATATATTCTTGCTAGTTGGATCATTAGGTTACTTTTTTAAGTTTAACTATTTTGTTTTTCATCTCTATCTTCTTTCCTTTCTAGCTAATGTCTTTTATTTCATTTTCCTTCATTACTTCTTTCTTATTCTACCATCTCCTTCATTTTTTTCCTCTGCATTTTTTTCAGTTTTCTTCCTTCTTTGGTTTCATCTTCACTTTACTTCTTATTTTTCCATGTTCCAGTAAGAGAAAATAGCAGCTAATGAAGACCACCCACCTCTAACTTTCACTCGGCTGGCTTTGTAAAGCTCGCTTTGTTTCGCAGCTCAACTCCAGCTTCTAAATCAAAACTTAGTTCAGGGCCGCTTAATGCAGCCCAATCCCTCAAAAGTTCCAAACATCGAACACGATTCATTAATGTGTTCAGCTGTTCTGTCTGATCTGAATTTAAAAACATTGATTTTTACTTCTCACTCCTTTATTTAAAACCTTCTTGTACTCATGAACCTCCTTCATCAACTCCTTGACCATAAAGTTACACCAATTGTAAGAAGCTAGATTTTCCTTCTCACAACAAACAATCTTCAGCATTCGTTACTAACACTTCCACTTGTAAACACAATGTTGTACCCTAAGGTGCATAAAACCAACATTAACTCTAGTTTTTTCTTCTTCTTCCCCTAAAAAATCAATTTCTTTATGTTGGACAACCTTTTATTCTTAAACTTTTTCAATAAGTAAACAACATAGTAAAGAAGCTTACCCGAAGATATTCGTATAAGTTAATCAACTAGAAAGGCTACATAATTGAGTATATGCAACCTTTTCAAATGATTTGATTTTGTTATATAGCATGATTCAATTTTATAATAATTATATTTTTTGTAATTAGACTTTTTTCTAATTATATAATTACGGAATAACTTAGTTAAAAATATCTTTTGTTTAGATAATATAATTTAAAAGCATGGATTGAATTTATACCATGTCCAACCAAAAAGATAATTTGATTTAATTATTAATGAGAATATTGAATAGCTAAATTTTATTGTAATCTCTCCAAATTATGTGATTTTTATATAAAATAATTAAATTTATAATAGTCAACCTTTTCATTAATTAGATTTTTACTATTTATATTTTTTTAATAATTTAAAATTATAAATTATTGAAAAATTATAATGTAAATATTACTATAAATGCACAAAAATTATTGACTCTTTCCTCTTACATACAAATAAAAGTGCAAATTTGATGAATACAAACAAAAAATGAAATATTTTCTAGAAAAAATATTTACATAAAATAGAATAAGAAAACTAAATGGAAATATTTAATAATATATTAAAATGTGTATCTATATTTGTGCTTGTAAAGTGAAATATTATATATATATATATATATATTATAATTTTGAATTTAAGGGTCACAGGTTCTTAATTCAATTGGCACTAGCATGTCTGTGAGAGGTCATTGCTTCAAACCCCCTTTGCTTGGTCAAAAAATGCAAATAAGTTGTAACGTGGTGAGGAAGTGGACATACATATGTGGCAATCTTAGGTGGGGACACATGACAAATAGTGGTGAAGACATGTGGCATTTTTAAATTATAAAGAAATTAATTTTGGGACACTTCTTTGTCGCAAATTAGAAATGGAAATTTTCCATTGCTAACTCGTGATGAAATTGGGCACTGTGTATGGATGGGGGGCGAAATGACGTGTTACTAACATTTAAAGTCTTATGGTCTGATAATCTGCAAGACAGAGTCAGTCTCTCCCAAGGAGATCACACTACAAGAGCAGGTGATTAGTTGAGATGAGCTAATGACCTATAATCAAATTAACAAGAATCAAATTAGTGAAGCCACTACAACAAATAATACATTTAACGTCACTAATTAACGACCGTTTAAAAAAAACAAGAAGTAAAAAAGCACGTGGTGGGATTTTTGTAATTACATCAAACTATGTAATGACCGTTTTACAAGAACGGTCATTGAAAAATCATTTCAACGACCGTTTTTGAAAAAATGGTCGTTGAACATTGAAATTCATTGGCTGTTTTTTTGAAAACAGTCTTTGAATCTCTGCATTTAAACCCTGACAGGACCCAACTTTTTTGTTCTTTCTAGCTCACTTATATGTTTCTCAATTTTCTCCCGCCACTGTCTCCCGCCTCCTTCTCCCGCCACCTGTAACCCTCTCACAACCATAGGCGGATATTAGTTCATAAAAATGTAATTAAGTTTGAATTAGAGACCATGTATGATTTGTGACTTAGACAAAATAAAATTTCCCAAAACCAGGGTTTTCAAAAAAATATTTACAACACTTGTTCCACAATGGTCTCATACTTACATTTCAAACATAAATGGCCTGTACGCGTTGATTCCATTCATAAATATCAGAATACAATGTAAATTCCCTACACTGGAGCTCTATCCGCTCTTCGTCGCTTGCTTTCCCTTAGATCCTTTGACCCTGTCTAAAAATTTAGTTTTTGGGAGAGTGAGATTCTAAGGAATCCCCATAGTAACAAATCACTCATAGTATGCACAACAATAAGGCATGAAAGCAAATCATCATACACACATTGCAACTACTACGGCAGTTACAGCGGCAAGGGCAGGTCTGACTCGTGTCACCCTTACGTTTGCTTACGCTAAAGTGCTCATGCTGTATTGCACCACAACACAGTTCACAACAATATATTCCATCACAGCTGAGATTCATATAAAGCATTTTATAACGCAAGAAACACTGGCAAGATTCACAATGCAAGCCATACTAGCAAGATTCACAACGCAAGCCATACTAGCAAGATTCTCAAATATTCATGTCGATTACAACAGAAGTTCAACGGCCGAGGTAGAGATTACCAACGTCAATCCCTAAATGGCTCGCGTTGAAGTGCTCATGCTGTAATAGACCATGGCACATTTTCCAATCACATTTCTCAAAACCATGATTAGACATGCATACCAAAACATCATACACAACATGAGAGAAGAGTCACTACCTTGGTCCTTGCGGGTGTATTCTAGCACCGGTCTCTCTCGAGTAGGGCAAATGTCAAATCCTAGAATCATAATTAAGGACGAAGAGTTATACTCTATTCCAAGACTTAATTGACTTCATAACACTTAAATTTGGTTATAATAATTGACCCTTAAGAGGCTACAAATGCCTCTAATAAAAGCCCTAAAGGGTTGGGAAACAATAGGTTGAAGATCACTTTTCAAAAATTCAAAGTGCTGGAACACAGGTGTTGGCTGCGGCCAGCCCACCCTTGGTCCATAGCCAAAATATGATCAGAAAGTCATGGGTCACGGCTAGCCACCTTGGGCTGCGGCCAAGAATTGGACAGACACATTTGGGCGGCGGCCAATAATCCGTTGGCCGCAACCAAGAAAAATCCTGTTTCTTGGCTGAACTTCAAAAAATCATAATTAATTCTAGAAAAATTGAAATGAGGTGATTCCAAAGCCAAATGAAAGGTATTTAAGTCCTCTTTATAGGAGAAATATGGGCAGTTACCAGAAATCACCAAAAAAATCCAGAATTACACAAAACTCAACACTGCTCCAAAATAGAGTCCAGTTTTAGTCCCAAAATTTGGAAAAGCTTAACTCTCAGTTCACAAAATGAAATGACATGAATTATATGTCCATTTTGAAGCTTGGGATGTGAACTTTAAGAATGAATTGTTTCATAATTTTTAGACACCATTTGGTCATTTAAAACTTTCATACAAACTAACTACCTAGAATAGAGTTCACTCTTGATAGATTTCCAATTTTCTACCAAAGTGTCCAATGACTCCAAAATCAATAACCAAACATATTCCCATACAATTTCTCACAACGAACACAATGGCAACCTCAAAATGACCAAAATCACAACCCATTGACATGCCCTATTTTTGCCCAATACACAAAACCAACACAAAGTTGCCAAACTTTATATTTAAGCTTCAATTCAATTCTATTAATTCAAAACACCAAACAAGGCACCATTTCCATGACAACAACATGACAACAACACAATGACCCTCATTTTCAAAATTCAAGGCAAAATTTCTAGAAAATCCAAACTCAACCAATGGCTACAAAACCTATATGAAAAGGTTTGTCTTACTCATCTCTACAACTTTCCCAAAAGGAGTTCCTTGGTTCTCCAAACTCCAAAATCCCTTGCGAGCTCAAACAACACAAAATGACAAATCTAAAATCATGAAATTGAAGCTCTCAACACAAAGAACAAGTTTATAGAAGAGAGCTTTTCCATTAGAAGCCATTTAGAGGGTCAAAAGCTTACCTTTTGTCAAAAAATTTTCCTCTCTCCTTGGACAAAAATGGTGGACGAATTTAGAAAGAGAAGGGAGGGATGAGAGCTTGATGAAGAAGGCAAAATGATGATTTCCCACTCTCCCATGCTTGGTCAACCTAAAAGGAGGGAAGGAGGGAGAGAGAAAATCATTTTAAAATGACAAATTGACTTTTCTTACACTCTTTTGCTTCATCTCCACATGCCACTTGTCAGAATTTCATTGGCTCATATAAAGTAAGTAACCCAATTAGTTACTCTAACCCTTCTATTAGCCATTTAATTAAACAATCTCATTTTTCTTTTAGTTAGTAATAAATTCCTCCTTTAACCACTAACTTATGGCCAATAATTCCATTCTTTCAATTTTTCCACTAATTATGGCATATTAATAAAAATTGCCACAAACACATACTAATTTCAATTTAAATTCACAAACCATTCTCAATAATCATCATTAGTCCTTAATCAAAATTTGGGGCATTACACCACCTCTTCTACCACACACTTTTCCTCTCAAGTCACGACTGTCTCCGACACACACTCTCCCCCTCTCTTGCGTGCACACTCCGTCAGTGTCTCTCGCGTGTGCACTCTGTCAATGTCTCTAGCGTACCTTTGTTCCTTCTCCCTCCCTCTCTCCACTCTGCCAGCTTCATTTCACTCCACAGCCACCGTCGTTAGTTCCACCTTCGTTTCTTGGCAAGTCCTCTATTTTCTTTGGTTGTTCTGTCTTCATTTTCCAAGTTGTCTACTGCTTGTTCTCAATTTTATAGTTTTTTTAGTGGAAAGGAATATTGTATTACTTTAATGTGAACTATACAATGGTCTATCCTCTACGAATTTACAAGGCATCTAAAACAAACAAACAAAATCTTAGCTTTTATGACTTACGGTGTAGCGCAAAAAAGTTAAAACTGTCCTAGTTATTCCTTCGTTGTCTTTAGCGTGTTCTGCTTTTTTTTTTTTTGGCGTTAAAATCCTCCCTTCCAACTTGTTTAATTGCAACTTGCTCATTTAAACCCACTTTCAACTATTCATATTTAGGTAATCAACATACATGGTACTATAATAATCCATACTAATATATGTGTACATATAAATATATAGAGAGAGGTGCTAGTGGAACCACCCATTTACATATGCTTTCTTTATTAAAGTTCCTTTTTTGGTTTTTGAAATTTGGTGGAGTTGACTTTGTTGGGGCTGGTGATGCCTTGATGGGAGAGTTCATGAATTAATAATTTAAATCCAACTAAAAGCAGAAAAATCTGTTGGGTTTAGAGAAAAGTCAATGAGACAACCTTAGCTACATCATTACTTTTCTAATGCTACTAGCTTTTTTTTTCCCTCCTTTCATAACTTATTGTATCAAGTTGCTTTCGCCAAAAGAAACAATTTTTTTCCTTTCAAGTTTCAAATTTTGCAATCTACAAACTTTACAATGGTTTGGGACCGTTGTATAATAAACCATCCTTTTGTTTTGTAATACTACCAGTTCTAAATATATGACCCTATTTTTAATTTTGTTTGAAAGTTCATGTTTACTATCAAATTACACATACAAATATTAGTATTAAGAAAAATTATCTAAAAAACATGAAATAGTTAATTTAATTTTTTAAAGGATTTTTAACTATATGACAATGTTCTTATCATGAATTTTGTATCATTGTATTTAGTATTTACACTAATTATGCTTCTTGTTAACTACATTAATTATGCTTACTTCTTGTTAACCGATGTTGAAAGCCTTCTGGTATGTTAGAGTTATGTTCTTATTAATTGGGTTGTTGTTTGAATTTATGGATGTCTTGCTTTTAAGGAGAAATGCTGCTGAAATTTAAAAAAAATGAGTAAGGCATCTCCTTCCTTGACCCATATTCACATTATAATGACAATTGGTCTAAAATTAAGTATTGTTGAAAAAGGTATAGGTGGTAGTAAAATGGATCATTGTTGGATGAATGCTTTGACAAATAGTAAAGAATTTGAGAATGGGGTGGAAGAGTTTATTGAATTTGCTAAAATTAATGCGCCTAGTAAAAATGAGAAGTATTTTTGTCTATGTGTGAAGTGTTTAAATAAAAGTCGACAGGATATTGATGATTTAAGGGATCACTTACATTGTGATGGAATAAATCTTTGGTACATAAGGCAGATATGACATGGTAAGGAAGTAATTGCTTGTGCGTCCCACAAGAAGGAAGTTTTAGATATTGGAGATGAAGATAGAATGGAGAAACGGATTCATGATGTTGTGGTAGAATGTTTTGCACAATCGCCTGTATATGGTAGTGTGTGGAGTAATGTAAAGGCACCTTTGTACCCTAGATGTACTAAGTATACATGCTTATCAAGTATTTTGCACTTAGTCAACTTAAAGGCAACTTGTGGGTGGACCGTTAGTAGTTTCACCTTGTTACTTGAATTGCTGTGTGATATGTTTCTAGAAGATAATGTACTTCCAAATCATATGTATGAGCCCAAGAAAATATTGTCTATGATGGGTATAGAGTATAAAAAAATACATGCTTGCCTTAATGAATGCGATTGTACAGAAAGAAGCATGAAGGACTAAGTGAGTATCTAAAATGTAAAACTTCTAGATATAACGTGAAGAAAGGTGCTGGTTGTGGTGATGAGACAAGCAAAAGGCAACCTTTAAAGATATCATGGTATTTTCCAATCATACCATGGTTTAAGTGAATGTTTGCTAATGTGAAGAAGTGAAGATGTTGAGATGGCATTTTGATGTGAGAATATGTGATGGAAAATACCTTTGACATTTAGCTGATTCTCTACAATGGAAGAAAATAGATGAAATGTTTACAGGATTTGGCAATAAGCCAAGAAACCTTTAGCTTGGGATTTGCACAAACGGAATCAATCGTTATGGTACTCTTAACAATACATATAGTGCATGGTTGGTTCTACTATTGATTTACGACTTACTTCCTTGGTTACGTATGAAACACAAGTATATGATACTTTCTATGATGATTTTGGGACCAAAACAGTTAGGGAACGATATCGATATCTACTTGGCACCTTTGACAGAGGAGTTAAGGAAGTTATGGGAGGATGGTGTAGATGTGTTTGATGCATATAAGCAAGAGTCCTTTAAGCTACATGCAATGATTTTCACCATAATTAACGACTTCCTTGCATATTGAAACTTGTTAGGGTATAGTGTGAAGGGTTATAAAGCATGTTTGATATGTGAAGCAAGCACACATTTCCATCAACTTAAGCATGGAAGAAAAATGGTCAACCTTGGTAATAGATGATTTCTTCCTTGGTTCCACTTGTACCGTAGGCTAAAGAAGACTTTCAACGGTTTGTTGGAGAATGGAATGGCTCTAAAGGCATTAAATGAAGATGAGGTTTATAGTCAGGTGGAAAGAATCAATGTCACTTTTGGTAAGAATTAGAGGACTATGAGTGAGAAGAACATATGAAAGAAGAGGTCAATTTTTTTTAACCTTCCATATTAACGTAGTCTTGATGTGAGACATAGTACTAATGTGATGCATGTAGAGAAAAATATGTGTGATATCCTTGTTGGTACACTTTTACACATATAAGGAAAACTAAAGATCGAATTAGTACAAGGCTAGACTTGGTTGAAATGGCAATTAGAGAATGGTTACATCCATAACTAAGAGATGATAGTAAGAGAGCATATATAGAGACAGCAGTGCATACATTGTCAAAAGCTAAGAGAAGAAGTTTGTATGGGTGTTTTCATGGCATTAAGGTGCCACAAGGGTATTCTTCAAAAGTAAGCAGGCTTATCTCAATGGAAGATTTGAAGTTAGTTGGAATAAAGTCCTATAGTTGCCATGTCTTGATATAACACTATTACCAGTAGCTATTAGAGGCATTATCTTTAATGCTATCTGTAGCTTTTCTTTCATGCTATCTGTAGCAAAGTTGTTGACTATAGTTAATGCTATCTGTAGCAAAGTTGTTGACATTGGAAAGTTGGACGAATTGGAAAATGAGGGTTATACTATTCTATCCCAACTAGAGATGCATTTTGCTCTCGCATTCTTTGATATAATGGTGCATTTAATAGTTCATTTGGTGAGAAAGATAAGACTATGTGGCATAATTTATCTAAGGTGAATGTATCCTTTTGAATAATACATGAAGAACTTAAAAGGGTATGCTAAAAATCCTTATCGACCTAAAGCCTCGATTGTTGAAAGATATATCATTGAAGAGGCTATGGACTTTTGCAAAGAATTTCTATCAAGGTCGAAAGCCCAATCTCATCATGAAAAAGGTACAAGTAAGGGAACACGAAGGCTCAAAGTGAAGAGTATGTGTCGTGAAGAGGTGTTGCAAGAATACATGTATATCTTGAATAGTATGGAGGAAGTTTAGTTGTACTTAGATGAACACAAAAAGAGTTTAAAGCAATTCTATCCAATAAAAAATGACATGCAAATAGGTAATGAGCAAAAGAAGACATTCATAAAGTGATTCAAGGAAAAGGTTTCAAACGAGACAAGTGTTTCTTAAACAATCAAATGGTTAGCTTGGGGGCCTTCTTTTGAGGTCACCACTTGGAGTGGTTTCAATATAAATAGGTATTCTTTCTACACAAATGCTAAGGATGATAGAAGTACTATGCAAAATAGTGGGGTAATGGTGGTAGCCGAAGCAATGCACTTTTCTAGTTTGAAAGATAAAAACCCCATATTGGCATCCATGGTCTATTATAGAGTTATTGAAGACATATGGGAAATAAGCTACACTAAGTTAAGAGTTCCTATATTCACATGCAGGTGGCTTGACAATAATGCTATTGAAATAGATCAATTTGGATTTACCTCAATTGATCTTGAAAGAGTTGGTTATAAAGATGATCCATTCATTCTAGTAAGCTAGGTAAAATAAGTGTTTTATGTCATTGATCCAGCAAATGAAAAATTATCTATTATACTCCAAAATAAAAAATAGAAGGATGGTGATCCAAGTTTGAATCTTGACAACACACCGTCTTTCACTACAAATCCAACTATACCAACTGAAGTAGAATTGGTAGATAATGATGAATATGGAGCTAGAATTGATCATTATGAAGGAATTTGGGAAAACAAAAAGTGAGATGTTGAATTGTTTAAAGTATTCTTTTAATTGCAATTTACTTATCATACCCCACCTTCATTTCTTAGTAGGAACATGGCAAGTTTAGATTCCGGTGACTCAGGTGGCTTACCTAATAAGAAAAAGGTTAAAGGAAGCACAAAGTTGTGATCGTTGGTCAAACATCATGAGGAAGAAAAGGAGACGGTGCACGTAGAATTTGATGTTGATTTGAATCCAATCGGTGAAGTAGGAGACACGTTCATTAGCTATATTGGATATTTGAGTTGGAGAAAAGTTGGCATTCTTTTTCTACTTGGAAGGAAGTTTCAAAAGGTAGGAAGGATATGATTTGGGAACAACTTTTGGTATATAAAATTGTATTTTCATCTCCATCTTTATTTCTATTTGTTCATATATAACTATTATATAATTTACTTTGTAGCAAACCTATGATGTCCCCAACATGAGGCAGATGTACAAGCATTATATGGGGGAAGTTTGTGGGTGATAGAAAGATTTCAAGTCCACGCTCACAACCAAGTACATTTGAGGGTCAAAGAGAAATGAGGATCCTTGTAAATAGTATTTGTTTCTTTCTCCAAATGATTGAAGGTTGTTTGTGGCATCGCGGCAGGATCCCAAATTTCTGGTATATATATTTTGTTCATCTTAGTGTGAAACATTTTACTTGAACTTATTTGACCTCACTAACTCAATTTTTTTATTCTTTATTTATATAGGAATTGAGTCAATCAAATAAAGAGAGGCAAGCTAAAAACAATTAGCCACATTACATATCGTGTAGGGGTTATTGGAAGCTAGAAAAGAAGATGATATAGGCCGAATTGAAAAAAAATGGAGGAAGCAACCAAATTAGATCCTAGCATTGTTGTGCAGGTAACTCCTCCTCCCTTACATCACAAAAAATGGAAAGCAAGGTGGATAAAGGGAGAAAAATATATAAATCTAGCCGTTGATGATGTCGCTAAAAAAATTGTGAGTATTTAATAAAAAGTATATTTAAGTGTGTTTCATTTTCCTTAAAAGATTGTATGCAATTAATTTTTATTTATCAATTGTATGCTACAGGATGAGCTTGAAGAGTAGATAAATGAAGGTTCCTTCACTCAAAATTGAAGGATGGATATCTTAGCAACGGCGCTTGGAAAACTAAATCACCTTGGTCATGTTAGAGGGGATCGAAGAGGAATTGGTGTCTCAAGATACTTTTGTTGAAGTTCACAACCTTATGAACAAAGTGAACCGAGTAGAGAGTTTGTCGCTAGGGTTCGAGAGGAAGTCAGAGCAGAGCTAGAGGTGCAAATGCATCAATCACTTTAAGAAAAGCTTAAAGACGAGTTGTTGCGTGAGCTACGAGATGAGATGAATTTGATGGTGTTGTCTTATATGCACAGAGGTTGGACAAGTCGGGATGTGTAACGAGGAGCATAGATCTCAAGTTTGTAAATAATTTCATTTAATATAATATTGAGTTTTTCCTTAAGTTAGTTTAATTAATTCTTTCATTTCTCTTACCCAGGAATCCTCAGCCTTTCCCAACACCAAAGGCAGTTAGAATCCTCCAGAGATTGGACATGGTGACCCTAGTCCTTCACAAGGCACTGGAGGACCTTGCTCTCTTTTGTTGGATATCCCTTTTCGATGTGTTATTGCTGATGCTGTTGTATACACACATGCTACTACCCACTATCATATCCAAATTCGAGACGATTAATGTAAGGTCAATGTCACAAATGTTCAACAAGGGGAGGAAGGTGTAGATGTCCCCTTTCTGGATGATGTGGTTGCCAATCTTGGTTAAACAATAGGATGTTCCATTCTTTGGCCTCAACATCTTGTTCATATGGTGACAATACCACCAATGGTAGGATAAACCTTACTGTTACTTACTTTTTCCTTCACATCGTACTTATAATCTTTATTTTCTATGCTGCTAGGATCAAGAAGAAGCAACAAGATTTCCTTTATTAGCACAACTGCAAAATTATTCATAAACAAATTAACAAGGTCGAATTGCAGATGCCTTATGGGATTGTGTCTCGTACAATCTCATATCATGTTGGAATTGATAACAAAGATATTAGAGAGTTCCTATCTTTGTAAGAGATAGATATAGGATAGGTCACATTTGCAATCATGTGAGTTTATTTTTTGTTTTTAACTTTAATTAATGCATTGATATTTAGGATTTTTGCTTTCCATATTCACTAAAGTCATTTCTCATTTTAATGTTGTGCTAGTTGCTTCTACAAAATGTGTGTCACAAGAGAGCTTGACACTTTGTATGGATTCTTATATCCTGGCTACCTGGCAAGGCGTAATAATAACAAATTGGATAATAGGATGAGCTATGTGGGCTATACAATTAGGCAGACTAAGCTTCCTTGTTATCTAGCATTAATTGTTAAAAGGCAAGTAACTTAATTTTACCTATTTATATATATATTCAGTTTGCTAAGAAGTATCATATTATATAACCACATTTTAATCTATATATGTTATCATAATTATCATTGAAGTTTGTGTGTTGCTTGCCCCTTTAACAACATCATCTTTTGGTTTGATTCCTTGGGATGCAAGCCAGACGAAGAGATAAAAAACATTTTTAACACGTAAGTTAATTTTTTTGTAAATCATTGGTTTTTTACTTGACTAAATTCTTTTAATGTTTGTATTTTTCATTTTGATTATAGTGCATTAAAGACATATTATATAATGGGTGGGAAGAGCAAAGGTAAAAGTGGTTTGATGAAATGGTTCCAGCCAAAAGTAAGTTGTTTAAGTTCAAGTTCTTTAATTGACATCACTTTATATATACCTTTATTCTTTTTACCATTTTCTTTTCATTTATAATGCCCTCGGCAATTAGGGAAAACTGAGTGCAGCTACTATGTTTTACTATTATCTATAACATCATTTTTAGTGGACTTACTACCAACTTTGAACAGGTGATCATTTCTTGATTCTCAACTGAATTTCATTTTTGTTCTTGTAATTGCATTGTTAGTGATTTCATTCAATTGATTGATTTATGTTAACTTATTCTCCAATTTGAGCACAGATTTTTGGTAATCAGGATGCCTACATAATCAAAGACATTAATTTGATCCGAGACCTTTTGTTAGGACATCTTCTACAGCACATAGTGTAGAGGTTTTTTTACATAGTGCAGTGGTTTTGAATAATGCTATATTATGTTTGCATACTCAAATACCTTTCCTCTTGCTACTTTTATAGTTTCTTATTTATATGAGTACTTTGAATTTGTTAGAGCCATTATGATTTATAGAGAACACTTTGGAAAATGATGATGAAGCATAGAGATTTCATGGAAGCATGTCATCTCTTTAGGCATATGATTGTCATGATTTAAGATTGAAAGTTGAAGTTTGAACATTAAAATGATGTTATGATGATATATGCTTGAATTTAAGTTCTTTTGTGCGATATGTGACGATTGAACTTTCAAGAGTCAAAATATAATTGTCTGGGATTGGTGGTTTTTCAATGGCTATGGGGAGAAACATTGAGTAATATTTATAAAAAAACAAGTTACAATGACTATTTTAAAGAAAAATAGTCTTTGTATTTAAAGCTATAACGACTATTTTAAATAAAACTATCATTGTATCTTTAACGATTGCTTACTTAAAACAGTTGTTGTAGCTTTAAATACAACAATTGCTTTACTTAAAATAGTCGTTGTATTATAGATACAACAACTGTTTTTTGTAAATAGTCATTGAATCTTGTGAATTACAACGACTTTTTTTAAAAAGCAGTCATTGTAAGTATGTTTCCACTATTGTTCTAGAATAGTCGTCTATTCTTGAACTTTCAATGACACTCACATACACATCCCCTTAAAAAGGATCATCTAAAGGGCATAAAAACACAAGTTAGAAGTGCCTTCTACAGTAGTGAGCTAGATGCACAAATGACTGATCAAATAGAAACTTTATCAATTCGAAAAAAATAACAGCAAAAGAGGCCACTAATCTATCACTAATTTTGGAGATAGCTTATTCCAACTTTGTGACAGATAAGGGATAGAATTTTTTTTTATATGACGAAATTTTTTTTCTTGCTAATTTATGACAAAAAATTTCCATAGTTAATTAGTGACAAAATTCAAAATTCTGTTGCTAATCAAATAGTGACGGTGTATTTAGTGATGGAACAAATTCCATCACTAATTCTATTGCTAATCCAATTCCATTACTAATTTGTCTCTAAATTGATTAGTGACAGAAATTCCATCACTAAATTTAGTCACTAATTTGATGTTTTTTTGGTAGTGCCTTTTATAGTCTCATAAAGGGCATATCCTAATATAATGCATAGGATGATAATGGAATAGGCAATAAGAGCTATTGAAGCACTGAGTATATTTAGAAGTTTGTCACCAAACACACAAAGAAACAAAAAAACCTAAGTCAACAATGAATAGAGCTAATCGCTTTAACCAAACACTAAAACACCTAGAAGGTGTTGAGACAACTTACCTTCCTAGCCTTCACTAATGAACTGAAGCTCTGGCAAAACCCATTGTGATTGATCACTAATAGTCCCTAAGAGATAATATGCTTGATAGGTATAATGTTAAGTTATTGTCTTTGTCCTTTGTATAATAAAAAATGAAATCCTTTCTAGTTTGATAGCAATAGTTTTTGTATGAAATAAGGAGATGGGTTTTGGTTTAATTTATTTGTTAATGTAAGCTTCAAATTTAATTGACATTGAAGCCATATTATTGTGAGTATATACTAAATTGATGAATATACTACCAAAAGAAATATATTGCTACCACCAAGCATATGGTTCATTGGATAAGGGATTGTACCAACTTTAGGTGAGGTCACAAGCTTAAGCTCTAGAATGTAGTAGTGTTAAATACTTAGTGGTAGAGTTTTGTTGCCTTTATGGTCTTACCAGGCTGGGCCTAGGATAGCGTATGCTCCACGCCAAAAAAACAAAGAAATATATTTCTTCTTCCTCATAGGAGGCAATATTGTCACTGATAAAGGGAGGATTCAATATGCTAGTTAGAAAGCAAATGAAAGAATGGTAAGAGAGTAATGTCACTTAACAAGCTTAAAAGAATAATATGCTCAAGTCTTGGTATTCAAGGTAAAAGGTTACAATTGAAATGCACATAATTAGAATTAGACCAAAACACTATTGTAGACATACAAGCTGATGAAGAATGCAATAACTAGTATAATTTAATGATAAATGATAACATTTGTGTTTAGCTAAAGATGTAATTTAGTTGATCGATGAAGGACAACCCATGATAATTTCACAATAGTAACTTTCATGAATGTTGGAAAGTGTTTTGAACTAGTTAGGAATAAATTGTTAATAATTATTAATTGACAATGATATTCTGATGTAGGTTAGAGCTTAAAAGGATCATTTCTATTACTCATTATTAGTGGTTTATCAAGCATGTTATCACAAGACATGCCATATTTAATTTAAAGTATACCTGCACCCATTCTTAAGTGTGGTGCTAAGAAGTGGAAATACTTGCTTTATGGTGCTCCTAATTACTACCTAGTCCTCGTAATACTACTCGAAAAAGAGGCCTTTAAGTCCGCTACATCTAGACCTCTATAGGCAGAGATGGTTTAAAAACTATCACTGATAGCATTTTTATAAATATTGTTACAAATTTAGACCGGTCGCTTATTAGTTAAATCTAAATAATATTTTCTAGACTAGTTATATTTATGTTCAGGCTTGATTGGAAAACAATTAGACTAATTGTCTTACATCTGGTGTAAAAAGTAATTTCTAAACTGGTTATATTTTTAACGACTCTAACTTAATTGTGCTTGTGCACTAGTTTCAATATGTTTAGTTTAGAAAATTAAAATTTAGACATGGTTGCATATATAATCGATCTAACAATTGATGTACGCCTAGTATAGCATTTGAGCTTGAGACCTGGAAAAGTTGTAATTCATTGCATTTCTCTGTGTGACCTTCTTTGCCTTCACTCATACTTGTCTTCAAGCATCATTTCAATGGCACTCCCCTTCAATATCTAAATGATGCTGCTAAAATTTAAATAGGCACCACAAGTGTGCGAGCCATGAAAATAGTATAATAGCGAATCAAGGTTGTCCTATAGAGACTTAATTGAACTAGTGATTAGGAATCAAAATTTCCATTTTCATTTAAGTTCAGTGAGACACATGGATGTAATGGAGATAAAATAAAAACAAAGATCTAACTAGTATAATAACGCAAAGGAATCTAAACTAAAACTAATGCCACGGATGATTTTAAGTTATTTTTGTAATGATTTGGATTATTATAGCATTGGTTATTTCTTATTGTCTAACATCTCCCCTTAATTGTAAATAAAAATATATTTGTTAGTCTAGGACTCTAAATTACCTAATAGGGTCTTTCAATCCTCTAAAAGGAATTCCAATTATGTTAATCCCTAATTTCTTAGGTGATTACTGCTTAATTGGATTAAATTAATTGCAAGCCTAATGTGACTATATAGTGCTGGTAGCTATTTGTCTATCATACAAGTAAATTAAGTCTAAAAACTTAATCCTACATAATTCAATTAAAGGACTACTATAAATTTCTTGTGTCAAGGCTCCTTTAGAGTAGCAAAATAAGTTTCAATAAAATTTATCTTCTTTCAGAATAATTAAGCTCACAATGGAATCAACAAACATAACATTAAAACAATTTAAGATTGAAATGATCATCCACTAATCCATAATTAACCGCAATAATCTAAGGCAAAAGTTTAGCAACACATTACCTCAGTAAAATTCATCACAACAATAATAATTCTTGAGTTTAAATTCACAAAGGAAAAGAAAGGAAAACAAAAACAAAAAGTGAACAAAGCACCATTAAACTCCAGCTGTTCCTCTTGTCAAGAATGGCATTAGCATGAAAAAGGGAAATAGAAACGGTGTTGCAACTCTCAACAATCATGTCATCAGCATTTTTGTCTAAGATCTCCAATGGAATCTCATTCGAGCACAGTCATGTCCTCAAGCTTTGTTTTTGTCCAATGTGACTATGAAGGCTTTCTTTTTCTCTCCCTTTATGCTCTCTCTCCCCCTAGTCCTCACTTGTCAGACCTGGGGAAGAAGACATAGAATGGAGTTGAGATTGCCTTCCCTATGTCTAGTCTCTCTAATTCTCCACACCTCCTCTAGTTCTGTGAATTTACCCATCAGAGGCGTTGAAGCCGATGAATATCTGAGAAGATAAAGAACAGTGTTGTGCCACCTTTTCCTTCTATCAATCTTGTTGTTTGTTTTGAATTTAGGTCTCACATATCTCCCCACATCAAACGATGTCGTACCAACATCTAAAAGAAATAAAAACAAAACATGAAAAAGTAAAACAAACAATAATAACTAAATTGACACTTCCTTCTTTCCATTTTTTTATAACTTTTAATATTTTTATTTATTCTTTTATCTAAAGATAAAACTATGATATTTATTAAAAAAAATCCCCAAATAATGTACCAAATTGAAATCTTATGATAATCTCAAGTAAATCTTCCAAAATTGTCTAGATAACCCTCAAAATACTCCAAAATATATTTTAAATATATCACTAATGGAGAGTTATCACTGAACTTCTTCTTCAATCCCTGAACTTGCTCCTTTGTTTTCAATTTCGTGACCTAAATATTTTTAATGTTTCATTCTTCTGCGTGCACTCAAATAGAAACCCTTACTCCATTTTCATTTTCATAGTTTCCTAACAAAAATATCTTTGAAGTAGTCTTATTCATGCTTCCAGGTATTTTACTAAATTTTTTTAAAATTAAATACTCTTTGTCTGAATCATTTTTGAGATTTATACGAATTCACATTTTCTTTTACTCAGAACATAACATGTCAAATAGGGCTAGGGAGATTTTAGAATTTCCTAAAAGAAATTCTTTACACTCTGATATTCAGGGGAGGTTTTTTCGCTCTTGTATGAAATTTTTGAATGGTAGGCGACTAATTCCCACAAAAATATGCACACACTTAATGTGAGATGATTTTATGAAGAGTTATACAGTATGGGTAAGGCATGGTGAAGTAGAAATGCTAACTAAATCTTAACAATAGGAAGAGGCAGTTCATCATGACTATGATGCTATTAATTCTGGTGATAGTGTGGAGGACATGATCCATGATGTTGAAGTTGGAACCTTTGAGCTGGTAGTGCATAATTGATATGTATAGTAATGTTGAGAAGCCCTTATGCCTTGGCTATGAAAAATACCAAGTATTGAATACTTTGGTACATTAGGTAAGCTTGAAAGCATGATAAAGGTGGAGCGATGTTAGTGTTTCAAAGCTACTTCAGTTTGTAAAGGACATGTTCCCTTATGGAAATTCTCTACCAAAGTGCTACTATTATGATGCAAAGAAAATTTTGTGCCACTTTTGGATGGATTAGAAAATGATTCATATAAGCCCTAACGATTTCATATTGTACAAAGGATATTATAAAGGGCATGACAAGTGTAAAATATGTCACACAGTAAGGTACATATCAAAGAAATCTCCAGACAAGGTGTTATGGTACTAAGTAATTGTACAAAGACTAAAGTGACTATTTGCAGGGATAGGAGCACCACAACCATAGTTTGTTATTGTTGTGTTTTCTATTAATTGATATACTAGGCTATGTTTGTTACTCCATTTAAGTTATTTATGTATGGTTTGGATTGAATATGAAACTGAGACAACTCAAAAGTATCCTCACCTCCCCTTTTGTAATTTTTTAGACTTGAGGCTTACGACCGTATAAGTCTTTGCGACTGTGTTTGAAGGGTTTATATGTTGACTTTTCCTTAGATGTATGAAATAACTAGTATTTCAACAGCCCACATAATCCTCTTAACAAGTTTAGGGTTATTTGTAGTTGACATATGTGTTCTTGTGTTGAGGATGACTTTGTGAAAATATGAATTGAGATAAGTAAATTATATCTCATTTTGTGGTTTGAGGTTTTATGCTTTTGAATCAAGACCAATTATCTAAAAGGAATATTGCTTTCATTGAATGGCTATTTTCCTTTTAATTTTTTATTGGGGTCCTGCTAATTGTTGCTAAAGCTACAGCTGGAGACCAACTTTCAGATAGTCATATGATTATATATAACTTCCATCCTAATTTGTCATTGATTCATTTATGTGTCTTATTTTCTAGCAAGTTCTGCTTTCCAAGCATCTACATTTTCCGTGGTAATTAATTTATAATATGCTCTATGTTATTGGCTTTTGTAGTGGATGTTTCATCCTTTGGTTTAGAAGAGTAGAAAGATCTATACTATGCTTGTATGGTGTAGGGTTCTAGTATTCTTAGTTGTAAGTGGTGATTAAATTGTTCTCTTTTAAGATGACCTTATATTTTGGGAATCTATTTCCTTACACATGAGTGTTTAAAGTGATGGCATTCTAAAGGAATAGATTGCTTACTGCCTGATCTAAATGCAATGTTGAATGTCAGCATGTATGATGTCATTATTAAATGATCATGTCCAATTGTGCTTCTGTGCATTTATGCAATAGTAAAGATCATATTTACATGTTGTCTCTTCTGAGCAAGGACTTTATGCATCCATATTGTAGACAGTTCTATTAAATATATAATTTTTTTGTCCTTGACTATGAGCCACTCTTTATCAATTGTTGGTGCATGGAAAGTGACTCGCAAATGTATTAATTATTGATAAATTAGGTTGTTAGCCTGCTTAAAGACTTTCAAAAATCCAAGCCTCATTAATAGACCTTAGACCAGGCCAAGCCTGTGTACAGGCCAGGCTTAGGCCGAAAAAAAGGCCTCTGACAGTCCACAGGCCATATTGTTACAAAATAGGCTTGGCTTATTAAGGTAAAAGCCTGGCTTGCTTGGCCTATTTCCACCCCTAAGCACCACACAGACTTGGACGAAGTTTCAGATGATGTTAGGGATTTACTTTGTACCACTATCTTAGTATAAAACATACTTTGAATTTATCACATTTTAACCAATGTCTAATATTAATAACTTATATTCATGTTGCTAACCATTTCAATGGCGTGCAATGCAGCTCATGTATGATGTTCCAAATACTAAATGTTGAAGGACAAGACCCTCCCTTACTTGTATGAATGATTTTGAGTATTCAAGACACAATACCACACAATTGCATTAATGTCCAGGTGGAAGAAGTCAAGCCTTATCATACTTCATTTGATAAGTATCCATATACTACTAAAGAAGATTTGGTAGAATTATGTCAATTACATACCACCCCAGTATCTTTGGTAAGTTTAATTATATTGGGTGTTATTTCCCATTGATTCATTTTAATTATTCACTGGTATTTGTCTTTTATGATTCTTACACTTAGGAAAAAAGGGCAAAAATGACTGAAAAATGGCAGAAAGTTAGAAGAAGCAGTGACTAGGCAACTACGGACCTAATGGAGGCCATGCAGAAGAAGTTAGAAGAAGTAGCGAAAGATGATCCTTCAGATGTGCTTTCTCTACCTTTTCTAGTTCGTCATGAAGTGGCATGGTTGTACGCTCACCAAACTAGGAGTGGGTCTTGCACAAGTGAAAGTGCTGACAAAGTTATTGAAAAAATTGTAAGACACATTAGTATTTTAGTTACACTTGATAACTAAGTATAGCGTTCTTACTTATGTTTGTAATATATATGTAACAGGAGGAGCTTAAGAAACAAGCAACTAAGGTAACCTTTAAGCTAGAAGGGAGGAATGACGTTTTGACCATTGTAATGAGAAAACAAGACTATGGAGGGCATGTCAAGGGTGTTGGACAAGGGGTTGGCATAAAAGAGTATTTTGGAAAGCAAACTTCATACACTCCCGAGAACTTCTTGACTAAGGATAAGGGCAATCCATTGTTGGCTACTATGAAGGCAAAGACATAAGCTTCAATTAATGCCCAGATATAAAAGGTGAGAGAGGAGATGGCTACAATTTTTACAACAAGTAGACATGAACCAACACCTAACCCGAAGACACAATCCCACTCAACTACCTAAAGCACTAAAGGGAGTTGTTGTGTTGATGGCCATTTGTCAGAATTGGGGGTGATTAAGATGAACCTTATGAAATATTTCTAAAGGATCCTGATAGAAGATTAGTAGCATTTAATAACATCCAAAACCTTGGCCCAACCATCCAACACAAGGAACTAAAAGATGACCAAGAAAGAGTGTCAATTCTTGAGGTTGTAGTTGTAGATGCTCTTGTCCTATTTCCCCTTGAAGATGTGAGGACAGTGTGGGATGCAAAGAATGGTTTCCTTATGTGGCCAAAGAATCTTGTGTCAAAGGTTATCGCTGCATTCACCTTTACATCCCTAAACAAACCTACATCGCCTAATCCAATTCTATCTCCTTAATATACTATCATGCAACACATGGCTTTTTTGTGCTTTGGTGCTTCCTACCAAACAAAATGAGTGGATTTGGATGAATATGTCACGGGCCATGTTTATGACCCTAATGATCAGCCTATTATTAATAAGGAGGATTTGGTGAGCCTCTTTGTCCCAAAATAGTAGCTGACCATTTTGTACTTGCTAGCATGGATTGTGTAAGTATTGTTTTCTAAAATAATGTAAATATAAATTACAGATTTATGATATTGTAACTTACTAATTAATTAACTAACATGCGTGTAGATACCTACACTGTTGTTAAAATCTTCAAGCAGAAGAAGTACGTTTGCATCCCCTTGCTTGGTGTAGGTTTACTCAAGCTGTATACATAGCAATGAGGTTGGATTAGTGCCAAGCTAAGTGGTTAATGCCACCATATAATCATATGAGTAAGTCAAAAACTTTCTATTCATTACAATGCTTTTTGTATTTAATTTGTTGAATATGAATTTATTCTTTTTCTAGTAACACCTACTAGCAATTGTTGCTATTGTCAAAGAAACATTATATTGTCATCTTCTTATGCTCCACTCATAGCAAAGTGAAAGTTCATGTGAAGAACCTAATTAACGGTGAATTTTCTTCTACAACCTCATGGTCTTTGTGATTAATATAGGTTACTAATTGTGTGTTTCATAATGATTAGTCATATGAAGTCTACGTGGCTAATTTATCACCATGTGAAACTGTATGATAAAGCTCTAGATCCTAAATGGGTTGTGCCACAAGTAATTACAAGCATGTTTGGTGTCAACATTCATTTGTTTGTGCTTTAATTTCAATTAATTTGCTAATGTGATATTCTTTTATAGACATGTAGGTAACTGGTATCAAGCAACTTATTCAACTATTATGTGATGAGGCACATGTACAATATTATTGCCTTGGTAACAAACCTTAATGAAGAGGTACATGTGTTTTCAGAGATGTGTTCACTACTTTTAATATTTTCCAATTACATCATATTAATTTCTTTGACTTTTATTTTTTATATGTTTAACCTTGCTAAACCCTTACCCATGGAAGATATTGATCACATCCATGAGCATTGAGCACAATTATTTTGTAACATTGCATTATTTCCCAAATAAATGGTAAGTTACATTGCATTACTGATTAAGATGCTTGCTAAAAATTTTGTATTGTTCTCTCTATTGTTTTTAGAAAGTTAATACATTACTTACCTTGATTTTTTTTTTTTCAAATGTCTTCAGCTCCATCATGGATTTCTATTACTTCAGATATAGAACAAATAAAGTTAGTTTTGCATGTATTCACTTCTTTCATTGTAATTTAACCATATATATAGTTTCCAGAATTATGTACTTGTATTTGTAGTTATTTGATGAATACATGATAAGTAGAGTATATTGTTTGTTTGTGTGGGATTTTACTTTTTAAAAGTTTTTATACTTCTTTTATAAATTAACATTAGAGTCAATTGTTGATCTGTGTATATTGTTCAGACATATATAAGAATTGTCGTTCTCTATGTTGGTTATCTATGAACAGGTCATTGAATGCAGGGCATAATGCTAGCTAGATATGTATACAAACACAAATAATAGATTAGTTATGGTAATAATAGGTCTAAAACAAACTTATTTAGACCAATTAAAATACAAGAAGGTGAAGAAATGTATAATGACATGAATTGGTTCTGCCCCGATTGGTCTTAAAAATCGACCATTTTAGACCTCCTAAACCAACAACAAGTCTTAAACATGCAACCTTCTAGACCAAACTATTGGCATATTTTAAATGCCAATTTTTATGGCCGGTCATAGGACTGGTCTAGAAAGCACTCGACTTTTAAAGCTAGTCGATATAAGACCGAATCTAAACCCGATCAAAAAAGCCAATTTTAATTTATCTAAAAGACATTTCTTCTAGTGGTGTAAGAGTTTCACAAATGCCATTCAATTTAAAGAAGCAGTATACAAGTATAGTTTGGATCACATGTTTGCATGCACATTTGAGACCAAAATTAATGGAATATGTTAAAATAAATTGAATCAATAACGGAATCTTTTTAAGAAAACTACCTCTACTAAGATAGATATATAGATTGCAAAATTAACTAGAGTTTATAATTGTCATTTGCAAGTCCTATAAGCAACAATATAAACTATTTCAAGTACACTTGACAACTGTTTGGTAATTTGACAAAATAAAGGCAACGATTTTCAACATAGTTTTGTAAAGGGTTAACACATATCTTTTGTCCCTCAAGTTTGTTCTCATTTTGGTTTTGGTCCCTCAAATTTTAAATCATGAGTTTTAGTCCCTCTAGACCCATGTCTTTGTTAAAATATAGGGACCAATGTTATAAAAGAAATGAAACTTGAGGAATAAAAACCTAAGGTTTGACACTTGAGGGACTAAAACCAAAACATGGGAAAATTTAAGGGACCAAAGATTGTATTAAGCTCATTATATAAGTCCTCACAGAAAAAAAAAGTACATACACATAAGTAACCAAGAGAAAAGATAAGAGCTAAACTATAAATTGATTGACCCAAACACATACTATACATAATTGTAGTGTGTGTGTGTGTACACATAGATTAAGTTTAAATATGAATCCATGTGCTTATAATAGCACCAAAGTTGGAAAAAAAAATTGTGGTAAAGTAAGCAAAATAGGAAACCCTAAAATAAATAATAAAAAATATATTTAATTGATTAGATACTTCCTAAAATAACAATATATAGTAGAAACTCTAGACAGAACTCATAGAGCATATGAGACAATGGTGAAAAAAGGAGCAAAACAGACATGTCTTAATGTATATGAATCACTAACCAGAAAAAATTGATGTGATTCTTAGAAGAATGAACTAAAAATATATATATTATATAACTTATGGTGTGATTCTTAGATGAATGAGTCAGTTAAATGAAAAACTCAAGAGTGATTCTCGAAGGAAGGAATAACTAAGCAGAAAACTCAATGATTCTTAGAGGGTTTAATTACAAACTATATTTTTAGATGAAAAGAAAATTAGGGAGAAAAGGAGGGGAAACTCTAAAAGAATAGTAATTTCATTGTTGCAAGTGTTTTTCCTAGTATTCCCTCTCCCCCTATTGTCTTTTCACTTTTCCCTCCGTACAAAAGGCACATAGAAGACACTAGTACAAAATTCCCTTTTTAGACCGCCACATTTAGACCGGTTCTAGCAGATAAGGTCTTAAAAATTTGACTGGTGGCAATTTTGTAAATATATAGAACTTCTAAGACCGGTTTTAAAAATAATCAGTCTTAAAAACTTTATCTAGACTGGTTATAAACAAAATCGGTCTTAAAATATCAAAATATTTTAAAATGTAAAAAATTTTTAACTTTTAAGACCGGTTATTAAGAAAACCGGTCTTAAATAAAAACTTATCTAGACTGGTTATAAATAAACAGGTCTTAAAATATAAAAACATTTTAAAATTTTAAATTTTTAACTTTTAAGACCGGTTTCTCTGAAAACCGGTCTTAAATATTTTATATTTAAGACCGGTTTTATGAAAACCGGTCTTAAAGATGAAAAAATTTTAAAATTATTGTTTTTTCACCATTTTAAGACCGGTTTTAATGGAAAACCGGTTTAAAAAGTGAGATATTTCGGTGTATTTTCACTCCCGCACGCCCATATCCCGTGCTTTGAACCCTTTCTTCTCTTGTTGCCATTTTTCTGTGAGCTATGTCGCTACTTGTTCTGAACTCCTCCATCACTCCCCGTTCCTCTTTTGCTCCACTCTCCTCCATCATTACAGTTGTCGTTGCTGTGTTCCTCGTCACTGTTCTTTGATCATTGTCACTCTCTTCCACCACCACCTCTATTCTCCGTAGTGACCATTCTCCTCTGCCGTGACTTCCCTTTGCCACCGTGACTTTGGGTAAAAGCTCAGTACTCCTTGGTCTTCAATCAGATTAGTGTTCTGTTAATTAAAGCCCTCAACTTTCAGCTTGTATTTGCTATTCTCAACAATATTAACTCTAACATTACATAGTGGTTAGACACAAAATAATTGCAAAAAAATGTAATTAAGGTTAAAGGGAAAACTGTGTGATCGATGACTTTATTACTATATACTTTTTTTGTTATGGACCAAAAGTAAATAAGGTGCTCTGTGACTTGTAATAATTGGCTTGGAGTAATACCATTCTAAGTTTAATTTTTTTAAAATTTAGTGTGATTATTTTATTGTCAGTGTTTAATGTGATTGTTTGATTCTAAGTTCTGTTTTTTTTACTACTTTTAAATGGTGCATGTTAAAATTCATTGAAATCTCTAAAACTCTATGGTAGTTGTTTTTTTGTCTATCCTTTTGTTGTTGGATATAGGGTGCTACAAGTGTTGAGATATATATGGATCATAGTTGGATAAAAGCTAAACGAACGATTGTTGAATATGATAATGGGGTGAGGGGTTTTTTAGACTTCATTGGAAGAAATGTCGATGATGGTAGTAGGAAGTTTTATTGCCCCTGTGCAGTATGTTTGAATGAGAAGCGACTAAGTGCTGCAGATATATATACACATTTAATTTGTGAAGGATTTTGTAAGAGTTATACAGTATGGATTTGGCAAAGTGAAGAATGAGAAATGCCAAGTTCATATAAACAGGGGGAGTGGGCTTTGATGATAATGACATGGATACGGATGATCAGATAGAGGATATTATTCGTGATATATGAGAAGAAGCTTTTGAGCAATCACATGCATATGGTAATATGTGCAGTGATGCTGAGACACCGCTATACCTGAGGTGTCAAAAATACCAATTGTTGAAAGCAGTATTGAATTTGGTAAGCTTAAAAGCAAGGCATGGATAGAGAGACAAGAGTTTTTCAGAAGTGCTTGAGGCTTTTAAGGACATGCTTCCAGATGATAATGTGTTGCCTTCTCGATACTATGATGCTAAGAAAATACTGTGTCCACTAAGGATGAAGTATAAAAAGATCTATGCATGCCCTACTGATTGTATATTGTATAGAAAAGAGTATGAAGAGAAACAACAGTATCCAATATATGAAACCTCAAGCTACAAATCAAATAACACCCCTACAAAAGTGTTGTGGTATCTTCTAGTCATACCAAGGTTCAAGCACTTGTTTGCTAATGAAAATGATGCAAAAAATTTGAGATGGCATGTGGATGAGAGGATATCCGATAGAAAGCTTCGACATTCGGCTTATTCTTCTCAATGAAAGAAAATCGATCAATTATTTTCTACCTTCGGTGAAGAACCAAGGAACCTTAGGCTCGAGCTTAGCACATATGGCATGAATCATTTTGGTAGCCTGAGTAGTATACATAGTTCATGGCCTATTATATTAGTAATTTACAATTCATCTCCTCTGTTATGTGTAACCCCCTCCGTAATTATATCCGAAATACGCGATTAAAATGAAATAGAGACCAATAATAATCAAATAACATTTACTAACCCATCACATGACGGGGTTTTCACGAATACTTTTTGAAATCATTTATAAACATGGTCTCATATTCACATTTCGAATACAATTACTATGCGAAGATAAATCACATTCATATAAATATCAGAGTGCACAACTTAATCATCCCGGTAATCCCGGGTACATACCTTCGCTAAAGATACACAGGGTACAATTGCCCATTACAGTTCTTCAAATGGGGATTACACAATCTCATCTCGAAGGAGTCCTAGCCGCTCCCTCCACGAGCCACTTGCCCTGTCTAAATTGTTGGTAAGGGAGAGTGAGATTCGAGAGAATCTCAGTAGGAAACAGATACCATAATGCATGCATGATAGATGCTATGTGTATGACATGTTAGCTTTATCTAGATGCATGCCCCATAATGACATTTTTGCATACTCAATGTTTCATGTAACAAAACTATGGCCACAGCAAAACAGAAACAGAGCTTCATTTATTCAAATATGCTCTACACAATCAAGTAAAGCAATCACATACATCACTACACAAGCAAAGATATCAAATACATGCAAGTAAGGTAAGTCCCCTACCTCCAGTCTTTTCTCCTCGATTTGCGTGCCAGCAACTCGGGGCTTCACATTCGATCCTACAATGTCAAATGTACTATTTAGACACTTCCATAGTGTTTCTGGGGGTTATATGAAGTTATATGGAAAATTACTAAAATACCCCCGGGACCCGACCCGGCCCCGCCGTACCCGGTCCGGCTGTACTTTTCTTGAAATTTTGACATGGGCTATTCTGACATATTTTCGCCCAAGGAATCCATTTCCAGACTCGGAATTATCAAATTCAATGTCAAATTACGAAATTGCCCTTGGCAGCCCTACTTTTAGGGTTTTAGGGGCGTTTCCGTAATTATGCTTTCTCGGCCTTTTCCGAAAAAGTGCCCAACTGTAACCCCACCTAATTTTCCCTCCTGAACTCAATGGAATCATCAAATCATTGAAAATCCAACTCTAAGACCCATTTATAGCCCAGACCGAAATATATGGGTTTTCCGGGAAAAATCAGGGTTTTTCGGTTTCGGCTCCACGTTCCTTTCTACTCCTAACCACTTTATTGACTATTCCATTAGGTTACAACTACCATTTATTATCAATTTGGGCAGCATAACCCCTAGGGAAACCCATTTTCCATTTTTACAACCAATGGCAATCCGGCGAAATTTCACCGATTAAATTGCCCACAGCAGTCAGAATAGTCAATATACAAGAGTTTGGAAGTTACCTCAAGCTCCCACTAGCTTTTCCTTCTTGTGGCTGAAAACCCTAACTTCAAAGCACCAAAAGAGGAGCTTCCAAACCTTAAAGAACATAAAGGAGTAGCTTAGGATTGGAGTTATACACGTTAGGAGCTAGATCGTCGGAGAAATCGGCTTACCTTATGAGATTTCTTCCTCTTTCTCACTCTAGACATCTCAAACGTTTTTCCTCTTGTTCAGCTGAATATGGCGTCGGTTTGGAGGAAGGAAGATGAATAAAAAGTGTTTTAACATTAGGATGATGTCATGTTTTATTATGCTGATGTCATAAATCCCATTTTCGGATTTTCTAGCAGATTTTCTGCCCAATCTTTGAAAAATCATAACTAATTCTAGAAAAATCGAAATGAGGTGATCCTAAAGCCAAAGGAAAGGTATTTAAGTCCTCTTCATTGGAAAAATATGATCCATTACTAGAAATTACCACACGATTCCAGAATTACACAAATTTCATCACTGCCCCAAAACAGAGTCCATTTTCGACCTCAAATTTTGGACAGTCATATCTCCCAGTTCCCAAAACGAAATGGCACAAATTATATGTCCATTTGGAATCTTGGGATGTGAACTTTAAAACTGGAAAGTTTCATAATTTTTTGACATCATTTGCCTAGTAAAAACGTCCACACGAGAAGACTGCCCAGACAGAATTCACACTGGACAGCATTTCCAATTTTTTGCAACCAATGTGTCCAATCCAATTTAAATCAATTCCAATGATTAAATACCACAACATGACACCATTTCCATCACAATATCCCATTCAATTCCTCCCTCTATTCTAAGTTAATTTGGATGTTAATCCACAATTGAACTCAAATACAGGGTTTTGGTGTTGCTCATAACACAAGCGACTACAATCCACTTTATATTCTCTAAAAGGGTTCATTAATCACTAACCACGTCCACTTTTGTAGTCATTAACCTCTAATCACAATTTTGGATCTTGCTAAACCGGGGTTTAGCAATCCACTAATCTCAGGCTTATTCTCTAGCCTCGAGTCTCAAAATTCGGGGTATTACATTATGCATGAAACGAAAGTACATCACGTTGTCTTCGTTGATTTTGGGACCAAAACAACTTGGAAATGACATAAATGTTTACCTAGAACCCTTGATTGAAAACTTGAAAGAGTTGTGGGATGAAGGTGTTGATGTTTTTTACGCGGACAAGAAGGAGGTTTTTAAGACCGGTTTTGAATAGAACTGGTCTTAAAATTAGAACTTTTAAAACCGGTTATCTCTAAAACTGGTCTAAAAAGTTGAACTTTTTAGACTGATTTCTTCGATAACCGGTCTATAAATAATTATTTTAAGACCATTTTCATAAATAACAGGTCTTAAAATTTTTTTTAAGACCGGTTCTATAACCGGTCTAAAAAGTAGCAGACTTTTAAGACCGACTGTGTCAAGACTGGATCTGGAACTGGTCTAAAATGTCGTTTTTAACCGGTCTTAAAACTGATTTTTCCACTAGTGAGAGTTGTAACCCCCTGCCTTAATTAGCGTAGTTAAGATTCGATAACACATAGTAAAAAGGGGTTAGAGACCGTCGGACGTCGGATAGTTCAAAACTCATTAAAACACCCACTCAGGAGTAAAGACTTTTCAAAATTTCCAAAACTTCTTTCCTATTCCGGTCTCAAGTTCAATTATCGAATATAATCGCCTGTGCAGTTAATTTACATTCATTCATATCAGAGTATCTAATAGCAATCCCGGCAACTCCCGGGTTCCATTCATTCACTCCAAGGTTCACGGTTCCCATATAGGGGATTACACAACTATAGTCAACTACTAATTACAACTCAAAAATAATTTACAAGATCTCTGTCCAACATGATTAACCAACATATCCAAAAGAAAATGTCCCTACAGGGTTCTAACCACTCCGGGTCGTACGCTTCTCCTTGGAGCCACTCGCTCTGTCTGAAAGGTTAGTTAAAGGAAAGAATGAGATTCAAGAGAATCCCAGTAGTAACAAAACATTTATACCACACATAAGCACACAGCATGTAAGCAAATCATCATACAGCAGCAGCAGCAGCACAAATCACACTCCACCCTCATCCCCTTTCTCCACCGGGAAGGCACACCATCCTAACCCGAACCATTGTTTGCTACTCAGGGACTGTTGGCATGGCAATGCATACACATAGCCTTATAGCTCATATAGCTATCCGGCTTTCACAAATGGCCTGTCGGCCTTCACAAATAGCCTTTCGGCTTTTCACATAATCACAAAGTCACACCTCATCCTCATCCCCTTTCTCTGCTTGGAAGGCATACAACCCTTACCTGATGTGTTGTTAGCTACTCAGGGACTATCGGAATAACGGTGCTTACACATATTTACAATGTCGCAGCATACGAAATTATCACAAATCAATAATAATACACACATACAATGCATCACATATGGTACAAAAGAAAAGTTACTACCTCGTTCCTTCCTGACGTCTATTGGCACAGTGGGATCACGAGGACGGCAGATATCAAATCCTATAAAAATAGGGACAATAGGTCAATCTCTTTTCCAAGTTTCCAAATCTCATAATACTTTATGTTGGTTATCATTTAGACTCCTTAGGTGGCTATAATAGGCCTAAACATATCCCCAAAAGGTTGGAAGAAACTACCCAGAAGATACCTTTTTCAGATGCAGAACACCAATTTTGGGCTGCCTCACTCGAGTGACAACCACCTCACTCGAGTGATGCCCTCAGTTGTGCTCGAGTCCTAGTGAGTGAAACACAGAAAGTGTTTTCCCGAGAGCAAATCCTCAAAATATCTCTCACACTTACTCGAGCACAAGAAGCTGCACCCGAGCAATAACCTCAAGTGCACTCAAGCACCAAGAAGTTCAACACCAAGAGTGTTTGCCCGAGAGCATAAACCACTTCCAGGCAAGGCCTTACTCGAGCAAGCTTATGCTCACTCGAGCAAGATCATAACTCACTCGCAAGTCAGGAAGTGTGCTCGCGGTTTCTGCATAAAAACTTAACCAAAATTCCCAGAATTTCATGTCGTGCTCAAGTGAGATCCTCCCTCACTCGAGTGATGCCTATCAGATGCCAAATCGCAGTAACTAATATAGTTTTCCAGAATTGACCAATTTGCTACCAATGGTCTTAAGACTTATACCACAACTCATTCTCACTTATTTTAAAACAAAGAACCCACTAATAAACCCAAAACAACCAAATCCCTACTCAAGCAACACATTCTTATCTCTAGACCACAAGATCACTAAAACCATAATTTGCCAAACTTCTTCTTTTCAAATCCAACCCAAAACCATTGACACCTATACACTATTTGGCATATATTCCACCACCAAACACTACTCACTTCATATCTTCTAAAATCACAAGAAATCAGGGAAAAAATCCAGAATTTACAAAACCAAACCAATGGCCAAAACAATTATATCAAAATGCATTAAATGATTACCTCTTCCTTTCCCAAATGTGATTTCCTTGATTCCACCAACTTCCAAATTTGATCAATTATCAAACACCACTTTTAGAAATTCTGAAAGTATGGCAAGGAAGCCCTCAACACCATAAACAACTTTAATAAACATAATATAAGCATTTGAAGGCATTAACTTACCTAAAACCAAGCTTTTCACTTTCTCTTTCTTGGTTGTTTTCAGCGAAAATAGAGGTGAGAAGAGAGATGAGAGAGTGAGTGGATGATGATGATATTTTCCCACTCACACATACACACACAACCGACTTGACAAGGGAAGAGAGAGGGAAAATCATTTGACTTTTTGACTTCTCATCCAATGGCTCTCATTTGACCACATGGCACCATCTCCTTTTTCCTACCATGATTTCATATGGACTTGTATACATAGGATTCCAACACATACTCTTTCAATCCTAGCCATTGGTCTTGATTACTAAGGAGTTTTCTCTTCGGTAACTGATCAATCGATCGGTAAATTTACCATTTTACCCCTGATTATCATAACCTTTGCCAAATCATCATTATACTCCCATATAAACTTTAACATTGCTTACAACATGTTTGCAACAAGATTAACAATAATTACATCATTAAGATCGTAATTAGCCCTAAATCACAAGTCAGGATATTACAAGAGTATGAGGATAGTGAGGGAAGTAGTTGAGACCAAATTATGCCATGTCAAACTATGCCATCTCTATTTATATATACACAAAAAAGACTCCCGAAATTACAATAATATAAAACACAATCATGAAATAATTATAATTAAATATGCTAATAAATAGGATAGGGTCAACCGAAAGAAAATAAGAAAAAATGAAACTATGAAAAATAGGAAACCCTAGATCAATCATATTCAAGTTACATTTACGTTTGGTTTAAAGGAACTGGAGGCAACGGAAATGGAAGAAGTGTGTGTGTGTGTTGTATTAATTCTCCCATGTTAGGTTTCGATAAAAATCATTCCTTTTCCTGTTCATTGTCCTTTAAATCCTACAAAATTATTCCATTAAAAAAAGAGAAGTAATGAACTGTAGCTCTATGGAATAAATTGTGTCATGTCCCAACTACCCCTAAGTACAATTTATTTTATAATTAATATGTTATTATTAAGGGCAGTATGATAAATTGTTATTATACCTTTTCCATTCCTATTATGTTTCTTTTATGAAAAACATAGTAACAAAAAAAATATTCTTCTTATTGCAGGCATATAAAACAAATTTATAGGTCATGCATTCCCATTATTTTTCCTATCCCTTTATTAATCATTCCATCATACCAAATATATTCTTATCATAGGCAATTGCTTGTGGATTGTGGTGTGGTTGACCTAGTATGGCCTAAGTCAATTAATGAATTAGTGAGTTATACGTTATTGGGCAGTTATTTGATAACTAATTGATCAAATGAATTGATGGATAGATAACGCATTATGGCTATATGTTACGTTACTGGAAAAGGACATTGCGAAATGATCTATAAGATACAAAATTTTCACCAACGAAACTAAAAAGTAAGAAGCATACATACATAGAGAGAGAGAGAGAGAGAGAGAGAGAGAGAGAGAGAGAGAGGGAGAGAGAGGGAGGGAGGGAGGGAGGGAGAGCAGTTCTTTCTTCCTCTTGGGTTTTAGGTGTGCTTAGAGTGATGAAAAAACCACAGGGTTTTCTAATCATAAGTGATTTGTGTAAAATTGTGAGGCTTATTGTATGCATCAATAAGTCCTGAATGAAGCAAGGAGTGAAGATTTTGAGATTAAGTTTCAGGTATGAATTAATTATACCGTTGCATTTGAATTCCAAAGTTCATCATATTAGTAAGAGTCAGGTTAAACTCTCTCTCTCTCTCTCTCTCTCTCTCTCTATATATATATATATATATATTGAAGAAGCTCTCTATTTATTGATTGATTTTTTAAGTTTCAATGTTCCACTCATGCGCTAATTAATGGTGAGAAAAAAATATAGATCATATTACTTCTATATATAGAACATGATTTTCGAACGAAACGAATGCTCATATATATGATATACAAAACGAGATTAGGAATTAGAAATTCGTGTAAAGGAAATAAATTAGGGATTCAAATTCATGAGAATATGTAAGGCACAAGAGTTCTTTAAACTACTGTTTGTGCCAACTCACATTTTTTGTTTGTTTTGTGTGATAGACTGAAGATCACCTCAGAAAGAAGGAGCTCGTTTTATGAATTTAATTAGAAAATTATAATTCGTGCATAATAATTGAAAGATATTTAAGTACTGAATGGTAATGTTAAAACATAGCTGTCTATCTCTGCGGCTCTCTTTATGCTAATTATATACCAGAAATTTAGATTAACAATAAAAAAAGGGATTTTTTCAGATGAAGAGAACTAGCTAGCTTCTTCCAAAAAACCCTTCTCATTGGTTCTCATATTAGTTTATTTTGATTACACATGAAAATAATAAACATACACAATGGCCCATGTCATTCATTCATGTGCATCGTAATTACTTTTAATTATTTTACTTCTATATATTTGATTCTAGGGTATAGGTAATCGAATTTCCTATATTATTTTTATTTTGCATAAATTTTATCTTGAAATATTTGAACCTTCCAAACTTAATTTGTAGTGCTTAGATCAAATATGCAGTACTTGAAATCCTACCTATCATTGAAGTACATATCATCCAGCTGCTAATGTTATTTTTTATTACTATCCAACACCCTAATGTTATTTTCTTGCTGCATCTAACCCCCCCAAAAGTTATTCTCTAGTTACATCTACTATCATAATCTTATTTATTGTTTAGGATATTGGATACACTATAAATAAGATAGAGTGATGGAAGCACTAGAAAAATAATATCAACTTGCTAGATGTATCATAAATAAGATTAATGTGCTAGATACAACTGGGAAATACTCTTTTGGCCCTTAATATAAGATATATAAGGAGAATTGATCTTAGTCCTAAATATAAGATAAAGTTTTATATTTGTCAATCTTTTCTTAATTTACCTTTTTTTGAAGCTCCCTTAACAATAATTAAGGAGTAGAGAGGTGGTGGAAATTAATGAAGGTAATTAGGGTGTTTTAAAAAATATATGTCATATTACCTAATTTATCAACTTCCTTAATCTAATCACACTAGATAAATGTGTCTTATATTAAAGACTAAAGCAATAATATAATTTCAGACTACTGGATGCCACTTTGCACTATCATGTGCAGATAATTCCAATGTTTTTTTTCTCTCTAACTCGCGCGCGTGTATATTCTTGAGACAATAACTTACATACGTCTGCTTCCATGAGCGAATGTTTGTTGATATCAAAATTTCAGAAGACACATAATAAACTATACATGAGAGAAAAAGAAAATGTTGAAAAAGCTACTTTCATTGGGCTAAAAATCTAGCTTTAATTTGCAGTAGATGATATATTAGATAATGCAACTACATAGAAACAACGGTTAAGGTTGATTCAACACATTGGAGTTTTTTTTTTTTTTTTCCTCATGTGGGTTCGTTATTCTAAAGTCTTTTATGACTCAAAAAATAACTTGAAGTTTTTTTATTTTTTTTACATGCGTCATCCTAAAAAAATTCTAAAACATACTTTTATGTGCTGGATGCACTTTCAATTAACAATTTTTTTGAGAAGTTAGCATTGAGGTTAAAATCGCTCCTGAAAATATACTTTAAGGACAAATAAAATTGCTTTTGAAAAAAAAAAATTAGTACTTTAAGGGAAAATTGTACTAAAATATATATTAGAGTGCTGGATGGACCTAGAAAAATACTTCAAAGTCTTGAATAAAGTATAAATTACTTTAGGTTTTTTAATGAAGTTGAAAAAGTACTCCAGGATCTAGATGAACCATAAATCCTAAAAAAAAAATTTATATTTTTTTACATTATTTATTTTTTAATATAACTGATTAGAAAATTGAGTGAATTCAAATCTTGCGTATTTGTTTAAAAGCAATATACTATCAAATATGCGTAGTTAGTTTTGGTCTTTTGGACACATTCAAATTAATGGCGAGCAAGCAAGACGTTTGATGTGATGAGGGACCCACTGATTTACGACCTCTTGCTTTCTTTTTGTCGTTTTCATTGCAATAGTGTCGCTAACTTCACTTCTACTGTCGTCTACATACATACATATATATATATATATATGCGCGCTCGCATGCACTTTCTATCAAAACCTTCCTTCAACACACAAACTTAGCACGCATTGTAGTTTTAGTTTCAATTATAATATTCATTGACTAACACTTAACAAGAATTTTTTATACATTGCGGAACCCTTGATAGTAGCGATTTTATATCAAAAAATAAGTTACTGCCAATCACATTCATAATTATCTCAAGGTGATTGCAAAAGATCAACTTAAACTCCAAACTTAGAATTGCAATAGTAATTTGAAGATGAATCCAATTTTATCTAAAACCCTAACTAGCGCGTATAGCATTACAATGATAAAGGCAAAGTAAGATTTATATATAGACCAAACATGATGTAAAGTAGCTTGATGTCTCCAAAGATTGCCGGTCCAAGGCGTGAAGAAGTGAATCTTTGACAACAACTTTTGAATTTTTGACTGTACTATTCTCTACATATATAGTTGGCCACAAAAATAATGTCTGTACTATATTTTTGAATTTCAATAATGGAAGGCCTTTTGGCCGGATCAGATAAATACGCATTTTTTCAGAAGATGATGAGTTTGGTATGATTTATTGCAAACTGAACTACCATTGACGTTTGTTATATGATCCTTTTTTTTTCAAAATTTGTACTCAAAGTTTATAAAAGTAGCAAAATAAGTTGGATCGGATAGAATTGAATAAGTGTTGAAGATAATGTGTTTGGAGCCATATATATTGAAGGCCGCAAACACTAATGCGTGGGAAGAAACATACGTACTAAGCTAAAAGTATGGCTTCTCTTTCTCCTTTATGATTTATTCTTTTCTTTTTTTTTTCAAACCATTCTTATCAAATTTCGATAATTTAAATCCAAAAATTTTATACATATATTTACAGATATATATATATATATATATATAATGTTAAAATTCAAGTAAATAAATAAGTATTTTGAGACCGTTGATATTTGGGCGGTCTAAAAATTTGCAAAAACGGCAATATTGGTGGAAAGATGGAGGCAACACTGGCTAATGGACTGTTTCTTTTTTCTTTTGCTTTTCTTATTTATAGATGATCGTCTTCTTTAATTTTTTTTTTTCACAACATTATTGGTGTTGCCTTTTTCAAGAATATATCAGTACTTCTATTATTATGATATCATGAGTTGCACTTAGAAATGAGTAATTTTCTAATATATTATTCTTTTGTGATCGGATGGGATAATGGGTCAAAAAGAATCTTTGAAATGATATCAGTAAATTTTGAGATCTCTAACCACTAATCAAATTTAGTGAACTAATGTCCAAAAGGAAAGAAAATAAAGATAACCGACTCAACCAGTCAAAACAAGTCAAAACATGAAATTTTTGGGAAAACCATGGCATGTTCTAAAGTATTTTTTAATAGCACTCATTATCCTAAACTATTTTTGATGCAATTTTTGCCTTAAGGTTTTTTCCCCCTTATAATCAATGAACACCCAAAACTTAGATACCAAGTGCTGTTGGAAAAATAGTTTAAGGTGTTAGATGCAAAAAAAAGTTACCAAAAATATTTTATGATACATAGTGCTATTGAAAAATACTTTAAGACACTGTATGAACCATAAATTAGTTTAAGATATGAATCATAAATTATTCTAAGATATTGAGTGTTACTAGAAAAATCTTGTAGCTACGGATCCTATTTACAACAACTTCCCTTGAATATAAGGAGTGCTTGCCACGATCAGTGACATGTATATATATCTAAGTGTTTATTTTCTACCAAAATAGCCATAATAACATGTTCTTTATCCCGATTTGTGATCTTTGTTAATATGCCCAACGCAATTACATTGCTAACAAATTCGAAGCAACGCTTTCACATATACCAAAGCTGGTATTGATAGATAAATGATGCCTTTATTGTTTTTAGTCCTCTTTAATTAACCCTTTAATTTTTAAATCATTATTAAATGGGCATACATAAATTACATTAGGATTTGGAAAAACTTTTGCATTCCAGTTTAAATAATTGCACAAAGTATTGATTTTATTTTAAACAATTTATAATGTTTTACAGTGCATATTTTCCTTATGGTCCTTATTAACATTCTAACCTATTTTGAGTCTAGCCTAACATATTCATTAAATACGCTAGACTTGACCTGATGTATTTAGTAAATTGGCTAGACTTAGGTTTAAGTAATTGTGTGGTGTAGAATACCTATAGTGGCAAATGGGGCCGTTAGAGCAAACACGTTGTGCAACATATGTGAGAATTATTTGGTTAAAAATAAGCACTTGTTGACTAGCCATGAAATTTTTGCACCTTTTTCGAAATTGTGTACTCTTCTGCATCAAAAAGAAAACTTTATGGAGTTGGGTGTGCATTGCGGAATACTTCATGCAAGGGTAGATTTTCACTTAACAGTAAGGTGTGTCCTCTGTGTGCGCGTCTATATATGTTTAATTTCCTTTTTTACAACAAACTCGGAACACATTTTTCAATAACCACGCACATGAAACACTCCGATAGATGCTTCTTTTAATTTGTTTAATTAATTTTATATTAAGAAAAATTTTGTTTCTTTATCATTCTCTTAAACGTTTTTCAGGATATTAGTTTTTATATATTCAAGCAATTATTAAAATTTTAACTTCAATCTTTCATAGCTTCATATACGAATAATATCCAAAAAACTAAAAAAAAAATATTTAATATAAATGTTAATTATTATTTTTACATTAATGAAAATCTAACAACGAGCAATTAAATAAGAATTTCCATAACTGATAAAATATCTATGTTCTCTGCCAATACAAAATTATATGTGTGCATATGTGTTTTCCCACTTAATAATGTGTCAATGTCATATATTAAAGTGAACATTATTGTGCATGTTTGTGTCTGTGTGGGTGGGTGGGTGTGTTGTGTTGTGTTGTGTGAGATTGAATGAAGAAAAGAAAAGGGAAAATATATATGAATAAGCAAGAGCTAGAAGACTTTGGTGACCTTGCATTTAGAAGAATGTCACCATAGGTTCCAACACAACTACTAGACATTGTGTTCATGTACTACTTCGCCCCCTCTTCCTTGCCTACTTGACTTTACTTGGTGGCATACACCTGTTTTCCCCTTCTTGTTTCTTCCTTTTCTTTAGTGTACAAACACATCACATTCAAAGAATAGCAACCTCAATTTCTAATTCATGCCATTCCATTATTTTCATGTCCCCCACTATAGTTCTCTGGATCCTTTCAAATGACAACGAACTTGCGATGGTCAAATGGCATCTGCATTATTAATTACCTTTTCATAAGTTTTAGAGGAATCCTACTTATTTTCCCCCAATTGTAATATTATTCTTATATAACATCTCAATTGATCCTAGTTGATTCCAAACGTTGTAAAACTGTAAATTTTTAGTTTTATACATGTGATTGATAAATTTAAAATTAAAATTTAGTTGTTATTGTTATATTTTTTGTGAAATATTGAAATGAGAATGAATTGCACATCTTTCATTAATTGATTAGAGGCATATATATAATGCTAGTACATATGTATCTTAATGGAGAATATCATAACAACCATATCTCCATAATAATATCTACAATATTAGTTCATAATAAAATCATAACATTATCACAATATTATAATATGAAATCTTGTGATATTCTCTGAAATATATTGCCTTCACCCCCTCTCAAGTTGGCAAATGGAGATTACAAGTGCCCAACTTGCTGGAAAGCTCTTGGAAATATGTTAGCACCGAGTGCCTTTGTGAAAATGTCAACAACTTGATACTTCATCTAGATCTTTAATGGAGAGATATCTTGATTGGACTCATTCACGAACAAAATAGCAATCCATTTCAACATGCTTAGTCCTCACAATATGAATGGCAGCTTGATTATTGCAATATAGCAGAGCTGAACACTGTTGAGTGGCCTTAAGGCCTTAATGGAGTCATCGCAACCATATGACTTCTTTAACTGTACTAGACATTGCTCAATATTCGCTTTTGCTGAGGATAGGGAAACCACATGATGACTTTTGCTACCCCATTAGATGGGAGACCCACCTAAGCTAATAAAATAACCAATGTAAGAACACCAAGTCTCATAGCAACATCCTTAATTTGCATCACAATATACTTTCAAGTCAAGAGAGCTTGTACAGGGTAAGAAGATACCTTGTCCCACTGTAGACTTAAGATATCGAAGGACATATTTTGCTGCACACATGTTGGGGATCTGGGGATTAGCTACAAATTGATTAAGAACATTAATTGCATATGTGAGATCAGGCCTTGTGACTGTGAGGTACAAGAGTCGGCCAACTAGTCTTCGATAGAACCTGGGTTTGGATGTGGATCACCCTAAGTACTACTAAGAAAACAATTTTACTTCATGGGAAAATTGCTAGGCCTACACTCTATCACTCCTTTTTCCCTCAAGATATCCAAGGTATATTTGCGTTGGCTAAGAACCATGTGTAACCCCCCTCACCACCATAGGCCGAGATTTATGTAATATCCCAAAAAGTTATTAAGGCTAATGACTTCAAAAGTGGATGTAATTACTGTTGAATAAACACTTTTGGAGACTGTGTGATGGGAATTTGGTGGTTTTAGTGATTCCCATGGTTTCCTTGTGAAACATTGTGAGGTAATGGTTTTATTGTTGATTTTAGAGCCATTGGACACATTGGTTGAAAATTTGAAAAACTATTAAGTATAATTCTGTGCAGGACAGTTGATTTGTATGGACATTTTGAATGGGCAAATGGTGTCTAAAAATTCTGAAAATTTCCAGCCTTAAAGTTCACATCCCAAGATTCACAATGGAGATATAATTTGTGCCATTTCGTTTTGTGAGCTAGGAGATATGACTGTCCACAATTTGGGATGGAAACTGAACTCTGTTTTGGGGCAGCGATGAGTTTTATATAATTCTGGACTTTTGTGGTAATTTTGGGTAATGGCCCATATTTTCCTATAAAGAGGACTTAAATACCTTTCATTTGGCTTTGGAATCACCTCATTTCAATTTTTCTAGAATTAGTTATGATTTTTCAAATTTTGGGCAGAAAATCTGCTAGAAAATCCAAAAATGTCAATTTGGAAATTATGACATCATCATAAGGGAATAATGACATAAGCATAATATAACATATCATCTTCTTCCTCCAAGATTCAAAACCGTCAGTTTATTCAGCTGAACAAGAGAAAAAACGTTTGAGATTTCTAGAGAGAGAAAGGAGAAGAGAACTCACAAGGTAAGCCAATTTCTCCGGTGATCTAGCTCCTAACGCGTATAACCCTGATTCTAAGCTACTCCTTTATGTTCTTTAAGGTTTGAAAGCTCCTCCTTTGGTGTTAAAACAGCTAGGGTTTCAGCCAAGACAAGGAAAAGCTAGTGGGGGGTTTGAGGTAACTTCCAAACTCTTGTATATTGATTGTTTTGGCTGTTGTGGACAGTTTAATTGGTGAAATTTCGCCGGATTGTCATAGGTTTCAAAAATGGAAAATGGGTGTGTGGGACTGTTATGCTCCCCAAATTTTTACTAAATGGTAGTTATAACCTAATGGAATAGTCAATAAAGTGGTTAGGAGTAGAAAGGAACGTGTTTACGGAGCCGAAATCGTAAAACCCCGATTTTCTCCAGAGATCTCATAAATTTTGGCCAGCTCTAGAAATGGGTCTTAGATTTGGATTTTTAATGATTTGATGGTTCCATTGAGTTCAACAGCGAAAATTAGGTGGGGTTACAGTTGGTCACTTTTTCAGAAAAGGCCGAAAAAGCATAATTATGAAAAACGCCCTTGAAACCCTTGAAGTAGTGTTGCCAAGGGTAAATTTGTAATTTGAAACTGAATTTGATAATTTCGAGTCCAGAAATGGATTCCTTGGGCGGAAATATGTTAGGATAGCCCATATTAGAATTTCGGGAAAAGTGCAACCGGACCGGGTACGGCGAGCCTGGGCGGGGTCCCTAGTGCATTTTTTTTAAATTTTCATTAAAGATTCATATAACCCCAAGAAACACTATGGAAGTGTCTAAATGGTGCATTTGGAATTGTAGGATTCGATATTTGCCCTGTTCGTGATCCACCTGCTCTAGAGTACAATCGAAAAGAACAAGGTAGTGACTCTTCTCTTATACTATGTGTAAGGTATTGTACGTATGTTTGTCATGCATTGTGATATATTGTGATGCTTTGAGATTGCAGCAAAAGCTGATGCATAGTGATTACAGCTAAGCTATTGCATTGAGATCGCAACGAAAGCTGACGCATAGTGTTTACAGCCATAAGTGCTGTCGTATATGGCGTGAGCCATATATCATTGTGATGCTACTTAACATAATCATATATGTTATGTGTTTATACACTGTATGAGTGATGTTTTACTACAGAGATTATTTTGAATCTCATTCTTTCCATTGACTAACATTTCAGACAGGGCAAGTGGTTCCAAGGAGAAACGAACCACTAGGAGCGGCTAAGATCTTGTAGAGATGTGTTGTTAGATTGTTGGTTATCTATTTTGGACTTAGGATTACTATTTATTTTTGAAATGTAGATATTACGTTGATGTTGGTCATGTAATCCCCTAGTTAGAACTTATAACCCTCAGTTTATACATGTATGAAACCCGGGAGTTGCCGCGAATTTGGCTATGCACTCTGATATGTATGAATGTGATTGAACTGCGTAGAGTAATTAGATTCAAAAGATGAATCTAAGACCATGTTGAACAAATTTTAGAAAAGAGATTTGAGAAAAACGTATCCGTCGGTCTCTAATTCCTTTAAATTACGCATTTTTGAATCTTAATTACGGTTATCAAGGTAGGGGATTACATTTTTTGTATCAGAGCTGTAGTTCCTGACAAGGGTAGAGTTTGCTAGGATAGATCCCTTTATTGGGTTTAGGCATAGAAGATCATCTATGAATAATTATTGTGTATGCACATATATGTTCTATTGATATGGATATATATGAGACTTGTGAATATATGTGCATACAAACTCTATTATATTAATAGGGTAAGTTGTTTGTAGAATGAAGAAAACCAGAGGATGCCCCAAAGTTTCATGTGTAGACCCATAGGTGGAAGTAGTCAATGACAATCCACCAGATCCTATGCAAGAGTTGATGGGTCTAATCCAGGATCAAAGAGATATGATTTCTGAGCTAAGAGAAGAGCTCAGAGTAGAGAAAGCCAAGAATAAAGAGGACCCGATTCAGTCTACTCTAGTGGAAACTCAGGAAGAAACCCGTCATGAGGAGACTGCTGAAGGGTTAGCATGACCCTTGGAGTCCCTACCTCACACTGCTCCAAATCAAGAGTCGCATGGGGTATCGGTAAGAAAGGAAAGGGACCTTCAGTTTTAGGTCACCAGATTTTGTAAACATATGCCTTCGGTGTTCAAAGGGAGGTTTGATTCGCAAGCAGCTAAAGATTGGTTGAATCGCCTTGAGAAAATCTTCGAGGTCCTAGGATGCTCGTCTGAGGTGAAGGCACGCCTGGCTGTCTACAAGTTAGAAGGCGATGTAGATCGCTGGTGGAGGAATATCTCCCTCACTCTACACAGCAGAAATGTGCCGTTGACTTAGGAATCATTCCGGCAAGAATTTAATGAGAAATACTTTCCCAAATCAATGCGGCTCGAGAAGGAAACAGAATTCCTGAATATCAAACAAGGGGACTCAGAAAGCTTTGATGACTATCTGTCCCATTTCATCCGTTTGTCTTGATATTCCTCCTACCTCCGGTATAAGGATGATGAAGAGTGGAGTTCTGACATGCTTATTCGGGGGTTGAGATGTGATCTGAAGAAGCGGTTGGTCACTCATATGTTCACTAAATTCAACAAGGCTGTTGAAGAGTATAGGATTATAGAAAATAATTTAAGAGAACTATATCCTACTAAAGCTACTGGCCACCGCAGTAAACCCAATAAGGGTGGTACTTCACAGAAGCGAAAGGGACAGGGATCTTCATCTGAGAGTGGTAAAAAGCCCTACCAGTCTTGGAGCCATGATCAGTAGAGAACTCCTTTTACACCTTGGATTTGTCCTTGTTGTAATCAGTCATATCATGGTAAGACTTGTGAGGGTCGAATAATATGCTTCAATTGTAAACGTATGGGGCATACTGCTGTTAAATGCAAAGAGCCACGACCAGACCAAAGGCCAAAAACTCAGGGCCGAGTATTCACTCTGACCCACGAGGAGCCCCGCAAATCTCCTAAGTTGATACAAGGTAAAATTCTTCTTAATGGCTATTTGTTGCAAGTTCTGTTTGACTCGGGTGCAAGTCACTCCTTCATTGCCTATGATTGCGTGAAGCGCTTGGGATTGCATGTGTATAAATTACCATTTGATTTGATAGTATCAACACCGATGAGTGTTTAGGCCTTGACTACATAAGCTTGTTTGAATTGTGTCATAACTGTAGAAGGGCACCAATCTACTGTGGATTTGATTTGCCTGCCGCTTTACCAATTGGAAGTCATTTTGGGTTTTGATTGGTTAACGCCGAATAATGTAATACTTGATTGTGGGAACAAGAGGATAGTATATCCTGCTTCTCAGAGGGTCAAAGTTGTAAATGGAAGTATGAATTTCCTTTCTACGGCTAAAGCTGAAAAATATCTTGAAAAGGATTGCCAGGGGTATATGGTATTCTTCTCTATGCAAGGGGAGATTAGTGAAACTTTGAGTAGTATACCCGTGGTAAATGAATTCCCTGAGGTATTTTCGGATGATCTTAGCGTATTACCTCCAGAAAGGGAAGTTCAGTTTCCCATTGACATTATGCCTGGAGCTGGTTCTATATCTAAGGCCCCATATCGTATGGCCTTAAACGAAATGGCGGAGTTAAAGAAACAAATAGAAGACTTGCTGGAGAAAGGGTTTATTAGACCCAGTGTGTCACCTTAGGGAGCTCCAGTATTTTTTGTGAAAAAAAAGATGGAGTCTTCGTCTATGTATCGATTATAGATAACTGAATAAGATTACTACCAAGAACAAGTACCCTCTTCCTCGAATTGATGACCTTTTAGATCAACTATCTGGTACGTGTGTATTCTCAAAAATTGATCTAAGGTCAGGGTATCATCAGCTGTGAGTGAAAGCAGAAGATGTTCCAAAGACTGCTTTTTGGACCAGGTATGGTCATTATGAGTTCTTGGTGATGCTATTTGGGCTAATTAATGCACCTACAGTTTTCATGGATTACATGAACCGTATCTTTCGACAATATCTAGATCAATTCATTGTGGTATTCATTGATGATATTTTGATATACTCTAAGAGTAGAGAAGAGCATGAGCATCATTTGAGAATTGTATTGAATACATTGTGTGAGAAGCAACTCTATGCCAAATTGAGTAAATGCGAGTTTTGGCTATCAAAAGTAAAATTCCTAGGCCATGTTATCTCGTAAGAAGGGGTCTCTGTAGATTCTAGTAAAGTAGAAGCAGTACTAGACTGGAAAAGGCCAGAATCTGTGGCAGAGGTACGCAGTTTTCTGGGTCTTACTCGTTACTACCAGAGATTCATTTAGAATTTCTCACGTATTGCTTTGCCGATGACCAAGCTCACAAGGAAGGATCAGCCTTTTATGTGGGATGAATATTGTGAAAAATGCTTTATGGAGTTGAAAGAGAGGTTGACTATGGCACCTGTGTTGATTATACCTGATCCCAGCTTTACCTACGTTGTGTATAGTGATGCGAGTAAGCAGGGATTAGGGTGTGTCCTTATGCAGCAGGGACGTGTGGTGGCCTACGCCTCTCGACAGCTCAAACCTCATGAGATGAATTATCCTACACATGATCTGGAGCTTGCGGCCATTGTGTTTGCCTTGAAAATTTGGAGGTATTATCTGTATGGTGTGACAGTAAAACTGTACTGCGACCACAAGAGTTTCAAATATTTGTATGATTTGAAAGAATTGAATATGAGACAGCAACGGTGGATAGAGTTGCTTAAGGACTACAACCTGAAAATCAAATATCATCCGAGTAAAGCAAATGTAGTCGCAGATGCTCTTAGTCGAAAGACAGTGTTGGTTTCAGCAATGATGATTCAAGAGGGGAAGTTAATAGTGGATTTCCATGATTTGAATCTGTCAAATCAGATCCTCTATGCTAATTATACTATTTCCCAAAAGGAAAGTGACTTGAGAATTGAGATTGAAGAAGCTCAGAGGCAAGATGGCTGGATACAGTATAATCTAGCTCAGATTAAACGGGGAGAAGTTTAGGGCTATGATCTATCGCCTAGTGGATTGGTTCGCTATCAAAAGAGAATCTGTGTTCCACTTAAGGCGGAGTTGAGACAGAAAATTCTGGATGAGGCGCACAAGAGCCGTTATACTCTTCATCCTGGTATGACCAAAATGTACCATAATCTGAAGTCTATGTATTAGTACCAGGGTTTGAAAAGTGATGTGACGAAATATGTAGCGAGATGTCTCACTTGTCAGAAGGTAAAAATTGAGCACCAGAGACCGCCTGGTTTGCTGCAAAGTCCTGGGATTCCGGAATGGAAATAGGAAAGTATTACCATGGACCTAGTGATGGGATTGCCCAGAATCAGGAGTTATGATGCGATATGGGTAATTGTAGACCGGTTAACAGAATCGGCGCATTTCATACCGATTAATGCTGGTTACTCTCCGGACAAACTTGTTGAGATTTATATTCGAGAAATCATGAAACTTCATGGTGTACCAAAGAACATCATTTCTGATTGAGATCCCCATTTCACTTCGAAATTCTGGAGGGTATTGCATGAGGCCCTAGGTACTCAATTGAGATTTAGTACAGCTTATCATCCTCAGACGGATGGAAAGTCAGAGAGGACTATTCAGATGCTGGAGGATATGTTATGAGCTTATGTCCTTGACTTCAAAGGGAATTGGGATTACTTTCTTCCACTTGCAGAGTTCGCCTACAACAATAGCAATCATGCGAGCATACAAATGGCACCGTATGAAGCTTTGTTTGGGAGGAAGTGCCAATCACCCTTGTGCTGGAATGAGTTATCAGAGAAGAAGCTATATGGGCAGGAGCTTGTTGATTAAACCTTAGCGCAGATTCATATCATTCGTAAGAGGCTTCTTGCAGCGCAGAGTCGACAGAAAAGCTACTCTGACAAGAGGATACAGCCTCTAGAGTTTGAGGTTGGTGATCATATATTTCTGAGAGTATCACCAGTCACTGGCATCGGGAGAGCTATCAAGCAAAAGAAGCTGAGCCCAAGGTACATAGGTCCTTTTGAAATCCTTGAGAGGATTGGGCCTGTTGCTTATCGAGTAGCCCTACCCCCAAACTTGATCAGGCTCCATGATGTGTTTCACGTTTCCCAACTAAAGAAGTACCAATTGGATCCATCTCACATTGTTGAATATGAAGAAGTTGAGTTACAAGATAACTTTACATATGTGATAGAGCCAGAACATATCATTGAAAGGGAAGAACGACGGCTCAGACACCAAAGCATTCCATATGTAAAGGTGGAAGGAAATGACTCAGAGGGAAGCAACTTGGGAAGTGGAAGCGGATATGCAAAGACATTATCCAAAGTTTATGGCTCAAGTTGTTGACAAATTTCGAGGATGAAATTTATTTTACGAGGGGAGAAATGTAATATCCCAAAAAGTGATTAAGGGCTAATGACTTCAAAAGTGGATGTAATTATTGTTGAATAAACACTTTTGAAGAATGTGTGATGGGAATTTGGTGGTTTTAGTGATTCCGATGGTTTCCTTGTGAAAAATTGTGTGGGAAAGGTTTGATTGTTATTTTAGAGCCATTGGACACATTGGTTGAAAATCTGAAAAAACTGTTAAGTGTAATTCTGTGCAGGACAGTCGATTTGTATGGACATTTTGAATGGGCAAATGGTGTTTAAAAATTCTGAAATTTTCCAACCTTAAAGTTCACATCCCAAGATTCACAATGGAGATATAATTTGTGCCATTTCATTTTGTGAGCTAGGAGATATGACTGTCCACAATTTGGGATGGAAACTGAACTCTGTTTTGGGGCAGCGATGAGTTTTATATAATTCTGGACTTTTGTGGTAATTTTGGGTAATGGCCCATATTTTCCTATAAAGAGGACTTAAATACCTTTCATTTGGCTTTGGAATCACCTCATTTCAATTTTTCTAGAATTAGTTATGATTTTTCAAATTTTGGGCAGAAAATCTGCTAGAAAATCCAAAAATGTCAATTTGGAAATTATGACATCATCATAAGGGAATAATGACATAAGCATAATATAACATATCATCTTCTTCCTCCAAGATTCAAAACCGTCAGTTTATTCAGCTGAACAAGAGAAAAAACGTTTGAGATTTCTAGAGAGAGAAAGGAGAAGAGAACTCACAAGGTAAGCCAATTTCTCCGGTGATCTAGCTCCTAACGCGTATAACCCTGATTCTAAGCTACTCCTTTATGTTCTTTAAGGTTTGAAAGCTCCTCCTTTGGTGTTAAAATAGCTAGGGTTTCAGCCAAGACAAGGAAAAGCTAGTGGGGGTTTGAGGTAACTTCCAAACTCTTGTATATTGATTGTTTTGGCTGTTGTGGACAGTTTAATTGGTGAAATTTCGCCGGATTGTCATAGGTTTCAAAAATGGAAAATGGGTGTGTGGGACTGTTATGCTCCCCAAATTAGTACTAAATGGTAGTTGTAACCTAATGGAATAGTCAATAAAGTGGTTAGGAGTAGAAAGGAACGCGTTTACGGAGCCGAAATCGTAAAACCCCGATTTTCTCCAGAGATCTCATAAATTTTGGCCAGCTCTAGAAATGGGTCTTAGAGTTGGATTTTCAATGATTTGATCATTCCATTGAGTTCAACAGTGAAAATTAGGTGGGGTTACAGTTGGTCACTTTTTTGGAAAAGGCCGAAAAAGCATAATTACGAAAACGCCCCTAAAACCCTTGAAGTAGTGCTGCCAGGGTAAATTTGTAATTTGACATTGAATTTGATAATTCCAAGTCCGGAAATGGATTCTTTGGGCGGAAATATGTTAGGATAGCCCAGATTAGAATTTTAAGAAAAGTGTAACCGGACCGGGTACGGCGGGCCTGGGCCGGGTACCTGGGGACATGTTTGTAAATTTTCATTATAGACTCATATAACCCCAAGAAACACTATGGAAGTGTCTAAATGGTGTATTTGGAATTGTAGGATTTGATATTTGCCCTGTTTGTGATCCACCTGCGCTAGAGCACAATCGGAAAGAACAAGGTAGTGACTCTTCTCTTATGCTAGAGTAAAGTATTGTATGTATGTTTGTCATGCATTGTAATACATTGTGATGCTTCGAGATCGTAGCGAAAGCTGACGCATAGTGATTATAGCGGAAGCTATTGCATTGAGATCACAGCGAAAGCTGACGCATAGTGTTTACAGCCATGAGTGCTGTCGTATGTGGCGTGAGCCATATATCATTGTAATGCTGCTTAACATGATCATATATGCTATGATTTATACACTTTATGAGTGATTTGTTACTACAAAGATTCTTTTGAATCTCATTCTTTCCATTGACTATCATTTTAGACAGGGCAAGTGGCTTCAAGGAGAAACGAACCACCAGAAGCGGCTAAGATCTTGTAAAGATGTGTTGTTAGATTGTTGGTTATTTATTTTGGATTTGGGATTACTGTTTATTTTTGAAATGTAGATATTACGTTGATGTTGGTCATGTAATCCCCTAGTTGGAACTTATAACCCTTAGTTTATACATGTATGAAACCCGAGAGTTGCCGGGAATTTGGCTATGCACTATGATATGTATGAATGTGATTGAACCGCGCAGAGTAATTAGATTCGGAAGAAGAATCTGAGACCATGTTGAACGAATTTTAGAAAAGAGATTTGAGAAAAATGTATCCGTCGGTCTCTAATTCCTTTAAATTATGCATTTTGGAATCTTAATTATGGTTATCAAGGTAGGGGATTACAATTTACGTTTATAAACACGTAATGAGTGTAGAATTAGAGACCATAGATGATTTGTGACTGAAAGAAAGTAAATTTTCTAAAATCAGGTTTTTCAAAAACTTTCTCAAAACCTGTTCACAGTGGTCTCATATTCACATTTCAATGCATAAATGGCCTGTACCGGTTGATTTCATTCATACATATCAGAGTACAAAGTAATTTCCCGACACACTCGGTTCCTCTCACTAAATAAGGGTCTAAAAGGTATAATTACCTATAAAGTTTCCCATAATAAGGGGATTACACAATTACTATCCAATATGTACATGTAATTCCCAAAAAAATATATTCAAATGATTTACAAAATGATAACCAATTTCCCAAAATAAAACTTCTAGCTAGGAGCTCTATCCACTCTTCGTCGCCCGCTTTCCTTTGGATCCCTCAGCCTTATCTAAACATTGTTTTTGGGAGAGTGAGATTCTAAAGAATCCCCATAGTAACAAATCACTCATAATATGCACAACATCAAAGCATGAAAGTAAATCATCTACACAACACACAACAATCACAACAACAGTTGCAACGGCCGGGGTAGATATAATGGGCATCGACCCCCTACGACGGCTCACGTTGAACTACTTGCTGTATTGCACATCCACATGAACATATCACATATATCACCACAGCAGGGATCTATATAAAATATTTCACAATACGTAGCCCCACGGGCTGGATACTTAAACAGAAATCCATGATTCCATAACGTAGCCTCGGCACTTATAACGGTAGATACAACGGCCGGAGTAGGTATCATGAGCATTGCCCCCTACGACGGCTCACGCTGAACTACTCGTGCTGTAATGCCCTATGGCTAATAACACATTCACAATGATAAACATGCATACCAAGTATCATACACAAAATGAGAGAAAAGTCACTACCTTGATCCTTCCGGGCGTGTCCTGGCGCCGGTCTCTCCCGAGTAGAGCAAATGTCAAATCCTATATTCATAATTAGGGACAAAGAGTCAATTCTCTATTCCAATTCTCAATGAATTCTTAATACTTAGTTTGGTTATCATTATTGCTCTTTTAGTACCCAAGAATAACTCTATCAATAGCTCTAAAGGGTTGGAAGACTATCCCTAAATATCCCCCTTTTGAAAGCTCGAACCTGATATTTCTCACTGAGACACTTGAGTGAAGATGGCCTCATTCGAGTGATATTGTACGGATACTCGAGTGAAGGAGACCTCACTTGAGTGATGGTACGGTCTACACTCGGGCAATAGGAAGTGAACAATAGCGAGTATACACCCGAGAGCACAAGAACTTTTCAAGGATCAGGAGCACTCAAGCACAGTCTATTGCACTCGAGTGAATACCACATACACCATAACCGTGAGTGACAACCCGAGAGGCAAGTCCTTGGTGTCCAATACACCTGCACTCGAGTGATAGGAAGCTCACTCGAGTGATGTCCCACCACACTCGCAAGTGAGGCAACACTTGCCTTTGACCACGGAAGTGCAACAAGAACACAGAGAGCAGAAAGGAAGAACACACTAACGCGCTCGAGTGAACTCACCCTCACCTGAGTGATGTTCTTCCCTCACTCAAGTGAACTCACTCTCACTCGAGTGATTTTAGCAGAAACCAGAAACGCAGCAAAACTGACCACATTTCCTAACACTTGCCCAATTGAACCCAATGGACCTAAAACTTCTACCAAAGCTACTCCCACACAAAAACATATAAGGAATTAATGGAATCATCAGAATTATCCAAATCCTAATCCATTATCATACTTTGGTTTTGGGCAACATAATCATCCAAATTCCAACATCATCCAAACATACCATTCCTATCCCAAATCAATCTATCTATCCAAAACTCATACCAAAACACCCATTTCTATACCAATAACATGCCAAACTACCAATGACCCTATTCCAACAAAAATGGGCCAAAAATCCCAAAAATTTAAATCTTAATCATTTGGAATAAAACATAGATAGAAGGATTGGTCTCACTTACCTTATCAACTTTCTCGAAGACACTTCTTGATTCTCCAACTAGCAGATTTTCGTGATTCCTCAAATCACTACCAATAGAGAAACTACAACCATCAAATTGAAGCTCTCACTCCAAGGAACAACATTAATGAAGTGAGTTTGAGCAATGGAAGCTATTTTCCTTACCTATATCAAGCTTTTCTTCCATCCCTTTCCTTTAACAATGGCTGATGTGAGAGAGAGAGAGAGAGAATGAGAGAGATGAATGATAAGGAAGATGCAATGATACTCCCTTTCCTTACCATACCCATGTCAGCCAAAAAAAGAGAGGGAATAAGAGAGAGAAACATTAAAAAATTGGGTTTGACTTTCCTCCTCTATTTTCCCTTCACACACACAAAATCTTGCCAAGTGTCACCATCTCATTAGCTCTCCTCAAATAAGTAACCAATTAGTTACTCTAACCATTCCATTAGCCATTTATTCACACTTCTCATTTTTCTCTTAGCTAGTAATTAATTTCTCCCTTAATTACTAACTCATGGCCCATAATTCCATTCTTCCAATTTTTCCACCAATTATGACATATTAATTTATATTGCCATAAAAAATAGAATAATTTCAATTAAATTCATAATTATCCACAATAATCATGATTAGCCCTTAATCAAAATTTGGGGCATTACACCATGCCCTCAAGGTATCAAGCCAGTTCAATGCCCAAGAAATACCTTAAGGGTCCGAGATCCTTGATGGTGAATCGATGTTGAAGAAATTGCTTTATATGGTTGATATGGTCATCGTTGGTGCTAGCAAGATTGACATTATCAACATACATTAAGGCCATAGTGTATATGTCACCATGCTAATAAGTAAATAAGGAGTAATCTTCCTGGGATTTCTTGAAACCCAAACTTGTCAATGAGCTAGTAAACTGTTCATTCCAATTTTGTGAGATTTGACAAATCCTATATAGAGACCTCCTCAGTTTGCAAACTTGTGTCTCTCCTTTTTTACCAAAGCCTTCAAGTATTTTCATGTGAATCTCCTCATGAAGATCACCATGGAGGAATGCATTATTGACATCCAATTGCTAAACTGTAAGTCCTCGTTTGATTGCCACAGTCAGTAAGGTTCGAACAATAACAAGTTTAGCAACTGGGGCAATAGTTTCATGAAAATCTATGTCTTCTCGTGGAGTAAAACCTCATACTACTAGTCATGCTTTATGAGAATTCAACTTTCCAATTGGTTTGAATTTGTTTTTGTAAACTCTTTTAGAGTTAATGAGATGTTTCCTTAGTGGAAGATGTTCAAGTGTCTAAGTCCCATTGGCTTTAAGTGTTTGTATTTCCTTTTGCATAGCCTCACCTCAATGAGCATGTTTACATACTTGTCGAAAGGTCTTGTTCTTATCATATGATTCAACTCCCAAAAGATAAGCTATAAGTGGCATAGAAAATCTTTTATTCAAATCATAGTGTGATAAAGGATATTTGACCGAGTTGCTTGATGGAGGAAGTGCTAGGGTATATAGGTTAATGACTACGAAAAATTGACTTCATAGCCATCCAAGTGCTAGGGTATATGTCTCTCACGTGTACTTTGTCAACGCCATTATGGATCCTCTACCATAGGCACTTGTGTTTCTTCTTGGCTGATCTCATTATTGGTTTCCCGCTCAGTACTACCTAACCAAATAGCTTTATCATCATCAATGACTGGGCAATGATAAGGTTTGCTGGGTAATGATTCACTCTAGTGCTCTTGTATGGCATACGAAAGTGATCTTCAAGAAACAAAACATCACGTGTAACACACAACCTTTCATAATGAGCACTATATACATAACATCCTTTGTGACATGTATGGTATCACAAGAAAACACAAGACAAGCCTCTCTTATCAAATTTATCTTTCCTGCTTTTTGTTATGAGCATAGACGAGACAACCAAAAACCTTTAAGTCATTATACTCAAATCGTTTGCCAAATAATATTTCATATGCTATCATATGTTCCAGACTATGGGATGGTAATCGATTGATTAGATTCATTGCTATGAGTATATGTTCACCCTAAAACTTAATTGATAAGCTCGCTTGAAAATATAGTACTTGAGTAACTTTAAGTATGTGTCTATGTTTTTGCTCCATGACTCCTTTTTGTGGCGTATAGGGGCAAATGCTCTGGAACAAAATTCCCTGATCAGAACAATATTGCATCATGCACTCGATTTTAATTCAAGGCCATTATCTGCTTTAATCCATTAGACTCACTTGTGGAATTGTATTTCCATCATGTTTAAAAATCTACAAATACTTTTCTAGTTTGTGTTTCATTATATAGACCTATGTTCCGCTGCTATAATCATCCAGAATGGTTAAAAAATAGTGTGCACCACTTAAAGATGCCATATAAAACCTACCCCAAATGTCACAATATATCAGCTCAAAAAATAAAGAAGTTTTTACTGAACTAATTGGAAAACTAAGTCTAGTATGTTTTTCTCTTATGCAAGAGTCACAATGAATTGATTAAAAAGAATTGCAAGTCAAGTTAATGCTTTTAAGTTTCTCCTCGAAGGGTGCCCAAGTCTCTGGTACTAAATTTCTATTGTCTTGCTCCTCTATAAATGAAAGGTCTTATTTGGTTAGCCCTCTTCCAACAGATAAAGTCCATCACATATTCTACTTGCTCCAATCATATTCCTTGAGTGCAAGTTTTGTATCACACACATGTCTCTAACAAATGTTATTGTTCAAAAATAATCTTTGGTTAGCTTGCTAACAAAAATCAAATTGCACTTAGATTATGGTATATGAAGAACATTTATAAGTATCATCCCATTTAACAAGTGAACATCTCCTATGATTTTAATTGATTAAGTTTGCTCATTTGGCATTTTAACTGGAAGTTGACACCTTGCTAGAGTCACATTCCGCAAGAGGCTCTCATCAAATGTTATATGCACCATTGCTTCTATGTCAATTATCCAGGGCTCATTAGGAATAAATTTACCTACCATATTTACCACGGGTGTGTTGTCTCTTCCAAGATCTAAGGGATTGTCTTATTTGTTGAGATATTGCACCAGATAATCATACAATTTGGACATGAGATTAGGAATGTGGCTTTCACTGGAGCTCACTTGTGTCGCTCTCGAACCTTGCCTCTGTTCTCTTTTGTTTTGTCCTTCCGTCTTGAAGTTTTATGGATAACCTATGATCTCATAACATCAATCTTTGGTGTGTCTAAGTTCTTCCTACAATAATTGCACTTTAATGGTTTCCGCTTGCCATCTCACTTATCTACATTCTCTTGAGAAGTGCTGATGTTATGAGATATGCTTGAGCTTTTCATCATCTTGTATGATATAGTTTGGATATCAGGGAGACCATGATCTAATACCATGTGAAATATTGAAATGAGAATGAATTTCACAACTTTTATTGATTAATTAGAGACATACATATAATGCTAGTACATATGTACCCTATTGGAGACTATCATAACAGCCACATATCCATATTAATATCTACAATATTAGTTAATAATAAAATCATAATATTATCACAGTATTATAATATGAAATCCAATGATATTCTCTGAGATTTTACTACTACAAGACATAGATTTTACTTCCCCTAATAACGTCCATTTTTCAAAAAGGGAAGTAAAAAATAAAGGTAGTGGTATTTTTGTAATTATGGGAAGGAATTTTAACATATTAGGTGTCCTTTTAATAAAAAAGGACACCAAAAGTCAACTTTTGGCATCCTAAAAAGAAATTCAAATGCCTAAAGGACCATATTAGGTGTCCCAATCTAAAAGGGATGCTAAAAGCAAGGCTTTCGGCATCCTTTTGACATTTGGACACATAAAATAGTACTTTAGGCATCCCCTTTTTATATTTGGGACGTCTAAAGGTAACAATAAAGGAAGAACATCACCTCACATCACATGACATGTCCCTCATACAATACCTTACCTCCAATCAAGAATTCAAAATATGGCTACATTAATTACTCCTTAATTCAATTCCGCCCCCTCACCAACCGTCCCAATAAACCTTCCCTTTCCCTTGCTACTTCAACCTATTCACACTCACTCTCCTTATGCCTTTCCCTCTCCCCCTCCTCCGCCTTCCTACAATCTTCTCCATTCCTCATGCATTCATGCCAAGTACCCCTATCTGTGCCTACGCCGTACAGATTTCTGACTCTGTTAACTACCTCTACTGGAACCTCCAGGAGCCTAAGCACCTCCGCAGGTCAACGTTTCAACTCCAGGTAAGCAACGCCTAGACTTGGGTCAATGCCACTATGACTACTGACGACACCTACCTCAACAGTTTGGGCCCATCCACGACCCTATGGTAGCCAAGATCAAGAGCAAGATCAATTATTGTTGCTTCTAATTATGAAGTAGAATGATAATCAGGTGTTATTATTTCTGATTATGGACACTAATCTAGTGGTATGATAATTATTATTGTTGCTAGTAGTTATGAAGTAGAAATGTGCAATCGCTATATATATGTCAAACTTCTTTTCTTTTTTTCCACATATATGTTAAACTTCTATTATATAATATTATCAGTCTCATACAAATCTACATGCATCGACTTATAATTTGGATGTTCCCTTACTATTTAGAGGGTTTATTAATTGCTCAACAGTGCAAAATATAATTTTTTTTGGTTAAAAAAAGACCTTTTAAAGTCCATAAAAAGGGGACATCATAAAATGCTTACGACGTCCCTTTTTTCCAAAAGGGACGCCATAAGTGGGTCACTTATAACCACACCATAAGTCTCTTACAGCGTCCCTTTCTTTACGGATGTTGTTCCTTGATTTTACTATGTCTCTCACATAGGCGTCCCCATGTAAAATGATGTAGAAAGAGCCTAAAAAAGGACGTCAAAAGTGTTTTTTGTAGTAGTTTATATTGCCTTTATTTTTTAAATAATGCTACATAAATTATTTAATGCTATGTAGGAGGATTAATTACATTGTCATTTATCATGTTTGTTGTTATAAATAATATATATATATATATATATATATAAAGTATTAAGATATATTATGCAATTAGTCATCCCAACAAAGTTTGATACATACTCACAAAAAATTAATAATTATCATTAGAATAAAATTTTGTAAATTATGAAGATTGAATAGAAAATTTTATAGATGTAGAGTATAACATCCCCAAGTTTTAAAGTAGTTTAATTAAGGATTTATTAAGTTATGGCTACTCAAGGTTATTTATTGCTATTTTTGAAGGATTTGGAAGAGGAGGAGAATATGTTAAATATGTAATTATTAAATCAACATTAAGTGTAACACCTTATTTCCATAATTGATCTGATGAGTTTTACACAACGAATTTGAACCACTAAGCAATATTTTTTTGTAAAGTTCTTTCAATTCCCAACCTCAAGACAGAATTCGAACCAGTAATTGAGTGGGTTTTTCTAAATATTTAAAAATCTTGCGGAAGAGTCTTTTAGCAATTCACAACTTCATTAAAACTCATCAATTCTTAATTCCTTTTTTTAACATCAAAGCGTTTCTTTGCTCATTCTTAATACATTCATGTTCAAAATTACACAAATCTAATCCTAGTACATACATAGTGCATTGCACTTAAATCTTCGATTCTCCTTCATATTTCCCCCATTGCTTCTCTTCATGCATTCTTCTCCCATACTCATCATACCTATATGGTTAGGTAAGGGAAAGTAAGATTCGAGAGAATCTCAGTAGCAAATAATGCTAACTATGCATACAAGATAATACTTGATGTATGACATGCTTGCTTACATAAGTTCACACTATTACAAAAAACACAAGTTGTGGCGCTTAATTGAAAGAACACTATAGTGCTTGGGAAGCGCCGTAGCATCCAGTGCCATTAAAATAATCTACGATACTTCTTGAATATATGGAAGTGCAATAGCATGATTATTTAATTTTTTTAAGTATAAAGCTATGACGCTTTATCGGGAAAACGTCATAGGAAGTTAGTACTTCCTATGGCACTTCTCTAGGGGCACTTCCCTGGAGAAGCGCCATAGGAAGTCTTTTTTTAAAAAAAAATCATAATTATTTTATTTTCTGATGTAAGCCTCCATTTAAAATTCAAAATCCACAGCAATTTACAATATAATCCACAGCAAAATAAAATAACATAGCACGTATCTTTTCTAATATTGCGTCTTCATGTATCAAGCATAAAAGAACTCTAGCATTTAAGTTGCTTAAACTTGAGCCATACACATTACTTCTACGGAGGATTGAACTAAGTATTATTACATTTGTAAGCTCAAAAATTATAAAAAGTTATTACAATATATAGGAAATTCAACAAGACAGAGTTGAAGCTTCAAATAAATACCTGGAAACAAAGTTATGAGCATATATACATGTGAGATTCATGATAGATTTTAACTTAAAAAAATGAACCAAATTTTGGAAAAAAAGGACACTTACACGCTAGGGAGCTTATGAAGGAAGCTGAGATAAGAAGAAAAAAATGCAAGTGGGAGAGGAAGTTTTGTATTGCAATAGAGTTCTGGGAAATGAGAGAGCTAGAGGGAAAGCAGAAAGATGAAAATGAAAACCAAAATGGCGGGTTGTGAAAATTATATAGCACATTATCATACAAGTGGTAGAAGCTATGGCAATTTGACCCAAAGTGCCATAGCTTCCCAATTTAAAGAAAAAAAAATTGAAAGCCTTGGAAAGGTATTAGCTTCATAATTTAAGGAAAAAAAATTAAAAACCTTAAAAAATAAAGTTATAAATGGGTTTGTTGCCTCCAATGGTGCTTGCTCCAACAAGTGCCATTGGAGGTATGTATATTTAATATACCTCCAATGGCGCTTGCTAGAGCAAATGCCATTAGAGGCAAATTAATATATGCGTGGAGGCCCTTCCAGTAGATTTTTTTTAAAAATTTTTAATAATAAATTAAATATAAAAGACATTGAGTAAATTAAATAAGTAGCAACTAATAAAATTATATGTGTAAGCTTAAAAATTAATATGATACATGTGTCATATTTTAAAAATATTATAATTTCACTATAAATGTAGTTGAAATAAATAGGACACATGGTTTTAGAGGACTTGATATGATGAATCAATGAACTTGACTTAAATTTTTTTCTTCGTTTAAATCTTTAAAAAAATCTTTGTTTTTTAATTAATTTTGACTCCTACTAGTTACTACAATTAATTTTTACTCTATGTTTAGGAATGACTTTTTTCTGCTTGCTGAAGGAGGCTCCCAAAACCCCAAAAAAAAAAAAAGAAACAGCTATTGGGCAGAAATAAAAAAAAAAGGTTTTGCCTCCTTCAGCGCTTGGTGGAGCAAGCGCCAGAGGAGGTGCATAAAAAAAAGCAGAAATAGCTATAGGCAAAACAAAAATAAGAACAAGATGGGCATTGGCCGGCGCTTGGTGTAGCAAGCGTCGACCAAGTCGCGCTTCCTCCTCTGGCGCTTTCTGGTGGAAGTACCGGCCAAGGTTAGTTAGCCAAAAAAAACCAGTTTGCTATGACGCTTCTTTAAAGAAGGGCCATAGGAGGGGCGCCACTAAATCATTATTTTGTAGTAGTGTCATGCCAACATAATGACATTTGCATGCTCAATGTTTGACACACTACACCTATGGCAACACAATAAGTATAAACAGAGCTTTAGGTATTCACATATGTTCCAAACAATTCATCAAAGCAATAAAGCACATCAACACATAAGCATATGTATATCAAATATATGTAAGTCAAGAAAGTTCCACTACCTTATTTCTTTAAGTCCTTCTCTTGTTCCCTTTTCTTCCAACCATTGTAGTTGCTTGAAAAGCCTTCCATAAACCTTATACACATTTCTGTTCCATATTCTAATACCTCAAATCATTTGTATATCATTTGGGCATTCATGCTCAAATACCTTGACTGGATGTTGGGTAGACATCCAACTTTTAGGTTCATCACTAAGGCTAGAACCTCCACATCACACAGATCAGAAATCACTTTCCTCAATTATACCTAATAGGTTTGCTAAGGATAAGGATCAATAGCACCTATTCTAACTTTCATGGTATTCAGGTAATATCCTCAAAATATTACTGAAGGTTCAACACTATCCATAAGGTTGACAAGATTTAAACCTCCATTGTGAAACAGAACCATAGTGTAACCTGATTCACATTTTGATTTAAGCACTATTTGAACTTAGATTTGATTCAAACTTATCCTCAACCTTTAGTATCATTATATCGGATCCTCTAGGATTGGTATATGGCATAAACACCACTAATCATGCATCACTGTACATCATACCTATATACCTTTAACACCACGGTGTTACTAGGATCATTACTTAGCATAGAGAAACCTCAAAACAATCACTATGCCTCAAGTTTTCATAACCCCATCAAATAAACTTTTATGGGCACTATTCATTGCAACATAAATGGTTCGGATTAAGGATTAATACATACCTCATCATCTCCATGCCTCTAATCATTCTTTATATCATCTAAGAACTTCTAATCAAAATTCCAAACTTTAAAAGAGCAAAATCTAGCCCTTCAATTTGTCTTCCAATTTTAGACTCAAGATCAAGTGACAATTGACTCTTTTGCCCTAGATTATGGTAATATTATTTCTTGTGCCATTAGTTCTTTTAGTTCCCTTTCTTACTTCTTTTTAAACACTATTTTCCTTTTCCTTTGGATCCAGGTTAGTTTTTATGTCATTCTAACACATCCAAATGGAATCAGGTATTTTCTTTCAAATAATTCACACCGAAATTCATGTTCTATTCCGAGTGCGATTTCTATAAGCCATACTATTTCTTATGCATTCTTAGAATACTTGCTAAACCAGGGCTTAGTAGTCTATTTAATTAGGGCTTATTCTCAAGCCTCTAATCCAAAAATTTGGGATATTATAATTCTCCCCCTGTTCAATAAATTTCATCCTGGAAATTTGAACACCTTAACCTCAGGAATCATTCGAGACTCTTAGTCTATCTATCTAGTAGGCAGCTTAACAAGCATGCTACACAAGTCATTTTTTTCAATCTATCTCTTTCAAATACAAGCTTACTGAGCATGCAACACAATCATCATATTCTCATCAAAGATCTCAAATAGTATTCAGTAATTATCACACAATATTATTATTCATTATATATATAGTGTGTAGCATTCAAACACATGACCCACTGGTCTATTCTCATAGCGCTTGGTTTCTCAAGCCACACAGTCTCTTTTGGACTTTATTCGGATCATACTATATGTATACCAAGCCTTATAGCCTCTTCGAGACTCTACCCTGATCACAATATTAGACCCTATAGTCTGTTTGGGACTCTTCACAGATCATACTGTATGCATATCAAGCTTAACGACTCATTCTACTCCCACAGGGTTGGATATACCGGTCTTACTGTCTAGGGAATCATCCCTATGCCATAGGCATCTTGGGACTTACTGCCTTGGCTACTACTTGGTACAATCTAAATGTTCTGCCAGCCTCAAGGTATACTCTGGACATACTGGTCTAATGTCACCGCACTAGGCAACAACTATAGTGCTAGGCACATAGGTTTTATGGCCTAGCACACCGCCCCATTCAAACTTGCATACCGGGTCTTACCACTTCGAGCCTCTGCTCATTATAGTTCTCAAATACGTAATATTCTTTTGGGCTAAGGATATACTAGTCACTCAGGTCTAATGGCCTCAGGATATTCGGTGTATCATCTTTACTGAATACCTATTGAGACTAACTACCCAGGACACATAATCCATTAGGTATTTTGAACACACCCTGGCTCTAACTCTTTTTACTCAAGCCATTCATACACTTATATAATGTTTACGAGACATGCTAAACAAACCATCCAAAATGTTTGGTCTCACAAGTTTCTGACCATAGTTTTCATGACATGTTTCCTTAGATAAATTCATGCTAGCATAATGACATACTTGCATCTCAATGCTTTACACATTATACCTATGGCTATAACATAAGTAAAAATAGAGCTTTAATCATTCATACATGCTTCATACCATTCATCAAAGCAATTAAACATATAAATACATAAGCATACTTATCAAGTGAATGCAAGTCAGGAAAGTTTTACCACCTTGTGTCTTTAAGTCCTTCTTTTGTTCCCTTTTCTTCCAACTATTGTAGTGACTTGAAAAGCCTTCCATTTCCTTTTCCTTGACCTCTCATGGCCCTAGATACCCAATCACATCATTAGAGCCATGATAGCAAGTCATTGGAAGTATATATCAATGTCCAAGAAGTTAGGAAGGGCTAAACAAGTTGACATCTTTCAAAAAAATATGAACTGCTGGAATTGGGGTCTTTTGGCTGCAGCCAAAAAGAGGTTAGAAAGTTTTAGGTTGTAGCCAAGAAATCCTCTAGCCATGGCCAAGAAGCTGTTTAGGTGCTTAGTAACAATCAAAAGGCCTAACTACAACCAAAATCTGAACTTCTAGATTTCCTTTGTTTCTTGGCTCAACTTCCAAAAATCATAACTTAATCTATAAAATTCCAAATGGAGTGGTTCAAAGTTCTATGTAACCTTCTTTAAGTCTACTTTAGTCTCTATAGTGCCCATATGTCGTGGCAATAAAAGGTAACTTAGACTCTAGGTTTACGCATCACCTCTCGACCTAGGGCATCTACCCGATGCAATTGGCCACTATAGCTAGCCGTCCGGCCATGTCAGGGTAAGACCCAATCCTTTGCCACAGATCAAATTATGAGAACCCCCGATCATGGTACCGAATTTTCCTTCTAAAACCAGCTCTGATACCAACAAAAGTATAATACCTTATTTCCATAATTGATCTGAAGATTTTTACGCAACGAATTAAAACCACTAAGCGATATTCTTGTGTAAAGTTCTTTCAATTCCCAACCTCAAGACAGGCTTTGAACCAGTAATTTAATGGGTTTTTCTGAATATTTCAAAATCTTATAGAAGTATCTTTTAACAGTTTGCACCTTCATTAATACTCATCAATTCTTAATTCCTTTTATTAACGTTAGAGCATTTCTTTGCTCATTCTTAATACATTCATGTTCAAAAATACACAAATCTAATCATAGTACATAAATAGTGCATTGTAGTTAAATCTTCGATTCTCCTTCGTATTTCCCCTATTGCATCTCTTCATGCATTCTTCTCCTGTACTCATCATACCTATATGTTAGGTAAGGGAGAGTGAGATTTGAGAGAATCTCAGTAGCAAACAATGCTAACTATGCATACAAGATAATGCTTGATGTATGACATACTTGTTATATAAATTCATGCCAACATAATGACATTTGCATGATCAATATTTGACAAACTACACCTATAGCCACAACATAAGTACAAATAGAGCTTCAGGTATTCACATATGTTCCATACAATTCATCAAAACAACAAAGCACATCAACACATAAGCATAGGCAAATCAAATACATGCAAGTCAGGAAAGTTCTACTACCTTATGTCTTTAAGCCCTTCTCTTGTTCCCTTTTCTTCTAACCATTATAGTGGCTTGAAAAGCCTTCCATAAACCTAATGCACATTTCTTTGCCATATTCTGATACCTCAAATCATTTCTATATCATTGGGCATTCATGCTCAAATACCTTGACCTACTCTAGGCCATATGAAATTCTTAAGGAATCAAAACTTAACAATTGATTCCTAGGTTATATTTCCCTTGGTAACCATTCTCTAGATGTTGGGTAGACATCCAACTTTTAGGTTCATCACTAATGCTAGAACCTCGACATCACATATATCAAAAATTATTTTCCTCAATTATACCCAATAGGTATGCTAAAAATCAAAATCAATAGTGTCTATTCTAACTTTCATGGTATTTGGGTAATATCCTCAAAATATTTCTGAAGGTTCAACACTATCCACAAGGTTCATAAGGTTCAAACTTCCGTCGTGAAATAGATCTACAGTGCAACCTGATTCACATTTTGACCTAAGCACTATTTTAGCTTTGATCTGATTCAAACCTATCCTCAACCTTCAGTATCATCAGATAGGATCCTTTAGGATTGGTATACGACGTAATCACCACTAATCATGCATTACCGTATATTATACCTACATACCTTTAACCCCACGGTGTTACTAAGGATCATTACTTAGTACGGAGAAACCTAAAAAAAATCACTATGGCTTGAGTTTCCATAACCCCATCAAATAAACTTTTATGGGCAGTACTCGTTGCAATAGAAATGGTTCATATTAAAGATCAGTACATACCTCATCATCTCCATGCCTTTAATCATTATTTATGTCATCTAAGAACTTCTAATCAAAATTCCAAACTTTTAATGAAAAGGTTTCAAATTTCCAAGGTGTTTCCTAGGGGGTCACCCATCCAAGGATTTCTCTTACCTGAGCATGATTAGCTACAGATTTCTGATGAGATCCAAGGCATTAGTATTGGAACAATGCCATTTGTCACTAGGTATTGGTATCCCATACATATCTCAATCCCAGTATGATATGTCAGCTATAACCCCCTACCTTAATAGCCATAATTATATTTTGAAAATGCTTCATTATGTTCAATTAGAGACCAATGGATAATTCAAAAATTATTGAAAATAATGCCTAAAATATCTCCACTTCTCCAACCTTCATGTTTTCCTATAGTTCTCAGAAGGCTGAGCCACAGGCCCAAAGGTAAATGACAGGCAACATAAAAAAGGAAGCCATATACGGCTATGCCCCTATCCTATACTTGCTTGAATTTTGATGTTTATTTCCTCTTTCTTCCCCTTCTTTTCAACTTTTTTCTTCCTTTTGCTTGGTCTCTAGTGGCACTAATTCCTTAGTGGCCACTACTCCTTTCACTTTCTCATAAAAAAGAATGGCTTATGTCTGATGCTACCAATGAGGAAGGAAACTATGGAGGTGTGTTAATGCCAACATTTTTCTCTTCCTTACCCTATTGTCTTCCTCTCTATTTTTCCCCTTTACTTTCTTCTTCTTTTTTCATAGTCTGGTTGCTGTGAAATCGCTTTGGTTCCAAGCTTAAATCCAGTTTCAAACTCAGAATTCTATTCTAAACAACTCATCCTGGCTCACTTGTTGAGGCTGCCTAAAGCTACAAATCAAGCTAGAAAAATGTCCTGTTGACAACCAGATCAGTATGACTGTCTGGTTCTTGAGCTAGTTATTGCTCATGCAAGGTTTAGGCTACTAGAATCTAAACTTAAATTGCACAACAGATCACCAGAATAAGAAAGATGGTAAAATAGAAGAAATTGCTTGATAGCTTAATGGTAGGGATGAGGTTCAATTGTGGGAGACACATTATATTTATAGATGTCATCACTAATTAAGAAGTCATGTGAACTTCTGCTTTCCCTCTAAGTAATAATTAGAAAGTTAATTATTGATTAATTTTCCAAAACACAATAACTTGTTTCTCAATTAACAAATCCATAATTAACGTTGTTTTGTTTCTTATTTGATATAGCTACTTGTTTCTTAATCAAATAGTATGGCCTATCAAGGGCAGACTTGGACCCAAAGTCTAACATCTCTCACTCACATTTGATGGGCCTCCTATCGTGTGTTTGTTACACTTTCTTGTTTCATACTTGGCATTTGTTATGACTGCTTAGGCTAAACTTCTTTAAAATTTGGTGATTATGATACTAGAATATCTCATATTAGACCAGCATCCAGTGACAACCTTTATATATATAAGACATACGTTTGCTGCCTCAAGTGCCTTAGAATCTACCATACACATCACTCATAGTATATGTAATTCCACTCAAGTTAATATTTTTGTTAACTCATAGCGCCTTTCATGTGCATAGTATCCACACTTACAATCTACAAAGAGAACTAGTAAAGGGTTGACCCTATGCACTAGTACAGCCTGTGTGTTTAGGTGTAAATCTTCCTTTTTAACTAAACCTCAATTCATCTTGACTTGGTTGCTTTCCTAGTTTTCACTCATCTACCTGATTCATGTGTAATCATAGAGCTCCAGCTAAAGTAGATACCAAACTAAGGTTTCATGATGCCGCATAAGTTTTAAGGGCACTGTGGAAGGATTTTTCCTTTTAGGACTCATACCATAATAGACCAGTGATCTTCTACCTAAGTCCCATATTGCAGTCTAACTCTCAAGCATATAAACTATGAATTAAATGCTATGCTAATTGATTAGTGGTTTATGTCAATTTTATCTTGTTTTTCACCGTTCAGGCATTAGTTTTAAAATATACTCAACATTTGAACCATAACTTCTTTAATAATCACTCTTTTGCAATCTCATTTGTGAATGGTTTCTTTCCTTCTTCAGAAATATATCACTTATAGAGATATATCAAATGAATATTTTGCTTTGCTGTAATAGTTAGGACCCACATCATAAGATGTTGTCATTTGGATCCTTCTTTCCTCTATTCATTCCTAACAGCTCATAGAAACTTCAATACCCACATGCCTCCTTGAGCAAAGGTAAAACATGCTTTGTGTTTTGATTCCATGGATGTAAGAGATACACTATCTATTTCTTTACTTAACTCCATTAATTTTCCTAGGTCTAGTATCCTTTCAAACATGAGTTGTTTCCTTGACAAGTCAATCAATGGTTCTTCTCATAATCTTTTTCACAGCTAGACTGAACAAGGTTTCCAAGTTTGACCAAATATATTTGGTCTGATACATCAATATGTACAATCAAGTTCCAACCATATTCTTATTGTGGGACTCTATCTACCTTTTCTTTATTGGATTCCTTAGAGGATGTATAATCTCTCTAGGATTGTTCCCTTAACTTTAGCGGTGTCTATGGATTTACACTTCATAACACTGTAAAGCTCATACATGTCTTAGGAGGGACAGACTCTACCTTCCTTGTGAGATCTCAATTTATCTTGTAATTCAAGATATATTCTATTCTATTGATAACCTTTAAACTCAGAATTCAAGGATAGCACTGATTCTTATTCCTTCCTTGAGACTTATTTTGGCTAGTAATATGCCATTAATATAAAGGATGACTTCACAAAGAATCATCTGAAGATTGTTTGGCACTCATGTAATGTTTTATGATTAACTCAAAGTTATGAGGCTTTCTTTTTGTGGAACCTCAAATACTACTGCCTAGATGATTGTTTCTGCAAAGCTCTCAAATCACTTTATTTAGAGTTCTTTATTTAATTTCCAATTTGGAAAGAGGTCTTTACATCTTCTTGATATAGTTTCAAGGCTAAACTTGTTGCTATAGCCAAAATTGGTCATTTAGTGCACAATAGGAAAGAAGATTTCTTGTTTACCAATGCTTTTCTATTGTGGTACCCTTGAGCCACTAAGTGTTTTAGGTTTGATATGCCTCTTATGTATTTGAGAACTAACTTGTTCACAATCGCCTTTAACTAGGTGACAAATCACCTAAACATGCACTTGGCTAGTTTAAAAAAAATCCATGTCCTCTTGCATGATCTTTTGTCATTCTTCTTAGCAGATCCTTAAGTATCTTCAGACACTTTTACGTAGCCATCGTCACCTTTTAAATGATAAAGAGAGCATTCAATCTATTAAGGAATTCATTCCCTTATCGTCATCTACTAGATGACAGTGTACTTTAAGGTAGATTTCATAAGATTATCTTCCCATGTATGAGTGAGGTATTCTTCCTTATCTTGTACCTCTTGTGTTTGCATCTTTTTGTGAAAATGGCCCTAATTCTCCCATTCAAATAAGTAAATTGTAGAATACTTGCTTATTTCTCGTCACCATTAACCTCTTAAAGAGATTTTGTATGATCATTTCTTGTTTCTTTCTAAGGAATTTGTTTCTATCAATGTTGTGTCCCTTGGTTCTCTCTCAATCATTAAGTCATCATCATTTTCACTAATGAAGACATGCCTCTTTGAAATCTCAAGTCATCTTGTAAAGATATACCTTTTATACCTTAATCCCAATCTTCCATATCGATAAGATGAATTATGGATATAAGTTGTTGACCTATATGGTCTTTAGATCCTTGGGCCTGGTTTATGCCTATCCATAACTTGCAAGGCATGGTTATGACTAATTTGGAGGGCATTTGGTTAAGCGTTAATACAGTAGCTATGACTTTACTTACCAACACATGGCTAATAGTTTCATTATGCTATCATTTACTTAACCATGCCCAAGAGATGTCTATCTTTTTATTTTAACAACTCTATTGTATTAAAGGGTTCTAGAGATTGATATTTGCCTAACAATCACTTTCTTGTCCAAATAGCATCTTAAACTAATTAACTGGGAATTCTTAACCCTTGTTAGTTCAAAAAAATCTTATCCTTTTAGTTCAACTGATTCTTGATTAGATTTAGCCATTATCTAATATCCTAACACTTACCCAAAATCATATAAACATAACTGTATTTCAAGTGAACATATATGACGTTAATGAAAGACTATGCTCCATATTTTTGTTGGAAATTGTGCCCTAAGGGCCAATCATTGTACTTTAAACATTATTATTTTAATGAAATTTCTCCATTCTGTGATCATATTATTTGCATGTTAACTGTGATAATTGTATCCTTGGATAATTCATAAAGGTTGTCCTAAAATGTCCCTAGTCGGTCATCTATGCGGGAGCAGAGATGAAACAAGATTAGTATGACTTTGATAAGATATGGAGATACGAATCAAAGTCTTAGGCACTTGTAAGAGTACAAAGTGCTGGACCGACCCACTATGAGAAAGCTACATGGATCAAGTCATAAGCTTTTCTCATGTATAACCACGTCACAATGCCCTTAGACCTGAGGTCATCATGGATTCCTACATGAGAGTTGCTAAGCTTTGAACTAGTCAAAAGTTACTTTTGACAGGGTGATGATAAAGGCTACGATCGGGCTTGGTGGTTTTTCATGCAGAGGAATATGAATGATCAAGATGGAATTTGTCCCTCACATTAGTAGAGAGATATTACTGGGCCCCTCGATGAGTGAGTATGAGAAATGTATAGCCATACTATGATGAAAGGAGTTTCTGTCTCTGTTATCAGGCTACTCAGGAATCGAGAAAGTAATGGTCAGGAGCAAGAGGATGACATTATCCATGCCTTATCCTTGATCGATATATCGTGTGACAAAAGGGACGTGACATGGTTGTATGACAGGTTGCATCATGATAACGATCCTCATATGAATTGGGTAGTCGTAATGTCTTGCTAGAGGCCGCTTGCGACTTTTGGGTTAGTATAGTTATTGGCCCACTGCCAACTTCATATGGGCCTACAGGGCCGCACACAAGAATGGCCCAACACGAGATAATGTTTAATTTAGGGTAAACGAATTTTATATTTATATATATATATATAAGATAAAATTCATTAATAATATTATATAGATATATATATTTTTGAAATATATATCTTATATATATATGTATATATATATATGTATATATATATTATATGATATTATTATATTATGTTAGTTTTAAATTTAATTTATTAAGATATATTAAATTTAATAACTAACATGATAGAGATATAGTATCTCAGATTTAATTTATGAAGATAAATTAAATCTAATGGCTCTTTATTTGGATTAAATAAATAGGTTAAATTAAAAATATTGGACAGATTTAATTTAAACTGAATTTATTTAATTAGCTCATCAAGATAATTAATTGTTAATTAATTTCGAAATTAATGATGATTAATTTTGAAATTTGAAAATAGCCCTCATAGGTTATAAACTTGATAAAGCAGATATATTGATAAGTACATGAGAATTGAGAGCCGTAAGTGAAACCCTAGGAGATATTAGAGGCGCTAGCACGCAGTCTCGGTTGGAGAGCATTCGTGTGGATACTGGTAGAGGGAGCGGACCTGACGTGTTGGCTCCTAGAGATCGTGAAAACTCTGAATCATTAAAAGGTATGAATCCTTCCAACTTGGTTTAAACGCCGTTGATAGATCCTCGATTAGGATCAGTGAAAATTTTTAAAATTCTTCCGCTGTGCCTACCGATTCTAACAATTTTGCCCTCACATTTTTGGTTCATAAATGTCATAGTCTACTTATTATAGAGGATATCTGCTATATTTGCAAAGGACTTCCTTGTGTTTCTTGCCAACTTAACTACATTTTCAACTTCTCATAAGGATATTCTCCTTTTAGTACTCATTCTTAGCAAATTTTTTATTATTCTTCTTGATCAACATGTGCTTGTGGTATGAAAACAGAATTGCTATCCCAAGATAAAAGAAGATTCTTAGCAAATTTTTTATTATTCTTCTTGATCAACGTGTGCTTGTGGTATGAAAACAGAATTGCTATCCCAAGATAAAAGAAGAATCAAACCTATACAAGATTTGAAAGTTATAGTCCCATCTATCTTTAACTAAAAAAATAATAAAAGCCATGATTTTGTTGGTTGCGTATTTTGTGGAGTGAATCAAGGTGATCATCCATGTAGGGTCAATGTGCAAGTTCCAATCCTTTAATTGTCTCTATTGCATTGCATTTGACATGAAGCCATATACTTCTATGAAACTTCTACTACTCACATGGACTATTTCCTCTACAACCCTCAAAGGATTATCAATTTAGTCTTTTTTCTTTGTAGAAACTATTTTTAGCCTCCTATAGATCAAGTTTTCTCTCTAGGTTTCTCCTCCTCTTGTACTTAGCCTTGGTGGATAAATCCTCCTATTCTTTAGCTAAGTTTGTCCGGCTAATAGATCTTGTATAATTATTTAGCATTTTATACTCAAGTTTAATGTGGCGAACATATTGCCAAAGGTTACATTACACCTATCATGAGTAACATTTGCTTTTGTATAATCCTACTCACTCGGAGACATCTTGTTACAACATACACTAGGTTTTTGTTCGAAAGAACTTATCATATTTGTCTCAACTTGTTAGTTTGACATTTTCCTTAGTTGTTGCCTAAATGACATGTTAGGACTTAGTATACCATATCAAAACTTAACTTTGTTTTAACTTTATGGAAGAAAACCATAAGTTCTGTCTTTCAAAGCTATCCACATAGCTTGTATAGAGTCATATTGCTCATATTGGTATACCATCATAAACCTAAGCAATCTTATTATTTCTATACCCAGTTGCATAAGCATTCTATCTGTAACATCCTAAACTTTTATACTATAATATCATAATTCTAATTATGAATGAGTGAGTTATTGGGAATTTTAGGGCCTGATAAAAAAATATATCTCTAAATCTCTTTTGTTCTAATAAATGATCAATTCTAAAATTAGAAAAAAAATACAAATATATATTTACCCAGATATAAAGGAAGCTGTGTGCGCGTGTGTTATATTTAAGAAAATATATATATTCTTATAATAAGCTAATAGGCGTTGATGATAGATGATGTCATCTAGAAGGCTTGGAAGGGAAGTTAAAACAAATTAAAGGATAAGCATTTAGAAAGCTTGGAGAACAAGTAGGAAGGAGATAAGTTACTTGGCTTGGGTAGGAAGTAAAATAAAGATGAGAAGGTAATTACTAGGATTAACTCCTTTTGCAAGAAACCTTCTATATATATACCCCCTTGGTTTTCAAATGGAATGCACAAAGTAAAGTAGAAAAAGAGAAAAGTGAAGAAAATAAGTAGGAGGCAAAAGAAGGAGAACAAGGTGCTGCTACTCACAAAATCATGTAAGAGTTTTCTTACTGAGTAATACACCCTATTTTTATTTATACTTCTCAAAATTATTTCGAATGTTTTACTATCTAACTATGCTCTATGTGATTCATTTAAATACTTCTTGTATTTGGAAGTTCTTGGAATTGTATGAGAATATTCAAGGAAGACTATGTTGTTGTATCCATAAATATTATGATCTCCCCAATAAGGATTGCTATGTGAACTATCCCATGGGTAAGATTTCTGTGTGAATAACTGTGGATCCACCTAGGGGACGCCCTAGTATATCTAAGTGATGAAATTATAGTATTGTGGATGCTTGTGAGTTTAATACTTTTCTATGTATATTCACTTATAATTATATTGCAGGGATTTAAATTATTTTCTACTAAATTAGTAGCTGGGCATTATTGGTTAAAACTTATTTATTTAGTATCACTCTTATTTTGTCGTAATGTCCCAGAAATTGGAAATCATGCCGATATGAAGATGAGCTAGAACAGCAGACAAGAAGCCTCTTTAGTTTCGTTTAGGCATATGTTTTTAGACTTCTTGTAAGGAATGATGATTTATTCAAGAACTCTATGTAGTAATAAAATATTTTTTTACAGCATGTTTTATGCCCGTATCTTTATTCTTTGAATTAGAAACCAAATTTTTTTTCTTTGAATTTATTGTGGGAATAATAATAATATTAAGCAATCATTTATCTATAAATTAAATAAAATTGAGGGTTTACACTATCTCCTTCGGGGAGCTTCAACCTCGGATGCTAAGGACTATTTGGTAGGATGTCTCTGACATTTCATTCTTCTTAAATGCAAGAGATTTGGGAGTTTTTCAACTCTATAGATGTAATACCCCAAATTTTGGAACTAGACACTAGAGAATAAGCCTAAACAAAGGAGACTACTTAGTCTAGTTTAGCAAGTGTCCCAGGAAAGCATAAGAAATAGATTGACTTTTAGAAACTGCACTTGGAATAAAGTATGAATTTCAGTGCAAATTAGTTGAGGGAAAGTACCCGATTCCTTTAGGATGTGTCGGAATGACATATAACCTAATCCAGATCTAAATGAAAAGGGAAATGGTGTCTAGAAAGAAGTAATAAAGGGAAAGAAAAGAACTAATGGCACAATAAATAATATTGCCATAATTAAGGGCAAGAGAGACAATTACCACTTGATATTGAGCTTAAAATTGGAAGATAACATGAAGGGCTAGGATTTGCTCTTAAAAAGCAAGAGCAATTATGAGTATAAAAAGCAAATGAACTCCCTTCCTTTATGACCACAAAAAATGTCCAAGGAGGGGCATAGAAGGAAGAAAGAGGAGTTTGGTCAAAAGGTCAAAGTATCTTTAAAATTTTTCCAGCTTAGAACGTTTGACCAAAAGGCAAGTTGTTAAGAGTAACTTGGTCATCATCCCCTCTTCCTTTTTGAACAGGAATTTTGGCCAAGAATGAAGAAGAGAAAGGGAAGGAGTGAGTTACATTAACCCAAGTCATTGTTGTTAAATTAACTACACAACGTTTTCAAGAAGCCACCATTAAATGACATATGTATTTCTCTTGCTTCCTTAGGCATAATTTCAGCCAAGTATTTTTCAAGAAGGGAAGAAGAATATCTAACCAATATTACACTCCCTTACACTCATTAAAAGTCAGCCAACACCACAAAATAGAGAAAAAAGAAGAAGAAAAAGGAAAAGGAAAGAGAAAGTGGAAGAACAAAGAATAGGTAAGATCTTCTACTTTGGTTTTCACCTTCCAACTCACTTTTTTGGCTCAAATGTTCTTTATAAACATTTTTCTCCTCTCTAGGAGCTTCATTTATATGGTTGTGGTTTTTGAAGATGAGGTGTTTTGAGTCATCTAGCAAGAGCCAAAGTTTTAGGATCAAGAAAAGAGCCTAAGAAAGTGTAAGAGGTAAGTAAGAGCTACCTTTTGACCTATGTATTCTATTGTTTGGATGAATTTTTTTGACTTTTTCGTGCTGCCCTAATCTTGTCCACTAAGGGGTTTTAGGGTTTCATGATTCTTTGTTCATACACATGTGGTTATGTGATGGTTAAGAACATATGAGACTAGTTTAGTGAATAAATTGTAAATTGGTAAATTGTTGTCTTGGAGGCCATTTTTTGGCCAGAATAGGGCAGGTAGAAGGAGTAGGATTTTGGTGCTTTTGAGGTTTCCAATGGATTCCTTGAGCTAAACTATATGGGAATAGCCCCTGGTGATGAATTCTTGATTATTAGAACACAATTTGTAAAATTGGAATGTGCTGCCAATTCGGGTTTCCTACGTGGTAGTTTGAATGTGCTGTGTTTTTGGGTAATTGAATGTGATCCAATGGCCTTGAAACTTTCCATTATGATAGTAAACATGTGACAATTTAATTTGATAGGTCATTTGTGCTATTTGGATCAATACATTAGGAGATATGAATTATTGCAGTTAGGCATTGAATTTGGAATGAATTATGTGGCAGTGAAGCTTTAGTTGTAGTTCTAGAATTTTGTGGCTAAAATTGGCTCTGAGTAATATTTTTCTTATAAAATATTCTCAAAGATCTTTGAATAGGAATTTGAACCACCCCATTTAGAGTTCTCTAGAATTAACTATGATTTTTCAAATTTTGGTCAAACGCTCGTAGCTTTTAGCTACCATGCGAATTTAAGATAGAAAGAGCCAAATGTAATAAGTGTGAACTCTAAGGGTGAAAGTAAGAATATAAGGCTAATGTAGCCCATTACGAATTCATCTATCATGGCACAAATGATGTGATTATATATCTAGGGGTATGAGAAGTCAAGAAAGAAGAAGAATGGAAGAATTTCCAAGAAACTTCAATGGTACGAAGAAAAGGGGACAAGAAGTGGACACAAGTCCAAATGGTAGTGAACTTTCATAACTTGCATAACTTGATATGTGTGCTTGTGTATTGATGTGTTAATTGCTTTGATGAATTATATGAAGCATATGTGAATGAGTGAAGCTCTGTTTTATTTATACTAAAGCAAATAGTGTAATGTGTTAAGCATTGAACATGTACATATGTCATTATGTTGGCAAGAATTTATATAGGCAAGCATGTCATGCAAAAGTATTTCTTGTATGCATTTATTAGCACTGTTTGCTACTGAGATTCTCTCGAATCTCACTCTCCTAAACCAACCATATAGGTACGTGTATACGAAAGAGAAGAATGCTTGAACATGAACCAGAAGGAAGAATGACGAAGAATTAAAGATTCAAGTGTATTTATTTTTACTGTGTGTAAACTATTTACATTTGACGAATATGTATGAATATGCAAGTATGAATAATGATAAGTAAAATATTTGCATATTTATTTTCTCTTATATGATGATTTTGTGGACGATATTTGAGATTAATGTAATAAATTGGGGTGTAATTGATAAATAAATAATTTTTTTGGAATAAATATTATTAATATTATAATATAGTATTTCCTTGTTTTTCTTTTGATAACCATGTACAACACCATGTTAAGGAGAAATAAGAAGAAATGAGACCTAAAAAATAAACCATAGGATTAAAACAACACAAGGAGGCACATTTGGAAAAAGTGGTTGGTATTGTAGCAGACGGAGTTCACTGTAGCGAACGAAAGTCACTGTAGCAGCCGCTAGGTTCTGCAGCTCGTAGCAGACAAGGTTACTATAGCACTGAGGAAAAAACGTTCCAAGTATTGTGGCTCATGGCAAAAAGGTTTTGATGTTCATGTATGCACGGTTGCTTGCCTATAAATATAGGTGTGCAACATCGCAAGGAAAAAGGGAGGAGAAAAGATCTTTCTCTAAAAGTATGTGTCTATGGCATCCTTCTTTGATATGAGGAGGATATTGTATTATATCTTATATTTAATTTCATGTAGTATATTATTTCTTGCAAACCTCTATCTTAGAAGGCTTAGGTAGACCTCCTATATGGATGGAATAGGTAATTCTCCTTTATGAATGGTATAGGTTGCCACCTACATGGAAGATTTTACCTCCTACAGAGAAGGCTAGATTTCTCCATTTTCGTGTATATTTTGGTTGTATATTTATGTTTTAGAATTTAATAATTAAGTTTTATACAATTTTGATTTATTTTGGTTTTGTCTTTAATTTCATCATGAGTTAAATATTTATTTTCTTAAGGTGATAATGTAGCTTACTAATGATGGATTGAATCTTAACTTATTAAATCTAATTTTAATTTTTCCTTCATGATTGAGTTTTAATTATTATTCTTAATGCTTTCAATTGATTGGCCATCTTTTGAATGATTTAAATATATATGTTGAGACCGGAAGGAGATGCATGTGTGGAGATTCTATAATTAAAACCATGACGTGTATATGAAATAGGAATATATTCATGTGAGCTGTGTAGTCTTATTAAGTTCCATAAATCTTAATGCATAATTAATTGCTTAAATTCATATAGGAATATATTGGATTAAAAATTAATTATAGAATTGCTAGACCTTGGAAGAGGCTAGTAATTAAAATAGGGAAACTCGACTATCAATCATGTGGAATAAATTGTGCTAGAATAGATAAGTGATTCAATTCGAAATTTGTTAAGTGAAATTTGACCCTTAGGGCTTTTTCTCATAGTTGCTTTCATAATATTTGCACTTATATTTAATCATTTTATTTTGTACTCTCAATTACCAACTAATTGATCAACTAAATAGAATTAAAATTACCCATTTTCGTACTTAGTGATCATTCCTCGTGGAAACGATACTTTACTCACTTTTGTATTACTTGATTATGATAGTGTACACTTACACTCTTTAATGGATCATTTACACATGTAACAAATACACGTATTATAATTTAACAGTAATTAGGATCACTAAATCTGGGAATAAGAACGTACTCTAATATTTGGTTAGAATAACGGCTAATAGTTGTGAATGAATAATTAACCCCTAAGTAATTGAAGAGTAACGCCTCCAATACGTAACTAAAAGGATATACAAGACGAGTGTTACATTGGTGCTATCAGAGCATGAGATTCTGGCATTTGGCTAGTATCTATGTTGATACTTGAATAATCCTAAGTGATCAACGATTAAGATATATGGGTAATAGATGAACCCAGAGAAATAGAATTTCCCCTGACCACTAATTGGCAAGCTGGTATAGAGAAATGGTAGAGCCGTATACCTGTGAACCAGCTAATTATAGAATCCCCTATCGAGGGAAGAGGCAAAGCTGTGTATAGAGAAAGAAACGGAGTACAAGTGATGCATACCAGGGAAAAAGGGTTCAAGCTTCAATGGTAATAAGTTTGACGATGGAAGAATCCACACCGAAAAAATCCTCTACCAGTGAGATTGAGACTCTAGAGATAGATGAGGTAGCACAGGATTTGGATTCTATTGCTAACTCTAGAGCTCCTGATAGTGAGATAGAGTATGACCTAGATCCCCACCCTGTGTTATGAGAATACATATAGGGGCTACACCAAAAAGCTAGCACTATTTATGTTTCCCTGTAGGGACAATATCTAGCATTTCTATTAGGATGATATGATATACTGGGATCAAAATATAAGTAAGATACTGATGCCTAGTAATATATAGATCTGTACCAATACTAATGCCTTGGATCCCATCAGAACTACGTGGTTAAGGGTGCTAAGGCGAGAGTAATCTCCGGATGGGTGACCCTTAGGAAATACTTTGAAATTTGAAACCTCTTGATTAAATGCCCGAGTACCTTGAGGTATGAAATATGGTGATCCTTAGAGATGCCATAAGAATGTTAGATGAATACGGTGAAGGTTGAAAATAGGCTTGAATCTGATCTAAACTGAAACATTGTGTAGGTCAAAATAAAAGCTATGAATCATGATGATTTTAGCATGCTTATTAGGTATATCTAAGGAATTAAGGAAAATGATTTGTCCAATCTACTTGATTTTGAGGATTCTAGAACTAGGTTGATAAACCTAGAAGTTGGATAGACATCTAGAGGGTTGCTACCAACTGAACCGTGACCTAAGAATCAAATAATAGTTAAATTGATTTTGTAGGCATTTAAATTAATCTGAATGATTTAAGGTACTAGAGTATGGTACAGATGAGAGTGAGGTTTCTAAATGATGTTAGTTGCTAATCTAACATTGAGAAAGATCTTGATTATAGAATATTACCTTAGAAAAAATGATTAAGAGTTTGTTCTTTGATGGAACAAAGTGATAGAAAGAAAGAGAAAAGCCACAAGTTATGTCATAGTCGAGACAAAGAATAGAATGTAGAAGTGGCTTACGGATTCCATGTACGATATGGGTAGATGATCTGGCATGGGAAGTTGAATTTGCAATTTTTTCTAGAGCTGGACAATATCAAAATTCCATACCGAATGACCCTAGACGAGATGGCAAACTTAAAGAAAGCATATTGTAGAATTTCTATAGAAAAGGGTTTATGTGACCTAGTGAATTGCCGTGGGGTGCTCCAATGCTGTTTGTAGAAAGAAAGACGAGGAAGGGAATTATGGAAGAACAGCTTGATGGTATAAAGGAAAGCAACTCTTGCTCTCATATCTTATGTAATGGTTATGGATGTATATATTTACTATCGAGTATATTTGTGTTATGAATATGTGTTAGGTAGTAAGACCTATTGGGCCAGTGCATCCTTAAGCCGTCAGACTTGATATGCATTCAATGAGAAGCCCTATGTCCTGTTGGACTAATGGGTTCATAGGCAAGCATAAGCATTCAATATTAAGCCCTAAATCCTATTGGATCAGTGTTCCCATAGGCTGACAGACGCATTTAGATGGTATGAGAATGATACTGGGTGGAAGCCCAAAGTAGGTTGTCAAACCTGATCTACCATCTATATGTAACTAGGCCGATTAAGTCCTATGAATGAATATGAATGCTAAACTTGAACAGTTAGGTCCTGTGAATGAATATGAATGCTGAACTTGACCAATTAGGTCTTGTGCATGAATGTGAATGCTTGAGAATGGATGGCTTATTTTGCATGCTTTGTGAACATTACATATGTGTATGAATGGCTTGAGTAGCAAGGGTTGGAGCCTAGAATATATTTAGAATTGATGACCTTTTAGAATAGTTGTCTAGTTCCTGTGCATTGTCGAAAACTGAACTTTGAACGGACCAATGCACCTACTACTTTTGTGAATTGTATAAATTGAATGTTTGAACAGAATTTTTTCAACAAAATTTAAGGCTAGTTTAAAGTAGTCACTTCTGTACTATGTTGTCTCATAGAAGGGGTCCTCATGGAACCTTGAATAGTGGAAGCAATACAGAAATGGAAGAAACCCTACACTATTGCAGAAATACTCAGTTTTCTAGATCCTGCTAGATTTATATAGAATTTTTCGTGAATCGCTTTGCCATTGATAAAAGCTCATTTTAAAGAAAGAATTGCTTAAGTGGGATGATGTCTATGAGAGGAATTTCATAAATTTGTAGGAGAGGTTGAAACTCATACCAGTATTGAATATTCTCAATCCGAGAAAGTGACCTATGTGGTCTGCAAAGAATGTGACCTGTGTGGTCTGCAGTGAAGCGACTAGTATGGTCTACAAAGAAATGAGAAAGAATAAGAAAGAAAGCATTAGGAAATGTCCTAATGAAGTAGGACAGAATGGTGGCGTGTGCCTCTTAATAGTGAAACCTCATGAGATGAATTACCCCACTCACGAATTTGAGCTAGCAAGGACTATGATTTCTTTGAAAATGTAATAGCAATATTTTAAATGGTGTGATTGTGAAATTATATTGCGACCACAAGACTTTTGAATATTTGAAAAATCAGAAAAGTTGAATAAGAGATAACATGATGAATAAAAAAGCAGTGACGCGATTATTGTCGCTGATGCTTTGAATTGAAAAGCGGTGCAGTTGTCTATCATGATTATATAAGAAAAGAAACTGATAAAAGGGCTTAGAAATATGAACTTATTAAGTCAGATAGTACTTGGTAGCTACAGTGCTAGTCAAGATGAATGTAGTCTGAGAGCTTAAAATAAAGAAGCACAAACACAGGATAGACGAGTAAGGTCTATAGAAATAGAATTGAATGATAAAACCTTTTGAATATGAGGTGTCAGTAGAATGTAGAAACAAAGAAATTAAACTCTAACTACAGTGGTCCTATTGAAGTATTATTAAGAATTAGATCAGTAGCAAATTTTGAGGATGAAATTTATTGAACTGGGGGAGAATTGTAATACCCCAAATTTTGGGACTAGAGGCTAAAGAATAAGCCTAAATAAAGGAGACTATTAAGTCTAGTTTAGCAAGTGTCCTAGAAATGCATAAGAAACAGAATGACTTTTAAAAACTACACATGGAGTAAAGTATGAATTTCAGTGCAAATTAGTTGACGGAAAGTACTTGATTCCTTTAGGATGTGTCAGAATGACATAGAATCTAACCTGGATCTAAAGGAAAAGAGAAATGGCGTCTAGAAAGGATTAATAAAGAGAAAGAAAAGAACTAAAGAGAACTAATGATGTAAGAAATAATATTGTCAAAATCAAGGGCAAAAGAGACAATTGCCACTTGATCTTGAGGTTAAAATTGGAAGACAACATGAAGGGCTAGAATTTTCTCTCAAAAAGCGAATTACCTCCCTCCCTTTATGACTACAAAAAACATCCAAGGAGGGGCATAGAAGGGAGAAAGAGGAGTTTGGTCAAAAGGTCAAAGTATCTTCAAAATTTTTCCAACTTGGAAAGTGTGACCAAAAGGTACGTTGTTAAGAGTAACTTGGTCATCATTTCCTCTTCCTTTTTGAAGAGGAACTTTGGCCAAGAATGAAGAAGAGAGAGGGAAGGAGTGAGATTGTAACGCCTTATTCTCATAATCGATCGGATGAGCTTATACACAATAAGTCCAAACCGCTTTCGTAAAATCATTTTAAATTTCCAATCTCAAGACAAGATTCCTACCTATAGTTGAATGGGTTTTTCAGAAAATTTTAAACTCTTGTCGAAGTGCCATTCAATAATTCGCAACTTCATTACTACTCATTGACTCTTACCTTTATTTAATTCAATTAGAGTGATTCGCTGCTCATTTATTTGGCTGGATTATTCTTCTACTCATTCTTAGCTCATTCATTTGCGCACACACACATATATATATATATATATATATATAAAGACAATGTAGCCATAAGGCTACCAAAGTGTCTAAACCTATTACAAGTACTATAGACATATCCCTGTCTTCGTTTCACCACTGCATTCCTCTCACATAGTTCTCTTCTTTGATCTCAGCACACCTCCTATTCTCACTTATCTAAATTGTTGGTTGGGTGAGGGTGAGATTTGAGAGAATTTTAGTAGTGAACAGTACCAATATACATGCAAGATAAGTGCTTAATACATGACATGCTGCATCACATAAACTCATGCTAATACAATGACATATCTTCGAGTCCCCTTTTTGTACCTTTTCTTCCAACTACTGGAGTTGCTTCCATTGTCTCTTCTTTGTCATCTCATAGCCCTAGATAAATGGCTATATTATTAGAGCCATGACAAATAAATGTTCAACGGGCTACTTTAGCCTCTAGGACTTGTCTTTATTATTTGGGCTCATACTTGCACAAATTTTAATAACCCAAGACACCTTGGTTGGTTAACCTGAAATTTAACATATTAGGCCCAATAGGTATTTAATAGGCCCACACTAACTCTATGGGCTTTACTTAACCATTAAACTTCAAATTCATTGCCAATTACCCTTACTTTCTTATTTTCTCCTATTCTAGAAAGTTGGTAGATTTTTCACTTAAATTTGAAAAATCATAACTACATTTAGAAAAATCCAATTGCAGTGATTCAAAGTCTTATGTGGCCCTTATTAAGTCTATTTTAACTAAAAAATAATAGCCACTACTAATTACAGGGATAATTTTCCAAGAATAATTGAACAGCACAACTGTTCAAGAAAACGTTCCAGATTCAATGCCTAACTTCAAAAATTCATATCTCATAATCTACAAGCTCAAATGACACATATAATATATCATATTAAAGCTTAGGATGTCTACTTCAAACTTGGAAAATTTTATGGCCATTGGACAAGATTTTATTCACTAAAAAAACTCATCACAAACTGACTACCTCCAAAAAACGAATACAGACAACTTTAACATAAACTTCCAAAATAATCATAAAGCATCATTTAACCATAAACACATGATTAAACCTTAAAGACACCCCTTGATTGAATTATGAATAGTACCCACCCTCAAGAATACTCATCCAAAGAACAAACCAATCAGTTCAAAATGAAGCTTACGCTTACCTCTACCCGTTTCAGCAACCGATTCGGAAATCCGGCAGTATTTCGTCAGGCAAGAGGTCACCAAACACCTCTAAACGAAAATTAGAAATTTTAGAAATGAAGCTTAGGATGAGCAGAAGAAGGTTTATGAAGGGTATTTCGGGAGGAAACATCGATTGGTAGTATTTCGGTGAATTAAAGTTATGAGAATTTACTATTCACACTTTCTCTCTCTTCTAACTTTTTCTCAATTTTCTCTTGATTAAAATCTGATTTTTCTCCCCCTTTTCCTATGCTGGACAAAATTATAGGCTAAGAGGTAGTCATGAAAAAGTTTGCCGCATGCCAAATTCCTACAGTGCCATTTGTCCGGTGATCCAATGATTCAGTGACACGTGTCACTTTTAATAAAGTGGGCCCTATCTCTTTTCTTGGGTTTTATCCATCCTTTTTGTTAGGGAAAGGAGAGGCCTGACAATTTTCCCAAACTGTAACCCCCTGCCGTAATTAATATTCGGATTACGTAATAAAGTGAAATAAGACCAATAAGAACAAAATTTAATATTATAAACCCATATACCAGACGGGGTTTTCACAAACACCTTTCGAAATCATTTATAAACTTGGTCTCAGAATCACATTTCCGAATACAATTACTACGCGGAATATCACATTCATAACAAATCAGAGTACACAACAATAATCCCGGCAATCCCGGTTTCCATATATTAACTCAAGCTTTATAGAGCACATTCGCCCATACAAGCCCTCATATGGGGATTACACAAAGTCTTCTCAAATGCATAGCAAATCCTCATCCACATACTTATATACACATCCAAATCTATATACTCCCATCTGGGATGATAACCAACTACCAAAACAACTACTGAAGGAAGTCCTCATCGCCCTTGGCTGCTTACTCCATCATCGATCTACTACCCTGTCTGAAAGGTTAGTAGGGGAGGGTGAGATTCTAGAGAATCTCAGTAGGATAACAATATCAATATGCATGTACGATAAATGTTTAATGCATGACATGCTTGCATCACACAACTCATGATAACACAATGACAATTTGCCAGCTCAATGCTTCGAACAATATACCTATGGCCATAGCATAAATTGAAACATAGCTTCAAATTACACATAATTATGCAAAGCTAAGACATGCACCAACACACTAACACATATATCAAATACAAGCAGAAGAGATATGTTTCCTACCTCCAGTCTTTTCTCCTCGATTTGCGTGCCAGCAACTCGGGGCTTCACATTCGATCCTACAATGTCAAATGTACTATTTAGACACTTCCATAGTGTTTTTGGGGGTTACATGAGGCTATATTGAAAATTTACTAAAATACCCCCGGGGACCCGGCCCGGCCCCGCCGTACCCGGTCCGGCTGTACTTTTCTTGAAATATTGACATGGGCTATTCTAACATATTTTCGCCCAAGGAATCCATTTTCGGACTCGGAATTATCAAATTCAATGTCAATTACAAAATTACCCTTGGCAGCCCCACTTTAAGGGTTTCAGGGGCGTTTTCGTAATTATGCTTTTTCGGCCTTTTCCGAAAAAGTGACCAACTGTAACCCCACCTAATTTTCTCTCCTGAACTCAATGGAATCATCAAATCATTGAAAATCCATCTCTAACCCCTCCAAACCAGGCTTGGCCGAAATTCTCAATTCCCCGGGAAAAATTGGGGTTTTTCGGTTCCGGCTCTGTAAACGCGTTCCTTTCTACTCCTAACCACTTTATTGACTATTCCATTAGGTTAGAACTACCATTTAGTATCAATTTGGGCAGCATAACACCTAGGCCAACCCATTTTCCAAATTTACAAACAAAGACAATCCGGTGAAATTTCACCGATTAAATCAACCACAGCAGCCAGAATAGTCAATATGCACGAGTTTGGAAGTTACCTCAAGCTCCCACTAGCTTTTCCTTCTTGTGGCTGAAAACCCTAACTTCAAAATACCAAAAGAGGAGCTTCCAAACCTTAAAGAACAAAGAGGAGTAGTTTAGAGTCGGAGTTATACGCGTTAGGAGCGAAATCGTCGGAGAAATCGGCTTACCTTGTGATTTTTCTTCTCTTTCTCTCTCTAAACTCTCTCAACTTTCTCACACTATGTTTAGGTGCTGTGCGTGAATGAGCAGCTGAAGATGATGAGAAGATGTTTTAATTCCATGCTTATGTCATCTTGCCTTTTGATGATGTCATAATTCCCAAAATTGGCATTTTCGGATTTTCTGGCAGATTTTCTGACCAATCTTTGAAAAATCATAACTAATTCTAGAAAAATCGAAATGAGGTGATCCCAAAGCCAAATGAAAGATATTTAAGTCCTCTTCATAGGAAAAATATTGGCCATTACTAAAAATCACCACACAATTCCAGAATTACATAAAACTCATCACTGCCCCAAAACAGAGTTCAGTTTCCATCCCAAACTTTGGACAGTCATATCTCCTAGTTCACAAAACGAAATGGCACAAATTATATGTCCATTTCGAAGCTTGAGATGTGAACTATAAGACTGGAAAGTTTCATAATTTTATGACATCATGTGCCTAGTAAAAACGTCCACACGAGAAGACTGCCCAGACAGAATTCACACTGGACAGCATTTCCAGTTTTGCAACCAATGTGTCCAATCCAATTTAAATCAATTCCAATGATTAAATACCACAACATGACACCATTTCCATCACAATACCCCATTCAATTCTTCCCTCTATTCTAAGTCAATTTGGATGTTAATCCACAATTGAACTCAAATACAGGGTTTTGGCGTTTTTCATAACACAAGCGACTACAATCCACTTTATATTCTCTAAAAGGGTTCATTAATCACTAACCACGTCCACTTTTGTAGTCATTAACTCCTAATCACAATTTGGGATCTTGCTAAACCGGGGCTTAGCAATCCACTAACCTCAGGCTTATTCTCTAGCCTCGAGTCTCAAAATTCGGGGTGTTACATTTCTCCCCCCGTTCAATAAATTTCGTCCTCGAAATTTGTCATACCACTTAATTCAAAAACTATGGATGCTTCTTCACGACAGCTTTCGTTTCACAATTCATTTCATATTGGGATGTCCCTTCTAGACCACGCAGACAACCGGTGCACCACAAATCTGATTCTCAGAAGAAACTTACACAATAAATGCAACCCAGTTGCCACAAACTGCAATCGGCCCATTTCACGATTGCAGCACAAACATAATCACCTCACGATTATTAAACAAATACAATCGTTTCCATATACGATTGCTATCAAAACCATCATCACATAATCATAATCGTCGCAAGCCCTTCTAACTCATGAGTGGCTAGCGTATCTCAATATCCGAAGGCTCTAAATCATGAGCCATATCATAAGATTTTGGCAGTTTGGCAGCATAGGCCACCACTCTGCTCAACTCAATCTAGTTACCCCTTCCGGGAGTAACACCAAAACACCACAACCTCAATACATCAAACGACAGCCTCAGCTGTATACACAAACATTTCAACTTTCACTATATCCACTTTCACAGCTTTACCCTCACCCGTACACCCACCAGTAACTCCACTAGTGGTAACCAGGACTTTTGGGTATCAACACAATATCACATCATCTGGTCACTCCGGAATCTCAATTTCTTTTATCCAAAGTACCTGACCGTAATGGCCCACCTAGAGTCTCAGTCTCTTCTATCCAGGCGCCTTTTATTGTCACACCCCCCTTAATGGGTGCCCACGCTTCCGCTGCGTGGCTGGCTCCCACATCGCACCCGTCCGATGGATGCCCGTGGGTTATCGGACTCACAATTTTATTGTCACAACCACCCCGGTTTTACCCCCTCTAGGGATGCCCCGTGCCGGTGGTGCCCACCCCGGTTTTACCCCCCGCTGGGGATGCCCCGCGACGGTGGCTAGGTTACTCAATTATTGTCACACCCACCCCGGTTTTACCCCCTCTAGGGATGCCCCGTGCCGGTGGTGCCCACCCCGGTTTTACCCCAAGCTGGGGATGCCCCGCGACAGTGGCTGGGTTACTCACATTTCACACAGGACTCACAAGAAAATCCACTTCCTTATCAAACGTACATTGCAGACTCTAATTTTACGCACCGCCTTTTGGCCTCGGGTCAACACCAGTGCAACCAACGTGGTGGCTAGCCAGGCTGGCCATGCCAGGGTAGTGCCCTCAGAATAGAGAACCCCCGATCATGTAGTCGAATTAGCCATCAGCTGAATTAGTTCTGCTCTACTACACAACTATACCTCAGTCCCATCTTATTCACAACTGTCACAGATTCACAATCACACTCCACTCTCATCCCCTTTCTCCGCCAGGAAGACACACAGTCTTTACCCGAACCGTTGTTAGCTACTCAGGGACTATTGACGTGGCAGTGCACACACATAGCCATTCAGGCTCACAATAGCAGATCCATAATCACACCATACCCTCATCCCCTTTCTCCGCCGGGAAGACACACAGTCTAACCCGAACTGTTGTTAGATACTCAGGGACTATTGGCATAGCGGTGCTCACACATAGCCTTTCGGCTTCCACATCACACTCCACCACAAATTTCTTTTCACCAAACTAGGATCCTTCAAGACACCTTTTTCACAAAATAATCTGGACTTCAAAGTTTTACCTCTCGAAGCCATCACTAACGCTTAGCACTTTTTGCAAATTCGAGCTTCTGCTCAACACAATTCTCAAACATATCACATTCTCATGCTTCCGCTGCACACTCTGAGGTCAATCTCCTCATCTGTGCTTTAACAATGTCAAGTTGTTTTAACAAGAGTCCCATAGGAATCTCCCACCACAACTGACAACATTCACAACATATGTTCATCTGCGTCAGACCTTGGCTCAATTCAACTCGAATCATTCAGAGCCATAACCAACACATCGTTGAGATCCCATACTCCCAACGTTCCCAGAGCTCTATTCTACGATTCAACGTCATGGCGAATGCATACTAAGGTTCGTCGTCACGGTAGCTGCACACTAGGGTTTGTCGTCACGGCGGCTCCACTCTAGGGTTCATCGTCATAGTGGCTCCACACTATGGTACTGTACCCGATGCTTCACTCAGTCACCTAACTGGTCAGCCCCTTCGGTCAGCATCCTCCGTAGGTAGCCCTTTCCAATCAGATCTTACCGTAGGTAGCCCTCTCCGATCAGATCTCACCGTAGGTAGCCCTCTTCCATCACAACTCCCCGTAGGTAGCACTCTCCGATCCGAATCCTCCATAGGTAACTTTTCCCTCTGCTAGATTTACAACTAGCAATCTCGGGTACCTGATACATATTTCAATTCAATTCTAGTACCATGCTCTAGCACCACAGACCATCCAGGTCAAATGCAATTCCTATGAATCAGCCCAGCTATGGAGTCTGATCCTTGGATCACAGCTCATCTATCCAAACCTCAATCTTAGTTGAACTGGGAAATCACTTCCCTCAATTCCACGGAGCATTATCAACCCCAACACAAATCCAAATATCTTTGCCAGCCTAAGGCACCATGGTCCCCTAGGTCTTAAGGACTTTAAACACACAAATTCAGGACAACCAAATAATGTATACACATAATCCACAAATCTCAGATATCCACAACACCAAAGATATAAATGTGTATACCACAAACAACCAAAATCACAAATCATTGCCTATTCCTTAGGCAATCATAACTCATCACTCATTCCCTAGCTTGGCCTAAGGGAAATATCCTAGCAAAATCCATCTTTGCCAGGAACTGCAGCTCTGATACCAAAATGTAACCCCCTGCCGTAATTAATATTCGGATTACGTAATAAAGTGAAATAAGACCAATAAGAACAAAATTTAATATTATAAACCCATCTACCAGACGGGGTTTTCACAAACACCTTTCGAAATCATTTATAAACTTGGTCTCAGAATCACATTTCCGAATACAATTACTACGCGGAATATCACATTCATAACAAATCAGAGTACACAACAATAATCCCGGCAATCCCGGTTTCCATATATTAACTCAAGCTTTATAGAGCACATTCGCCCATACAAGCCCTCATATGGGGATTACACAAAGTCTTCTCAAATGCATAGCAAATCCTCATCCACATACTTATATACACATCCAAATCTATATACTCCCATCTGGGATGATAACCAACTACCAAAACAACTACTGAAGGAAGTCCTCATCGCCCTTGGCTGCTTACTCCATCATCGATCTACTACCCTGTCTGAAAGGTTAGTAGGGGAGGGTGAGATTCTAGAGAATCTCAGTAGGATAACAATATCAATATGCATGTACGATAAATGTTTAATGCATGACATGCTTGCATCACACAACTCATGATAACACAATGACAATTTGCCAGCTCAATGCTTCGAACAATATACCTATGGCCATAGCATAAATTGAAACATAGCTTCAAATTACACATAATTATGCAAAGCTAAGACATGCACCAACACACTAACACATATATCAAATACAAGCAGAAGAGATATGTTTCCTACCTCCAGTCTTTTCTCCTCGATTTGCGTGCCAGCAACTCGGGGCTTCACATTCGATCCTACAATGTCAAATGTACTATTTAGACACTTCCATAGTGTTTTTGGGGGTTACATGAGGCTATATTGAAAATTTACTAAAATACCCCCGGGGACCCGGCCCGGCCCCGCCGTACCCGGTCCGGCTGTACTTTTCTTGAAATATTGACATGGGCTATTCTAACATATTTTCGCCCAAGGAATCCATTTTCGGACTCGGAATTATCAAATTCAATGTCAATTACAAAATTACCCTTGGCAGCCCCACTTTAAGGGTTTCAGGGGCGTTTTCGTAATTATGCTTTTTCGGCCTTTTCCGAAAAAGTGACCAACTGTAACCCCACCTAATTTTCTCTCCTGAACTCAATGGAATCATCAAATCATTGAAAATCCATCTCTAACCCCTCCAAACCAGGCTTGGCCGAAATTCTCAATTCCCCGGGAAAAATTGGGGTTTTTCGGTTCCGGCTCTGTAAACGCGTTCCTTTCTACTCCTAACCACTTTATTGACTATTCCATTAGGTTAGAACTACCATTTAGTATCAATTTGGGCAGCATAACACCTAGGCCAACCCATTTTCCAAATTTACAAACAAAGACAATCCGGTGAAATTTCACCGATTAAATCAACCACAGCAGCCAGAATAGTCAATATGCACGAGTTTGGAAGTTACCTCAAGCTCCCACTAGCTTTTCCTTCTTGTGGCTGAAAACCCTAACTTCAAAATACCAAAAGAGGAGCTTCCAAACCTTAAAGAACAAAGAGGAGTAGTTTAGAGTCGGAGTTATACGCGTTAGGAGCGAAATCGTCGGAGAAATCGGCTTACCTTGTGATTTTTCTTCTCTTTCTCTCTCTAAACTCTCTCAACTTTCTCACACTATGTTTAGGTGCTGTGCGTGAATGAGCAGCTGAAGATGATGAGAAGATGTTTTAATTCCATGCTTATGTCATCTTGCCTTTTGATGATGTCATAATTCCCAAAATTGGCATTTTCGGATTTTCTGGCAGATTTTCTGACCAATCTTTGAAAAATCATAACTAATTCTAGAAAAATCGAAATGAGGTGATCCCAAAGCCAAATGAAAGATATTTAAGTCCTCTTCATAGGAAAAATATTGGCCATTACTAAAAATCACCACACAATTCCAGAATTACATAAAACTCATCACTGCCCCAAAACAGAGTTCAGTTTCCATCCCAAACTTTGGACAGTCATATCTCCTAGTTCACAAAACGAAATGGCACAAATTATATGTCCATTTCGAAGCTTGAGATGTGAACTATAAGACTGGAAAGTTTCATAATTTTATGACATCATGTGCCTAGTAAAAACGTCCACACGAGAAGACTGCCCAGACAGAATTCACACTGGACAGCATTTCCAGTTTTGCAACCAATGTGTCCAATCCAATTTAAATCAATTCCAATGATTAAATACCACAACATGACACCATTTCCATCACAATACCCCATTCAATTCTTCCCTCTATTCTAAGTCAATTTGGATGTTAATCCACAATTGAACTCAAATACAGGGTTTTGGCGTTTTTCATAACACAAGCGACTACAATCCACTTTATATTCTCTAAAAGGGTTCATTAATCACTAACCACGTCCACTTTTGTAGTCATTAACTCCTAATCACAATTTGGGATCTTGCTAAACCGGGGCTTAGCAATCCACTAACCTCAGGCTTATTCTCTAGCCTCGAGTCTCAAAATTCGTGGTGTTACACAAACTCTAGGGTTCGGTGTTCAAGAAGTCAAGTACATGACCAAACCAGGCACTGATGGATTCCTCAGACTCAGGTGCTAGGTGGCGCGTTCAGGGAGTGCCACCTCAAAAGGCATAAAGTGTCATCATTAGGGACATTTGTCACTCTCTTAACATGCCAATACAAAAGTTGATTGGTACTTTATCATGATGAGAAGATACTTGTCAATTTCTTATAGTGCCAACACAAAATTTGTGACATTATTGCTTACTTTATTGAAGCTACTTTAATAAAGTTACTTTATCAGTGCATACTCGAGATTCTACTTGGGACCGTGGCACACATATCAAGGCTTGTCAAATGATGTCAAGTCAGAGTGTGTGTGTGGGCCCCACATGGCACCACACTCCAATGTCTATTCCCTAAAATGTAGGATACACATGTCTGCCTTGAAAATGCCATGTGTACACCTATACCGTCATACTTCACTCAATCAATCAGTCTCATACCTCATGACATACATGGGTGGCTTCTTTCTACCAACCCAATGGTGTCGTATATGTGTCCTATACACATATGTACCAATACTTTGATCCTACTGCCTATGCATACTAGGCCCTTTGCCAAGTAGTGTTGGATCACATAGTCCCCAAGAGTTTTTTTGTCTCTCGATATTCACATTACAGACCCCATTATGCCACTTTACTTGTATAAATTCTTTTCATGGATTTATGTATTTTGATTCATATGGCATAATTGGGGTAGGTACTGTTATTGTTTTGGTTGATTCTTTGTAGGCTAATTATCTTGGCAATTGCCCTTTTTCTGTACTACTTGCATTCCCAAACCTCTACTCCCTGAGCTCACAATATTACAGAGGAAAGATTAAGCTTCCTCCTGATTTCCCTATCTATTTACAAACCACCATGATAACAAGGTTGTCCCTTTCCTTATCTTGTTCTTGAATTTCTTTGATTATATGCTAATGAACAAGTATGGGGGAAAGACTACCGATAGTAAAAGGTAGCTTATGTGTCTTGTTTTGTGTTTTTAGGTAGTTGTGTGCATCTTACCCCAACATTTTTCCTTGTACAAATTTGAAATCTATTGCTATATCATTAGTTTATATAGTGCAAGGATTAAGTGTGGAGGAGAGAGGAGTTGTGCATTTGTTTTTGTTTTTAGGGACTCCAATATGATGTCACAGATTGTGTTTGCTACTATTTTGTCCATTTTGAGACCAACTTTTCAAAATTTTTAGATATTTAAGAATGATCAAGTATCCCAATTGCATGTGGTTAAATATTGATGTTAAAACTTGCTTAAATGAAGTGAAATGCCATGTGTTTTAAGGTTTAGAGATGATGCATTGCTTAATTTTGATGAGTTTAGTAGAAAACAAAAAGCCTAGTTGGAGGGTATTTTAGGCCTTACTGTTTCATTTTATTATATGATTCATCTACTTAATCTATGGTTCTCTAGAACTTGTCTTATTTAGTTGATGCTACATTTTGCATTGGCATGAATAAAAATGACATAGGCATTCATTTCATGAGCTAGTTAGCCAAATAGCCATCACTGATCATATTTATCCACTATTTAGCCACTTTGAGCCCATCACTTTCATTTCATAAACTATTGCTTCATTATATTCTAGGCTTAAGTACATTGCATTACATCTCAAAACAAGGCATGATTGCATTATTGGACATTTTGTATATAGTTTTTGTTAGATCTCATGTTTTGATGATAACAAAAGAATGTTTTAAAAAGGAAATGATTAATAAACAAGTTTGAAACAAAGTAATGACAGGAACAAGCATCACTTGAAGTAAGCATTGGAGTAATGAAAAAAGACCAAGAGAAAATGCTGAGGAACTTGATCAGAAGTAAGTTTTCTAAGGCATTACTCGAGGAGCTACTCGAGTAATGAGACAAAACTTGAAGTAACCAGAGACAACTTCCAGTAAACTCCCAACGTTACTCGAGTAAGTACTCGGGTAATAGTGTAAGTATTTTCAAGGTGCTCTCGGCCTGCCAATGTTACTCGAGGAGCTACTCGAGTAACCAGGTAAAAACTTGGAGTTGCTCTCGGCCTTCCAATGTTACTCGAGGCGCTACTCGAGTAACCATGTGAAAAACTTCCAGTTGCCTTCAAGTTGCCAATGATACTCGAGTAGCTACTCGAGTAACTCTGTTTCTGAAATATGGAGCTCTCGGCACTTTGTACTACTGCCAATGTTACTCGAGGAGCTACTTGAGTAACGACCTGAGGTAAGTGAAAACTTGAAGGTGATACCCGATTAACTTGATTTCTTTTTATCTCATTTTCCTCGAGTCCTTACTCTAGTATGCAAGTATCTAATGATGTATTTTAAGTGGATTCCTCGAGTAAGTACCCGAGTATGCAGAAATATTCTCAAAGTAAACTTCAAGTCATTACCCGGGTAAGTCATGCTCAAAAGTCTCAGTTACTCGAGGTGGTACCCGAGTAACCTATGCAAAAATGAGTGCATTACTCGAGCCCCTACTCGAGTAACAAGGTAATTGCTCTCGGCCTTGAAATCCTGCCAACATTACTGGAGTAGAGCATCGAGTAATCAAAAGTTTTTTAAAGGGTTACTCGAGGTGTTACCCCAGTAACCTATAAAGTTGTAAAAGCATTACTGGAGTAGGTACCCGAGTAAATAACTATTCCCAAAGGTTTGAAATTTAGATTACTCCATGCACTACCCGAGTAATCTTGTATTTATTCATTGTCTTGCAGTTGAACAATGATTTCTCGATGTTACTCGAGTAGGTACTCGAGTAAACTTCAAGGGATACTCGAGGAGCTACTCGAGTAAGCATACCCAGAAATTTAGAAATCATTCAAACGTTCATTATATTGTTTCCTATATGATTAATCTTTCATTGTATTAGTATTCTTAGTCTATTTACAGATAAACAATGAAGAAATCACTTCAAGAGATGGAAGTCAAATGAAACGTTCAAATGCCAACCACCGCCAACGGATATTTTTCAAAAACTTGAAAAGTCAATAGTGGCTGCGCAACTCTCCAACGGATGAAAGGAAATGTTCCAACGGTCATCACCAACATATCTATATATATGGGAACCTCCAAACAGAGAAAGAACAACCAAGCACACATACGAAAGTATCATCAAGTTCATTACTCTGTTTTATATCATATTTGTATTTTTATGCTTCAGTGATTCTTATTCACTCTTTGAGAGAGATATTTCATTCAAACTCAATAGTTGTTATTGAGATAACTTAAGGTTGTGGAACCTTGAGTTGGGATTGGATTACAACTTGTAGGGGGGAGCGAGTGTCCAGGTGAAGGAACTTGCTTATACTGTGGTGCCAAGAACCCACTGAATCTTGGAAGTTATAGTGAAACTCTCAGAGAAGCTCTGAGGACTGGACGTAGGTCAAAGTTGTTGTGGCCGAACCAGTATAACTCTCGGTGTATACTTCGGTGATATTTCTCCTTACTCTTTATTATTTTATATTCACCGTAAAGGTTTTATATTTGCAACGAAATTTAGTATCACCCAATTCACCCCCCCTCTTGTGTGAAATGCTTGCTCTAACATTTGGTATCAGAGCGTAGGTCTTCTTGTTAAGGTATAACAACCTAAGAAGGATCCAATGGCAAGCATGGGTGAAGGAATTCTTCCCGATGAAGCATCCACCACTAGACCTCCCGGTTTCAATGGAGAACACTTTTCTTTCTGGAAAGCAAAATTCAGAGTGTTCGTGATGGCTACTGAATATGGGCTATGGGATGTAATTGAGAGTGGAAACTATCAACCTACAAAGACTGTAGATTCTCAGAAAATTCCAAAGACGCCAGCGGAATATGATGAAAATGACAAGAAACTTATCACTCTCAACAGCAAGGCAATTCTGATGTTACAAAGTTCCTTAAGTCAAAATGAATACTTCAGAATTTGCACACTTCCAACAGCAAAGGAAATGTGGGAAGCTCTGGAAATAGCTCATGAAGGAACTTCGGGAATAAAGGAGAATCGAATCAACACCTTGATCACTGAATTCGATCTACTTCGAATGAAATCAGGTGAGTCAATTTCTGAATTCGAACTTAGATATACTCATCTTGTTAATCAACTTGCAGCAATTGGTAAAGTCTATGATCAAAATACCCAAGTACGAAAGATTTTGAATATTCTTTCTAAAGAGTGGGAGGCCAAAGTCACTGCGATAGAAGAGGCAAAAGGAGAATCAATGAGATCAGTTGCTTCTCTATTTGGAAGCCTTTCTGAATATGAAAGCAAATTAAAGTTCAAACGGGAACTAGACGACATCGGTGACAAAAGAAAGAAAGGTCTAGCACTAAAAGCGAAAGAAGAAAATCAAGATGAAGATGAGGAGTTTGATGATGATGAAATGGGCTTAATCATAAAACGATTCAGAAAGTTCTACAAGAAAGGTCAAGGTTTCAAACACTTTCAAAAAGGAGGAACTAGCAGCAAAGACCATATCATTTGCTACGAATATGGAAAACCAGGACATATCAAATCAGAATGTCCAGAACTCAATCAAAAGAGCAAAGAAAAGAGAAAAGGCAAATTCTTTAACAAAAAGAAGGCCTTTGTATCTGGTATATGGGGAGATAGTTCCTCTGACGAAGAAAGTGATGAAGAAGAAGTAGCCAATATATGTCTTGTTGCTCAAGAAGAGACAGAAGAAGAGGTAAATGATTCTGAACCTACCTATGATGAATTACTCTCTGAATATAATGCTTTACATTCTGAATTCATCAAAATAGTTAAAGAATTAATTGTTTTCAAAAAGAAAAACAAAGCTCTTGAAATTGAACTTAAAAAAAGTTCAGAAAAGAATTGTGAAAATTGTTCTTCGTTGAAAAAGAAAAACATTGATCTCACAAAAACTCTTGAAAAATTTACCAAAGGAAGTGAGATGCTAAGTGTGATTTTAAAAGAACAACGATTTGTAAATGACCGATCTGGTATTGGATATGATCCAAAAACAGATAAAAGGAAAGGTAAAAAGAAAGTAGGAGGTAAGCCATATTTAAATTATTTCCAGCATTCTGTGCATATATCAAATTCTTTTGCATTTTGTAATTACTGTAATAGAAAAGGTCATTATACCTCGTCATGCATTCATAAGAAGCAAGGAAACATAGGAACCTACAAATGGGTACCTAAAGGCACATATGTTCAGAAAATCATTTATACTAACCCAAAAGGACCCAAAAAGAAGTGGGTACCTAAGACTTAGTCATTTGATTGCAGGTATGTCTTAAAGCATCCAAAAACAACAAGTGGTTCATAGACAGTGGATGCTCTAGACATATGACCGGAGATTTCGAAAGTTTTACCACATTGCAACCTAAGGAAGGTGGAAAGGTAAAATTTGGAGGAAATCAATCCAAAAAAATAGCAGGAATTGGTGAAATAAAAAATGACAAAGGCATACAAATCAAAGATGTATATTACGTTGAAGGATTGTGTCATAATTTGCTGAGCGTAAGTCAAAGTGCAGATAAAGACAACTGGATAATATTTGATTCAGAGGAATGTCTAATTGTCAACAAAAAAGACTTACTACTTGATAAGAAGAATATCAAGGCTAAGCTCAAAGCAAAAAGGGAAGGTAACTGCTATACCTTAGATATTAGTAGAAATGAATCTGAAAACTGTTTTCTGAGTAATGCCGATGAAAGTTGGCTATGGCATAAAAGATTGGCTCATGTCAACATGCATCAACTAGGCAAACTACTCAAAAAGGATTTAGTTCTTGGATTACCCAAAGTAAATTTCAAAAACGATTTGATTTGTGACGCATGTCAAAAGGGTAAACAAACTAAATCATCTTTCAAATTGAAAAATGAGATCTCAAAAAATAGACAATTACAATTATTGCATATGGATTTAGTTGGTCCAGTAAGAGTAAAGAGTCTTGGTGGCAATCTATATACATTAGTCATTGTTGATGACTTCTCCAGATTTACATGGGTTATTTTTCTATCATCAAAGGATGAAACATTTGAAGAATTTATTGTTTTTGCCAAGAAAGTGCAAAATGAGAAAGGTATGTCAATTGCAGGCATTAGGACTGATCATGGTGGAGAATTTGAGAATCAAGCCTTTGAAGAATATTGTGATACTAATGGCATTGATCACCATTTCTCTGCTCCAAGGACGCCCCAACAAAATGGAGTTGTGGAACGCAAGAATAGAGTGCTTACTGAAATGGCTAGAACAATGTTAAATGAAAAGAACATGTCTCAAGTTTTCTGGGCTGATGCTATGAGTACAGCATGCTATATTTCAAATAGAGCCTATATCAGAACGAAACTTGGAAAGACACCATACGATCTATACAAAGGAAGGAAGCCAAACATTGCTCATCTACACATCTTCGGTTGTAAGTGTTTCATTCATAATAATGGTAAAGATAACTTAGGAAAATTTGATTCTAAAACTGATGAAGGAATTTTCCTAGGATATTCTAACCGAAGTAAAGCATATAGAATTTTCAATAAAAGAACTTGTGTTGTTGAAGAATCAATTCATGTTGTATTTGATGAATTTGAATCCTCTGACAAAACCATTGATGAAGAACAGGAAGTTGTTTTAAATCAAGAAAATGGTCAATCTATTTCTACGTCTCTTATTCCAGATGTTGATGAAACTAAGGAAGAAGAGCAATCTCTAGGTCAACCTAAAGCCTGGAAATACAATAGAAGTCATCCCTTAGATCAAGTCATAGGAGATGTGAATGAAGGGATCAAAACTAGAAATAGAGTTTTCAATGAAGTAAGTTTTTCTGTATTCATTTCTGAGATTGAACCTTCTAACATTGATGAAGCCCTGTCAGACAATGATTGGGTTATAGCAATGCAAGAAGAACTAAATCAATTTGAGAGAAATCAAGTTTGGGATTTGGTACCCCGACCCAAGGATCATCTGATCATTGGAACTAAATGGGTATTCAAGAACAAACTCGATGAATCCGCAATTATTGTCAGAAACAAGGCAAGGTTGGTGGCCAAAGGCTATAATCAGGAAGAAGGGATTGATTATGAAGAAACGTATGCTCCAATGGCTAGATTGGAAGCTATACGTGTACTCTTAGCCTTTGTATGCATCAAAGGATTCAAACTCTATCAAATGGATGTAAAGAGTGCATTTCTAAATGGTTACATCATTGTAGAAGTGCATGTAGAACAACCTCCAGGTTTTGAGGATGTTACTAAACCTGACCATGTTTTCAAACTCAAAAAGGCTTTATATGGTTTAAAACAAGCTCCTAGAGCCTGGTATGAAAGGCTCAGCAAGTTTCTTATCGATCAAGGTTTTGCACGAGGAAAAGTTGATACAACATTATTTATAAATTGAAAACGTGATGATATTTTAATTGTTCAAATATATGTTGATGATATTGTTTTCGGTGCTACTAATAAATCTCTGTGTAAGGAATTTTCTGAGATAATGCAGGGAGAGTTTGAGATGTCAATTATGGGAGAATTGAATTTCTTTCTTGGTTTGCAAATCAAACAAAGAAATAATGGAATCTTCATATCTCAAATAAAGTACTTAAAAGAGCTTTTGAAGAAGTATGGAATGGATGAAGCAAATGGCTCGGACACGCCTATGAGCTCAACAACGTTGCTTGATGCTGATGTCAAAGGGAAAGACTACAATATCACAAAATATAGAGGAATGATTGGATCATTACTCTATCTCACGGCAAGCAGACCAGACATCCAATTTAGTGTTGGCATATGTGCAAGATATCAATCGGCACCAAAGGAATCACATGCTGAAACGGTCAAACGAATCTTTAGATACCTTGCTGACACACCAGAATTGGGTCTGTGGTATCCCAAAGGAAGAAGTGAATATCTAGTTGCATATTCAGATTCTGATCATGGAGGATACAAGACAGACAGAAAGAGCACCAGTGGACAAGGACAATTTCTTGGAGGATCTCTTGTCTCGTGGTTCAGCAAGAAACAAAATACAGTGTCTCTTTCGTCAACAGAAGCCGAATATGTTGCAGTCTCAAGTTGTTGTGCACAAGTGATATGGTTAAAACAACAACTACAAGACCTTGGTATTTATCTCAAATAAATACCAATCTATTGTGACAATACTAGTACGATAAGCTTGGCAAAGAATCCAGTTCAACACTCTAGAACTAAGCATATCGATGTCAGACATCACTTCATCAGAGATCATGTCCAAAAGAAAGATGTGAAAGTGATATTCATTCCTACTCATCTTCAACTCGCTGATATCTTCACAAAACCTTTTGTAAAAGATCAATTTCTATACATTAGAAGAGAATTGGGAATGGTAAATCCCAATGAGTTATAAGAAATTTCAGCATTTCATAATATTAGATGAAGTCACTTGATAATGTTTTGATGATTACTAACTTAAGCATCGGAGTATATAGAAACGTGTTTTGCAGGAAGAAAGAAACTCTGTTTTGGGAAACAAAAATAGAGATTATCAGAGGATACATTTACTAGAGTACCAACTTGAAGTTATGGCTAACACAGAAGCAATACCCGAGGACCAACTTGAAGTAAAGTAACACTTTACTCGAGTATGTACTCGAGTAATGGCCCACAAAACTGGAAGTAATGGATCAAGTTACTTGAAATTTAAATCTAACATTTCAGTTTTCAAAGAAATGAAGAGTCAGAAGTTGAAAAGCAGGTTACTCGAGGCGAGCCTCGAGTAAACTTGAAGATTACTCGAGTAAGGCCTCGAGTAATGTCGGAGTTCATATTCTCAAATTGATGAACAATGACTCAAATCTGATCAAAATGGGTTATAAATGATCGAGGGAACATCTATGGATAATTACTATATTATTCATACCAGGTACGCAATTTAAAAGAATTATTTTAGAATTTTTCTATATGAACACCCGAGGAAGGCCTCGAGTAAACTTGAACATTACTCGAGTAAGGCCTCGAGTAACGTCAGGTTTTAGGTCTTTATCTTACGCAAACTCGGTCATTTCCACAAAATCTCCTCGAGTAAATCACTATACACTCTCACAGAAACTTTTCACAATCGATTCCTTGCCTCATTTCCGTCAAAACCCAGCTGTTTTCAAGTCTAAAAACTTCCTATTTTGTTCAAAATCTCTGTGCCCTAAGCTCGCGACCGTGACCCTATTTTTCTGAGATTCTAGAATATCTGTGTTTCAAGATGGTTAGAACCAAGAATCTCAACTTCACAGATTCCTCTGATTCACAACAAAACCCTGATCTCCTTTCTGCTCCTCCAACAAAGAAAAGAAAATTAACTTCGAGACCTAAAGCCAAAATTCCTCTTCAACCTCAATCTCAACCAAAACCCAAAGGATTTGTGATTAAAGAGCCTATTGTTACAAGGGCTCAATCCAAAAAGAGTACCTCAACCGGAAGAGAGAAAAGTGCCAAATCTCCCTCACCTCCTCCCTTTGATTCCTCTACCCCCTCTTTCACACCAAAGCCTATCAAAAAGCCAAAGTATGACAAGAATGTGGCTAAGGCTATGGCTGGGATCATTGACCAAATGGAGAAGGGTCAATCTTCCAAGAAGTCCAAGATTCCGGAAGCAGAGATCACTACCCCACCAAAAGGTTTCAATGTCAGCAAATTGGTGGAATCTCCGAAGTACTTGTCTCAGTTCTCCAGAAGGAAAGTGTGGAAGACACACTATGTTGATCTGAAGTTACTTCAAGAGGTAGTGAAGCATGACCTAAGTCCTTATTTAGATCCCTTTATGCCTTGGCTATCTATTAGATTACCTTTTTGTACTAAAGTGATCACCTATTTTTATTGTAACTTAGAGATCATAAATGAGCCTAACCGAACCTCAGTTGAGGAAGAGATGACCACCACAGTTAGAGGCCAAAAGATACTTATATCTCCCTCTAGGATTAATTTGTGGTTGGGAATTGAGAATCCCCCGGATGATATCTATTCTGAACTTGAGCCAAACCAAATCTTCATTATTCTCAAACCCGGTGAGCTAGTTGGCCCTCTAAATTTCAAGCCCAGTGACATGTGTGATCATCATAGGGTCCTTTGGTACATTTACTCTAGGTCCCTAGTGAACAAAGCCAACAATTATACCCACTTCTCCGATAGGGACTTTAGGTGGTTTGCTTCACTGCTTCTGAAGGAACAGAAGGATCTGGGAGAATATATTTTCTCAGAGATGAAAAGGTACAAGGTGGATGGAAAGGCTACCACTCCAATGCCATATCCCCAGATTGTGTCTCTAATCATGAAAGAGAACAAAATATGGTATTTGGATAGCAAGGAGCCAATTGAGAGGTTGACTCCGGTTGGAAGGAACCAAATTGGAAAATTGAACATCGATATCCCTCTCAAAGGCCCTCTGGAGTCTGGGTCCAAGAAGAAGAGGAAGACCACTGAGGCAGAGACCAGTAGGTTGGATGACACTCAATCATCGGCTCCAGCTGCTACCACATCATCGCCATCCTTCCTCAATGCCACTCTCCAGCACTTTATGGAGAACATACTCAGAGGCTTCCATGTGGACATAGCCAACACAAACGCTGAGCTAATCACCAATACGAACTTAAAAATGGGGGAGCTGGTTGAGAGAATAGACAAAAGACATGAGGAGTTGGTTGAGAGGATGGATAGAAGGCATGAGGAGTTGCTAGTAGAGCAACGTGCCCAGGGAGAGACATTGAGACTGATTCTGGCACGATTGGACTCCTTGGGTCCTGGACCTTCTGCCGGTCCCTCCTCATCTGCACCACCACCACCTCCAGAGAACCCTCCTACTGATGATCCTATTCCTGAGGCTGAACCATCTACCCCTCTGGTCTCTGATCCACTTGAGCCCCAAGGCAAAGATATTTTATTCACAGTGGATGATCCTGATACCCATGAGACCACACATATCATCATTGATGATTCACCTCCCAAGCCACAGCCAAAAACCGCTCCTAAACCTATTCCCTCTCCTACCCGAACAGAGGAAATATCTCCCGCTTCCTCCCCTGAACATCATACACCTAAGGATGAGATTACTCCTGAGACTCAGACCACCCTAGAAGGAGAAACTTCTACTATGGTTGTCTTCCAACCTTCTCCTCCTGGCAATGACATCCATATCCCTCCACTTCATCTGCCTGATCCAGTACCCTCTAATTCATTTGATTCCTTGGACTCAGATGATTCTTCGGTCCTTCCAGTAACACCAATCTCCATGGTCAAATCTCCTAGCCCTCCACTTGATTGATGAAGCCAAAAAGGGGGAGAAGAGCTTGAGAGTAATTTTGTGGATGTGTCCTAGTTTATTTTGGGGTATTTGGTTGTACATGGGATTTTAGGGAGCATTTTGAATCTTTTGAACTTTATTTTGTAATTTGAAAATTTTAAGTTTAATGTAAGTGTGTTTAAGTTATGATTTCATTTTAAAGTTCATTTAAGCTTTAAATTATGATACATGTTTTGGACTAATGAAGTTATTGTGTATGCAAGGAGTATACTATGAATTCAAACTTAATAAGACATATTGAGAATCCAATTTCAAAATCACCAAGTTTTGTCATCATCAAAAAGGGGGAGAATGTTAGATCTCATGTTTTGATGATAACAAAAGAATGTTTTAAAAAGGAAATGATTAATAAACAAGTTTGAAACAAAGTAATGACAGGAACAAGCATCACTTGAAGTAAGCATTGGAGTAATGAAGAAAGACCAAGAGAAAATGCTGAGGAACTTGATCAGAAGTAAGTTTTCTAAGGCATTACTCGAGGAGCTACTCGAGTAATGAGACAAAACTTGAAGTAACCAGAGACAACTTTCAGTAAACTCCCAACGTTACTCGAGTAAGTACTCGGGTAATAGTGTAAGTATTTTCAAGGTGCTCTCGGCCTGCCAATGTTACTCGAGGAGCTACTCGAGTAACCAGGTAAAAACTTGGAGTTGCTCTTGGCCTGCCAATGTTACTCGAGACGCTACTCGAGTAACCATGTGAAAAACTTCCAGTTGCCTTCAAGTTGCCAATGATACTCGAGTAGCTACTCGAGTAACTCTGTTTCTGAAATATGGAGCTCTCGGTACTTTGTACTACTGCCAATGTTACTCGAGGAGCTACTCGAGTAACGACCTGAGGTAAGTGAAAACTTGAAGGTGATACCCGATTAACTTGATTTCTTTTTATCTCATTTTCCTCGAGTCCTTACTCTAGTATGCAAGTATCTAATGTTGTATTTTAAGTGGATTCCTCGAGTAAGTACCCGAGTATGCAGAAATATTCTCAAGGTAAACTTCAAGTCATTACCCGGGTAAGTCATGCTCAAAAGTCTCAGTTACTCGAGGTGGTACCCGAGTAACCTATGCAAAAATGAGTGCATTACTCGAGTCCCTACTCGAGTAACAAGGTAATTGCTCTCGGCCTTGAAATCCTGCCAACATTACTGGAGTAGAACATCGAGTAATCAAAAGTTTTTTAAAGGGTTACTCGAGGTGTTACCCCAGTAACCTATAAAGTTGTAAAAGCATTACTGGAGTAGGTACCCGAGTAAATAACTATTCCCAAAGGTTTGAAATTTAGATTACTCCATGCACTACCCGAGTAATCTTGTATTTATTCATTGACTTGCAGTTGAACAATGATTTCTCGATGTTACTCGAGTAGGTACTCGAGTAAACTTCAAGGGACACTCGAGGAGCTACTCGAGTAAGCATACCCAGAAATTTAGAAATCATTCAAATGTTCATTATATTGTTTCCTATATGATTAATCTTTCATTGTATTAGTATTCTTAGTCTATTTACAGATAAACAATGAAGAAATCACTTCAAGAGATGGAAGTCAAATGAAACGTTCAAATGCCAACCACCGCCAACGGATATTTTTCAAAAACTTGAAAAGTCAATAGTGGCTGCGCAACTCTCCAACGGACGAAAGGAAATGTTCCAACGGTCATCACCAACATATCTATATATATGGGAACCTCCAAACAGAGAAAGAACAACCAAGCACACATACGAAAGTATCATCAAGTTCATTACTCTGTTTTATATCATATTTGTATTTCTATGCTTCAGTGATTCTTATTCACTCTTTGAGAGAGATATTTCATTCAAACTCAATAGTTGTTATTGAGATAACTTAAGGTTGTGGAACCTTGAGTTGGGATTGGATTACAACTTGTAAGGGGGAGCGAGTGTCCAGGTGAAGGAACTTGCTTGTACTATGGTGCCAAGAACCCACTGAATCTTGGAAGTTATAGTGAAACTCTCAGAGAAGCTCTGAGGACTGGACGTAGGTCAAAGTTGTTGTGGCCGAACCAGTATAACTCTCGGTGTACACTTCGGTGATATTTCTCCTTACTCTTTATTATTTTATATTCACCGTAAAGGTTTTATATTTGCAACGAAATTTAGTATCACCCAATTCACCCCCCTCTTGTGTGAAACGCTTGCTCTAATAGTTTTAAGCCTAAATGTGCAATGAATCATTCCTTACCAATATAGATCACTTGGCCTACATTTTTCATCGTCAAATCTAGATGTCTTATTCATCAACCTATCAATAGTAACTCAAAGTAGTCGAGTAGCTTCATATGATTGTCCTTCACTTTGATTTCCATCCTTCATCACATGAACATATTCAACCATGCAAAATAGAATTCTCAAGCTTGTATATCAACCACATGTTAGACTTAGCTTTATTAATAAGATACTCCACCTTTGCCACCTAAAGCTACGGTAGACCAGAGACATATCTTACTTGAAGACTCAGAAAAGCTAAAATGCCTAAGATTAGTTAACTTAGCACCCAATCCAAGGGTTGTAGCATTTGACTATAAGGATAGCCCACTATACAAACCACGCATGAACAACTCCCATACATTGGGGTTAAAATTAAAATCGACACTCTCATCCAACACTCAATAATGATCTAAGTCCTTTTAAGGAGGGGGCATCCAACCAAAAAAAAACTTGAAAAAAACAAATGACAAGATTCAATATAATTAACATACATATATGCAAACTTTTGTCCATGGAATACATTATGATTGGATTTGTGAAATTTGCCATTATGAGAATGATCCAATGAAATTGCATCATCATGATAATCACAAGTTTTTCAATCCAACCATGACGAATGTTTTAGGCAAAAATTGCACACAATAACAACAACAACTACAGAGAATATCAAGCATGCAAGTAGAAAAATATAAGCTCTCCAAGCATAACAGCAAAGAATATCATAAATTCTCACACTCAAGTGAACATACAAGATGCCAACAAGCACAACATGAATATCATATTTATATCTGCGGAAGAAAGGCTTTTTTTCGTTTTCCAAGTGCTACAAGAATGGCTTGCCTGTATTGCAACCTCCAATTATATTCATCCCTTGTTTTTTTCACATGGAGTTACTTATTGGATCATATTAATGAATGCTCTTCACATGTCTACAAAAACATAAGTGATAGCTACAAAAAACCACTCAACTCAGCACTTTTCACATGTATTTTTGGCACTCTTCATACTCCTTTTTGTAATGAAAAAGAATAAATTTTGTAATAAGCAAATTAAATAGAAATCCATTATAATGAAAGTAAAGTTTTTGACTTACTCATGGAAAACAAGATTATATTCAATTAAACAACCATGTAAATAGATAAATATGACTATGAGAATGATAATGATACAATTTCATTAAATATGAACATATCAACTTGATGCTTCTAATAATGTAACAAAACATGTGATAACATGTTATATGATATTGATGTCATGTTATATCATTAGATTTTTGTCCCTAATGTATTATATTTATACCTTGACGAACTCTTCATATTACTGGAATTAATGTCAGGGGTTATTGTAACACACTCCCTCAAAAACTATTTACTTAGCATAGATTTTAAAATTGTTCAGAAGATAACCTCAATAGAAAAGAAAACAACTCACTATGAGTTTGTCAAGGTTATAAATGTCATAAAATTACTTTTCAAATCATAACCATGTTAGAAAAGGAATGCACACATACACGTCTATCATGGTTAATTAAAGCGGTTCATAGACTCACATGCATTGAAAGCTATAACATGCTCATGTGACAGTTATATCAGTTATATAGAGCATAGCTCTAGGCCTTCAGCCTAACAACAAGTGCAAATCAGTTCAAGTCTAAATTAAAGTAAATCAAATCAATGAAAATGAGATAAAGTTCCTAGTAGTGAAAGAATCCAACAACTTTCTTGAAGCTCCTTGCCTTAACGTTTTGACCTGAAAAATGTTAATTATGGAAAGGGTAAAATCGACATCTCAATAACTAAATCCCTTCCTCGAACATAATCACTACATACTCATGGGTGCCAAGTGGGCATTTCACAATAAGTGAATGCAATGAATATAATATCACAACAATACCACATTAAAGATTTAACATGAGGAAATATTCATTTATTAGCATTATTTATTCAATTCCCGTATTATCTCCTCAAATCCACCAGCTTGAATCTATGGGCTAAGTCTCCCCTTGTGATTGAGAACTCTTACCTGCTCTCTATGTGTAATGCCGCAAATTTTGATTAAGGGCTAATGATAATTAATGTGAATGTTTGGTGAATTAAAGTTGATTTGATATCCAAATTAATTATTGGAAATGCTAACACCCTGTATTTTAGCATAATTATGGGATAAATAATTATTTGGGCTAAATATGAGGGAAATGGCATATGAAGAAGAGGAAAAGAATTTAAATGTGTGTTATGTGGCAATTTAAGTTAATGTGCCAAAATCAGTGGGAAATTAGAAAGAATGGAAATTTGTTGGTTAATTAGTCAGTGATTAATGAAGAAATTAATTACTAACTAAGAAGAAATGAGATGTGTAAATAAATGGCTAATAGAGTGGTTAGAGTAACTAATTAGTTACTTACTTTATGAGAACCAATGGGATAAAGACATGTGGCAAGCTTATGTGAAGAGAGAGTGCTTGGAGAAAAGTCAAATGGCAATATTTTATTATTTTCTTCTCTCTATCTTCCATCCATTTCAGCTGATGGAGTATGGGCAAAGGGAAGCTCATCATTTCATCTTCTTCCTCACTCATCTCTCTCTTCTCTCTCTCCATATTTTTAGTAGCCATTAGAGACCAAAGAAGAAGGAGAAAAGCTTGATATTAAGGTGAGTAAATGACACCAAATGGAAAATCTTTCTACTTTAATATTGTTCCTTGGGTTGAGGGCTTTATTTCTATGGTTATAGATTGTCTATTGGTGTTGGTTTGTACCCTCAAGGAAATCTAGAGTTGGGAGAACCAAGGATCTCCTTTGTGAAAGTTGTTGAGGTTTGTGTTACGAATCTTCCTATATGAGTTTTGTGGCATTTGATGATGCTTTGAATTTCTGGGATTTTTGGCCTTATTTTCAAAAATTAAGGTCATTAGGTGTATGGCATGTTGTTGTCATGGAATGGGTATTTTGGTATATGCTTGGAATAGATAGAAATGGGTTTGAGGTTGAAATGTTAAATTTGGCAAATTTTGGGATTTTGGGTTGAATGTTGCCTAAAACAAAGCAAGATAATGAAATAAGAATTTTGTAGTTTTGATGTTTCCATTGGATTCCTGATGCAAATTTATGTAGGAGTTGTAACACCCTGCCTTTAATCATGTAATTATAATTCGATATTAAATAATTAAAGTAGATTAGAGACCTTCGGATAACTTAAACTCGTTTCAATCTCCTACTTTGTGGTAGGGTTTTCACAAAATCATTCAAAATCTCTTTCCTGTTCCTGGTCTCCATTTCAAAATTCGAATATAATCACCTGTGCAGTTTATCTACATTCACGTATGACAGAGTGTAAAACCAATTCCCCGGCAACTCCCGGATTCTATACATATATAACCTGAGGTTTAAGTATCCACTAGGGGATTACATCCAAAAATGAATATACTATTCATACTTCAGATTATACAGTAATCCCGAATTCAAAAGATATAACCAACATTCCAAAATCAACTATACCCCTAAGGGTCCTAAGTGCTCCGGGTCGGCCTCTTCTCTTTTGAGCCACATGCCCTGTCTGAAAGGTTAGTCATAGGAAGGAATGAGATTCGAGAGAATCTCAGTAGTAACAAACCACTCATACAATGTATAAATACCAAGCATATATATAAATCACAACCAGCAACAACAGCACTCACGGCTGTATACACAATACGACAGCTTACGCTGTAATCACCATCACGACAGCTTACGCTGTAATCACAATAACGACAGCTTGCGCTGTAAACGACAGCTTGCGCTGTAAACAACAGCTATCACCAGCTGTAACCGCAGCAGCATCAAAGATTCATCACAGAACAGTGATAACACACACATACAGAGTATTACACATAGTATAAGAGAGAGAGTCACTACCTGATCCTTTCCTGACGTCCTTCAGCGCAGTTGGCTCACGAGGGCGGCAAATATCAAATCCTACAATTCCAAATGCACTATTTAGACACTTCCATAGTGTTACTTAGGGTTATATGAGTCTATAATGAAAATTTACAAAAATACCCCCGGGGACCCGGCCTGGGCCCGCCATACCCGGACCGGTTGCACTTTTCTCGAAATTCTAATCTGGGCTATCCTAACATATTTCCGCCCAAGGAATCCATTTCTGTACTCAGAATTATCAAATTCAATGTCAAATTACGAAATTGCCCTTGGCAGCCCTACTTTTAGGGTTTTAGGGGTGTTTCCGTAATTATGCTTTCTCGGCCTTTTTTGAAAAAGTGCCCAACTGTAACCCCACCTATTTTCGCCCACTGAATCCAATGGAATCATCAAATCATTGAAAATCCAACTCTAAGACCCATTTACAGCCTTGACCGAAATATACATGTTCTCCGGGAAAAATTGGGGTTTTACGATTTCGGCTCCGTAAACGCGTTCCTTTCTACTCCTAACCACTTTATTAACCATTACATTAGGTTAAAACTAACATTAAGACCCAATTTGGGCAGCATAACCCCTAGGCCACAACATTTCCAAACTTTAAAACCAATGGCAATCCGGCAAAATTTCACCGATTAAATTGCCCACAGCAGCCAGAATAAGCAATAGACGAAAGTTTGGAAGTTACCTCAAGCTCCTTCTAGCTTTTCTCTTGAGTGGCTGAAAACCCTAGCCCCTTGAACACCAAATTGTCTTCTCAAACACCTTAAATAACATAGAAGAGAAGCTTAGGAACAAGGTTATACGCGTTAGGAGCTAGATCGTCGGAGAAATCGGCTTACCTTGCGAGATTTCTCCTCTTTCTCTCTCTAAGAGCTCTCAACTTTCTCTCACTATCTTCAGCTGGAAATGGCGTGAAATGGCTGAAGAAGATGAGCAATTTGATTAATAATCCATGCTGACATCATCTTTTAATGAGATGATGTCATAATTCCCATTTTCGGATTTTCTGGCAGATTTTCTGCCCAAACTTTGAAAAATCATAACGAATTCTAGAAAATCGAAATGAGGTGATTCCAAAGCCAAATGAAAGATATTTAAGTCCTCTTCATAGGAAAAATATTGGCCATTACTGCAAATCACCACAAAATTCCCAGAATTTCAATCTTTGCATACTGTTCCAGAAAATAATTAATTTCGCTGGGCAAACTTCAAAAATCCAAAACTCTTAGGTCACAAATCAAAATGATACAAATTATATGTTCATTTTGAAGCTTGACATGTGAACTTTAATACTGGAAACTTTCAGAATTTTTAGACACCATTTGCCTATTTAAAACGTCCATACAAATTGGCTGCCCTGTACAGAGTTTCAATGGACAGAGTTTTCAACTTTTGCACGATTGTTCCCAATGGTTCCAATTTCACAATAAACACTCTCCCCACCTGAATTTTCACAAGGAAGCCATTGGAATCATTAAAATATCCAAATTCCCATCACACATTCTCCAAAAGTATTTATTCAACAATAATTATATCCACTTTTAAAGTCATTAGCCCTTAATCACTTTTTGGGATATTACAGGAGTAGCCTTGGTTGAGACTTTGGGATCATTGGAAACACTTGGGTAAAGTTTGGAAAAATGCTATCATCTCTGCTGCGTTTTTGGCTTCTGTTATGCATCACTCGAGTGATATGGGATCTCACTCGAGTGCAGCCTTGTATATTCTCTTTTTCCTTCAATTTTATGTTGCAGTTCCGTGCAAAAGGATAAAAGTGTTTGTCTCACTTATAAGTATTATGGGTTCTCACTCGAGTGAACCTCGTCCCACTCGAGTGAAGGTTTATTTGACACTATAAACTCGTGTCTCGGGTTGTCACTCATAACTACTTTTAAGAGTGTGTTTTAACACTCACGAGTGTTAAGTCATCACTCGAGTGCCAAGGTCCTTGCTCGAGTAATGTTCTCTTTTGAAAGTTTCTTGTGCTCTCGAGTGAGCACTTCCTGAACTTCATTTTGTAGAACTCGGGTAAGCATTTGGCTATCACTTGAGTGTTGATCTTTATGCTCGAGTGCTGTAGGCATTTCTTATCTTTGTCTTTTCTTTCTGTCAAGCACTAGCACGAGTATGCTTTTAATGACTCGAGTGCAAGTCCATCATCACTCGAGTGAGGCCTTCTCACTTGAGTGAAACAGTGAAAAATCACATTTTTATGAACTTAATCTCGGCCTTAAGTAAGAAGGGGGTTACGCCATTTGTCGTACAGATTGGCCAAAGTACCATAGAGCACACGACAAACCACAGATTCCCTCACCTTAAGGTTACCGCTTAGGGACAATAAAAGACAACCATAGTATACTATATGGTGGCGTACCACATGGCACAACAATAAAACTTCTTCCACATCTTCTCCCCTTATCATTAATCATCCTTAATTACATAGATATCTCAAAACACATAATACAAGTGTAATATAATCAAGTTATGGTATATCAATCTCATGTTCTCATTTCCACAATCATCAACAATTATCACATTATACCATATCATGTTCTCATTATCACAAAATATATATAAATATATATCATAGTCACACAAGGTAGTTTTATATAAAATACTAGAGCTAAACGTAATAAAATCTATGAGTTTGCAAGACAGTAAATACCTAGTAACTATACTCCAAGAAGGAATCTAGTTACCTCGAGTACCACATTTACCAAAAGTCTACTTGTAACCTCCTCTGTAATTATATCCGAAATACACGATTAAAATGAAATAGAGACTAATAATAAACAAAACTTATTTAAAATCTCATTCTTTTCGAAATAGGGTTTTCACAAATATTGTTCAAAATCCATTTCACTTGGTCTTATATTCATGTTTCGAATACAATTATTATGTGAAATCACATTCATATAAATATCACAGTGCACAACATAATTCCCGACAATCCCAGGTTTCATACCTTCACTAATGGGTTCAAAGGGCACATTAGCCCATATCATTACTCAAATGTGAATTACACAAATCCATTCGAATACATAATCAAATATTTATCCATGACATATACATTCTGAATATACATTCCAACCTATCCAACCATATATATATCCAAACATATACAGTTATCCTAACTAGCAATAATAACCAACTACCAAAATGACAACCTGAAGGAGACCTCATCGCCCTTGATTGCTTTCTCCATCCTCTATCCACCTACCCTGTCTAAAATATTGGTAGGGGAGGGCGAGATTCGAGAGAATCTCAGTAGAAAAATATTACCAATATGCATACAAGATAAATGTTTAATGCATGACATGCTTGGATCACAAAACTCATGCTCACACAATGAAAAATCTGTAAGCTTAATGCTTTGAACAATATACATATGGCCATAGCATAAATTGAAACATAACTTCAAATCATTCATACATGTTTCACATAATCAAACAAAGCAATAATATGCATCAATACCAACACAAATATCATATACGTGCAGGAGAGGTAAGTTCCATACCCTTATTCTTTCCACGTATGCTCTAGTATCGGCTACTCGCGATCCAAGCGAATATCCAACCCTATAACCAAATCAAGGACATAGCGTCAATCTTAATTCCAAATCCTTACTTCCACAATACTTAAAGTTGGTTGCCAATCACAACCTTTAGGTGGCTATAATAAGCTCAATGAAAGCCTAAAGGATTGGGATGTACTAGGTTAGAAATCATCTTTCAAAATCACAGAGTGCTGAAACAGGGTTTAGGCTACAGCCAAGAATTCTCTGCCTACAGACAAAAAATAGAACAGAAGATTTTTGGTTGCAACCAAGATGTTCTGGTTGCGGCCAAGACGTGCACAGACAGTGTTGCGCTGCAGCCAAGAACTTTTGGCTGCAACCAAGGAAACTTCAGAAATTGATAACTAATTCCAGAAAAATTGAAATGAGGTGATCCTAAAGCAAAATGAAAGCTATTTCAGTCCTCTTCATAGGAAAAATATGAGCCATTACAAGAAATTATCACAAAATTCTAAAATTACATGAAATTACCTTGCAGTTCTAGATTTGCACCCAGTCTTAACGTCAAACTTTAGAAAACCATAACTCTTAGTTCACAAAACGAAATGACACAAATTATTTGTCTATTTGAACCTTGGAATGTGAAATTTAAGACTGGAAAGTTTCAGAATTTTTAGAGATCATTTGCCTATCCAAAATGTCAATACAAACAGACTGTCCAGAACAGAGTTTCAATGGACAGATTTTCAGTTTTGCACCAATGCATCCAATGGATACCAAATTCACATCAAATACCATTCCCATATAAATTTTCAAAAGGAATCCATTGGAAAAACCAAATCAACTAAATTCACATCACATTTACACATATTCTGTTCTTGAACCACACATATTCTGTTCTTGAACCATGTTGCCGCATAAAAACATTAAATGGCCAAACTTCCCATTCAAGGTTTCAAACCAACACAAACCAATTCCAATGGTCATATAACACCACAAAACACCAAGTGCAACTCAAAACACATGACAATCCATGCATTTTGAAATTACCACAAAATTAGGGCAAAATTCAACAATTCTCAAAACTCAAACAAAAGCCACAAAACTTAGATCAAAAGGCATCAAATACTCACCTCTTCCTCTTTCCCAAACCAATTCCTTGATTCTTCATCTTTCCAAATTCTTCAAGCTCTCAAAAAACCTTCTTTCACAAATATGAAACCATAGCAATGAAGATCTCAGGTGTTTAAGCATTATAGGACATTAAGCAAGCCAAAAACTCACTCAAACTTTATCTTTCTTCCTTAAATTTGGACTACTATGGGAGCTTTGGAGAGATAAAGATGAGATTATGTAGAAGGAGGATCAGTTTTTGGGAACTAAAAGCCTCATTAGGCTAACCAAAAAGGAAGAGAGGAGAGAGGAAGAATGTTGACAAATTGCCCAAGATCCAAAGGTCCAAAACTTTCCAAGTGTTATGATCTTGTTCCATCTCCAATGAACTCACATGAACTCACACACATGGGATTCCACCCACTCAATCTCACAACAAATCAACCCTAACTATTGATCTTGAAGTTACCAATGAGTTTCCTCTTCGGTAACTGACCAATTGGTCGGTTTTAACGTTTTGCCCCTGATTATAGTAATTCTCACTGAATCACCATCAAACACATTATATCTTTCCTTTTAACCATAATAGGTGCCCTCCCTATATTTCAATTCAATTTAGATGTTAATCCATAATTGAGCTCAAATGCAGGATTTCAGCACTGCTCATAACGCATACGAATCACAGTTCACATCATAATCTCCAAAAGTGTTCATTTATCAATAATTACATATACTTTGGAGTCCTTAACCCTTAATTGAAATTTAGGATCCTGCTAAACCAGGGCTTAGCATTCCTCTTATTTTAGGCTTATTCTCTAGCCTCAAATCTTTGAATTCGGGGTATTACACCCCCCCCCCCCGTTCAATAAATTTCATCCTCGAAATTTGTTGCACACTTAATTCACAAACTACGAATGCTTCTTCACAATAGCTTCCATTTTATAATTTATTTCTCATTGGGACGGTCCCTTTTTGACCACCTACACAACCAGTACATCACAGATCTGATTCTTACAAGAATCCTAAACAACGAATGCAACCTAATTGCCGCAAACTGCAATCAGCCCATTTCCCGATTACCGAACAAACACAATCACCATACATTTGCCAAGCAAATGCAATCACCTCCACGTACAATTGCCACAACACATCATCATCACATAACATACTTACTGGAGGCTCTACATTATGAGCCATATCATAAGATCTCAATAGTTGGGCGGCATAGGCCACCACTCTGCTCAACTCAATCTAGTTACCCCTTTCGGGAGTAACCCCAAAATATCACAACCTTAATACATCAAATGACATCTTTAGCTATATTCACAAACACTTTAGCTTTCACTGTATTCACTTTCACAGCATTACCCTTACCCGTATACCCACCAGTGACTCCGCTAGTGGTAACCAGGACTTTTGGGTCTCAATAACAATATCAAATTGATGTATCAAATTTCACAATGTTACCTTTACCCGTATACCCACCAATGAATCCGCTAGTGGTAACAGGGACTTTTAGGTGCTAACACAACAATATCCAAAGCTGATTTCACATTGGTGTGTGACAATGTCACAGGTTCCCAATCACACCCCACCCTCATCCCCTTTTACCTCCGGGAAGACACATAGTCTTTACCCGAACCATTATTAGTGACTCAGGAACTATTGGCGCGGCGGTGCTTACACACATATACACATATTGAAAGAATACCTCGGCTTTCGCCGCTTGCACAATTACACATTGCCCTTCTGGCATTCACGCAACTTCCACATCAAACACACATTGCCTTCACAACAATACACATAGAAGATTCTAATTTTACGCACCACCTTTCGGACTGGGGTCAACACTGGTGCAACCAGCCTGGTGGCGAGCTATGCTGGCCATACCAGGGTAAGTGCCCTCACAAATGAAAACCCCCAATCATGTAATCAAATTCGCCATCAGCTGAACTAACTCTGCTCTGGAGCTACAACCACACCCTAATCCCAGCTTGTTCACAATTGTCACATATACATATTGGCTTCATGGCATTCATATGGTCACATCTCTCCTATTCCATCGCCCTGAAAGTACGATCCTCCCACCATCAACACCAATAGGCTGTGGGTGAAGAATTCATACACATCCCCTGTATTCTACCACCCTGAAGGTACGATCCTCCTATTGTCAACACCGATGGGCCACGAGTAAAGATTTCACAAATGTTCGTCACACCCTAGGCCTATGCCATCACAACTCAGCCTACCGAACCAATCTGATCTAGCCTAACTGGGGAGGCGGAAGCGGACTCACAATACACAATCACAACAAGCTGGAACTGGGTATATTCTTCACCGAATTCTTTTCATATCACAATCAACATAATCCAGCAAGCTGGGTAGGACACAACCAAACCTTTGCTTATTCACAGCACATCACAACACTCCATAAAAATCAAACTGGGATCCTCCAAGACCCCTTCTCACATAAGTACATGGCCCCAAAGTTTCACTTCCAAAAGCCATAACCAACACATTATTGAGAGCCCATACTCCCAATGTTCCCATAACTTTACTCTATGATTCAACGTCACGGCAACTGTACTTTACGGTTCATTATCACAAAGGCTGCACACTAGGGTTTGTCATCACGGTGGCTTTCTCCAATCAGACGTCACTATAGGTAGCCCTCTCCAGTCAGAACTCTCTGTAGATAGCCCTCTTCGATCCGTATCCTCCATAGATAACTCTTTCCCTATGCTAGATTAACCACCTACAACCTCGAGATACATGATACACATTTCAATTCAAATCTAGTACTGTACTTTGGTACCCCAGACCATCCGGGTCAAATCAACTTCCTAAGAATCAACCCAGCTATTGAGTCTGATTCTTGGATCACAGTTCATCTCGTAAACCTCAACCTCAGTTGAACCAGAAAATCACTTCCCTCATTTCTACGGAGCACCATCGCCCTAACATAAGTTCAAATATCTTTGCCATGCTAAGGCACACTAGTCCCCTAGGTCTTAGGGCCTTTGAACACAAAAATCCTAAATGACATCACTAGCATGTAATATCATACCATTTAGGGTTTCCCACCCAACGTCTAGGTGGGTGTCATAATAAACATAGAACCTCACTATCACATACCTCGGAACCCATTTTCCTCTGTTCTCAAATCAGACCACTCATCTCCACATAGGATCTGTAGGATTATCATAAATTACCTCCACCTCTGGGTATACACATCAAATTCTTGGGCAAACCATTATATCATTTGATTCCATAATGATTTACCACTTCAGAAAAACCAAATAATGTATACACAGTCCACAAAGCTCATATATATCCAATCAACAAACACACATGTGTATACACAACAAACATCACAAATCATCTTCTACCATCGAGGCAGAGATCTAAGGGGGCTATCCTAGCAAATTTCCATACTTGCCAGGAACTAAGCTCTGATACCATAAATGTAACCCCCTTCGTAATTATATCCGAAATACACGATTAAAATGAAATAGAGACAATAATAAACAAAACTCATTTAAAATCCCATACTTTTTGAAATAGGGTTTTCACATATATCGTTCAAAATCCATTTCACCTGGTCTCGTATTTACGTTTCGAATATAATTACTATGTGAAGGTAAATCACATTTATATAAATATCAGAGTACACAACATAATTCCCGGCAATCCCAAGTTTCATACCTTCACTAATGGGTTCAAAGGGCACATTAGCCCATATCATTACTCAAATAGGGATTACACAAATCCATTCGAATACATAATCAAATATTTATCCACGACATATACATTCCAACCTATCCAACCATATATATATTTAAACATATACAGTTATCCCAACTAGCAATCATAACCAACTACCAAAATGACAACCCAAAGGAGTCCTCGTCGCCCTTGATTGCTTGCTTCATCCTCGATCAACCTACCCTGTATAAAATGTTGGTAGGGGAGGCTGAGTTTTGAGAGAATCTCAGTAGGAAAATATTACCAATATGCATGCAAGATAAATGTTTAATGCATGACATGCTTGCATCATATAACTTATGCTCACATAATGACAAATCTGTAAGCTCAATACTTCGAACAATATACATATGGCCATAGCATAAATTGAAACATAGCTTCAAATGATTCATACATGTTTCACATAATCAAGAAAAGCAATAACATGCATCAATACCAACACAAATATCATATACATGTAGGAGGTAAGTTCCCTACCCTTATTCTTTCACGTATGCTCTATCATCAGCTACTCGCAATCCGAGCGAATATCCAACCCTATAACCAAATCAAGAACATCGTGTAAATCTTAATTCCAAATCCTTTCTTCCACAATACTTAAAGTTGGTTGCCATTCACAACCTTTAGGTGGCTACAATAAGCTCAACGAAAGCCTAAATGATGGGGACATACTAGGTTGGAAATCACCTTTCAAAATCATAAAGTACTGAAACAGGGTTTTGGCTGCAGCCAAGAATTCTCTGGATGTGGCCAAAAAACAGCACAGAAGGTTTTTGGTTGCAGTCCAGATTTTCTGGCTGTGGCCAAGACGTTCACAAACAGTTCTACGATGCAACCAAGAAAACTTCAAAAATTCATAACTAATTCTAAAAAAAATCGAAATGGCGATATTCTGAAGCTAAATGAAAGCTATTTCAGTCCTCTTCGTAGGAAAAATATGAGCCATAACAAGAAATTACCACAAAATTCCAGAATTACACGAAATTACCTTGATGTTCCAGATTTGCACCCAGTCTTAACGTCAAACTTTGGAAAACCATAACTCCTAGTTCACAAAATGAAATGACACAAATTATTTGTTTATTTTGAACCTTGGAATGTGAAATTTAAGACTGAAAAGTTTCAAAATTTTTAGAGACCATTTGGCTTTCAAAAATGTAAATACAAACAGACTACCCAGAATAGATTTTCAATGGACAGATTTTCAGTTTTGCACATATGCATCCAATGGTTCCCAAATTCACATCAAATACCATTCCCACATAAATTTTCACAAGGAATCCATTGGAAACACCAAATCAACCAAATTCACATCACATTTACACATATTCTGTTCTTAAACCCTATTGCCGCACAAAAACATTAAATGGCCAAACTTCCCATTCAAGATTTCAAACCAACTCAAACCAATTCCAATAGTCATATAACACAACAAAACACCAATTGCATCTTAAAACACATGACAATTCATGCATTTCGAAATTACCACAATATAAGGGCAAATTTCAACAATTCTTAAAACTCCACTAAAAGCCACAAAGCTTAGATCAAAAGGCATCAAATATTCACCTCTTCCTCTTTCCCAAACCAATTCCTTGATTCTTCATCTTTCCAAATTCTTCAAGCTCTCAAAAAACCTTCTTTCATAAATCTAAAACCATAGCAATGAAGATCTCATCACTATGAACAAGATTAATGAAGGGTGTTTAAGCATTAGAAGACATTAAGCAAGCCAAAAACTCACCTCAAACTTTATCTTTCTTCCTTAAATTTGGATGACCATGGGAGCTTTGGAAAGAGAAAGATGAGATGATGATGAAGGAGGATCATTTTTTGGGAACTAAAAGCCTCATTAGGTGTACCAAAAAGGAAGAATGGATGAGGAAGAGTGTTGACAAATTGACCAAGATCCAAAGGTCCAAAACTTGCCAAGTGTTATGATCTTGTTCCATCTCCAATGAACTCACATGAACTCACACACAGGGGATTCTACCCACTCAATCTCATAACAAATCAACTCTAACCATTGATCTTGAAGTTACCAATGAGTTTCCTCTTCGGTAATTGACCAATTGGTCGGTAACTTTACCGTTTTGCCCCTGATTATGGTAATTCTCACTGAATCACCATCAAACACATCATATCTTTCCTTTTAACCATAATAGGCGCCTTCCCTATATTTCAATTCAATTTAAATGTTAATCTATAATTGAGCTTAAATGCAGGGTTTTGGCACTGCTCACAACGCATACGAATCACAGTTCATATCATAATCTCCAAAAGAGTTCATTTATCAATAATCACATCCACTTTGGAGTCCTTTACCCTTAATCAAAATTTGGAATCCTGCTAAATCGGGGCTTAGCAGTCCATTTATTTCAAGCTTATTCTCTAGCTTCAAATCTATGAATTCAGGGTATTACACTACTATAGGCAAGTCCATACACAAGCTAGTGCTCCTTAGGTTAATCCTCAAAAGTGTTCCATTACCTTTTTTTATTCCTGAGGAGCTTATACAACTCTTGATAATCTCTAAAATTGTCACATGTAGATGTGGAGTGGATCTTGGTGACGCCGGTTGTTAATGAGATCAAACTCTCTGAAATTTATCTACCAAGCATGTCCATCACCTCCCTAATTCTAGGGACATGTACCTAGGAAAGTCACCATTATGGTTGGACAATGACAAACCCACTGAAATTATCTTGCTTAAGTTAATGCATTGAAATTTTGGAGTTTCCTAGAAAAAGGAACCAAAGACAGCTAAAGACACCTAAGTAAAAGTTTTCCTAGAATCTCGTATATATTGAAATTCTTGGTTTTGGTTGTTTTTCCAGAACTCCCCACAATCATACAAGGAACTATGAGTAGCCTAAAAGTAATAAAATATTATTATTAGGAGTCTCTAAGACTCCCCAGACTATCTTAAGAATCTCAATCTAGTTAAAATAACAATAATTCAATAATTAGAGTCTCTTGGATTTCTTAGATACTCTTTTAGAGAATTAAATTATACTCTTAGCAACCCAGAAGTTTCTATAGAGTTCACAAAGTTGCTCAAAGTAACATATAATAATAAGTTATGACACAAATTTCATGAAGGTAATCTAAATAAGTGAACTAGTATCTTTGAATATGTTATATTACCCCAAGAGACAAAAGTCTCACCTCAATTCAAGGAGAAAAGGGCTATACATTGTTTTTCCTCAAAAATCCCCAAATCTTAGCCTAGATCCAAGAATCACAAGAATTCCCAAGAAGAAAGAAAGATTTGGGTTAGGAATACTCACTAGAGGGTTAGAAATCCTTGTGAGGCTCTCTAGAGTCCTTGAGAGAAAACCCTAGTAGAGCTCTCCACCTTCTACTCTCAAAACCTTGAGACTAAGAATAAAGGGTGCATCGTGCTGAGGTCCTTGAAAAAATGTAAGTCCTCTATTCGGCTATAGAAACCTTAGGCCTAATAGGCTTAAGTGAGCAAAAATTAGGCCTAGTCCACCTAAAAGCATAGATTCCCAATTGGCCCACTTCGGGATTGTTTTGAGCCTTTTTGGCATTCTTATTTATCTCTAATTACTCTTTGTATGGTCCTCCATCAACTTAAGCACATTCTTCCATATAGACCACACCTGTCTAAAGAGTATTTTACCGTTTTCCAATGTCTTTAGAATCCAAGGTATTATAGTTATTACTAGAATAAATTTGTAATAAGAAAATTAAATATAAATCCATTATAATGAAAATAAAGTTTTTGACTTACTCATGAATCTATAATCTGTTTGGAACTCATCTAGCCTTTGTGTTATGTATGCGTGTCTTATGTTCATTTATATTCCGGTTGAACCAAAATAAGAAATTCGCTACCAAGAGTGACCAGAAATTCACCTATTAAGGTGGTTTCTATCTTGAGATAATCATGATTAAGAAGGGTACTATAGAAAAATCAACTCATTGTTATTGCAAAGAACTAACTTAACTAATTTTCTTAATCTATCAAATCTTTTAGTAGCTCTTAAATTAAGGACAAGAGGTAGACGATTTTCCATCCGCAATCAGCATGACTAAATAATTAGACATTATTAATATTTATTTATTATGCCATCACTATCATACTACACAACAAAACCATATAGCTAGAATCGCAATATAGGCGATCAAGTGTAAAACATTTAGTCCCAACTGTATACAAATTGCAGTCACAACTTGAAGAGATTAAGTTAAAGAAAACATGTTCATATCAACTTCTTTTTTGTTTTTGATACATAAAGGAGAAATATCTCAAAACTCAACCTACATCAGTAGGAATGCGCTGATCCAGCTCCAAAATAGCCGCTAACTCCGCTGTTGGATACAAGATAGGGTGAAAACCCGTTACAGTTGATAATGCCTCTTTTGCAAGATAGTCGACAACCCGATTTGCATTTCTAGGTACAAACTACAATTCTATTCTCCATTCACGTTGCACCATCAAACGAATTTCTTTTATGATAGCAGCTTCTGGGTGATTTTGGCAGTTCCCACTATTTATCAAATTAAAGACTTCTTGTGCATCCGATTCTAATATCACTCTACACTTCCCTTGATCCCAAGTTGTCTTCAAACCCAGAAGAATACCCCATAGCTCAGCAGTAACATGATCCCCAAATTCCAATTTATGCATGAAGGACATGATAAATTTCCCATTAGCCTCTCGAATAACTCCTCCGCACCCAGCACCCGTATGCCTTGCAAATGCTCCGTCGACATTTATTTTAGTCCATCCCTCCTCTGGCTCCATCCATATAGCCCCCTTATCTGTTACTATTGTGCCTTGTAAGTTGATTCCGGATAGTTTCTTACTTGCCTTCTTCATGCTGGATAAAATTACATGAGCACAATTTCGTAGGTTCTCATTGCTCTCATTCTTGTGCTTAAATAAACGTTCATTTCTCCTTTTCCAGAATAACCAACATAACGTTGCAAACCAGTCACCCCACTCTGGGCGTCGAACATTAACATTCAACCATTCCGTTATGTTAAGATCAAAGAATGAGCGATCCCGTGGTAATGTTATCGTCTCCATCCACAAGCGCTTGGTTTCCATGCAGTCCCGCAACACATGCAAAATTGTTTCTGGGGCTTTCTTACACCAACCACACACATCATCAACATTCATACCTCTTCTACATCTTTCTACATTAGTAAGTAGCTTATTATGAGCAACAAGCCACATAAAGGTTTTACACCTAGGAATAACATTCAGCTTCCAGATCTTCTACCATAAGACTTCCTGGTTAACCGGTTCATTTGCAATCACTTGATATGCAGATTTCACCGAGAAGTCCCCATTTCTTGTGTGCTTCCATTTGACGTTCTGTCTTACCTGCTCAACTTCAGTACCCTCCTGCACAAATCTCCATACCGCCTTGATCCCTGCCCATGTATTTGACCCCATCCTTTTCAGGTCTATTTGAGGAATTAGATCATTTCCACATTTATATTTGCTTCTAATAATTCTTACCCACAAATCATCTTTTTTCTTGATGAGATTCCATCCTAATTTGGCCATAAATACTTGATTTTGGGTTCTAATATGTCTCAACCCCAAACCACCATTGATCTTTGAATTACAAACCGTGTCCCAAGATACAAGATGATTTTTCCGCTTTTCCTGTGTTGTGGCCCACAAAAAACTCCGATTCTTCTGATCAATCATATCACACGAGCTGATAGGAAGTGAGGCTGTTTGCATTGTATATGATGGAATAGCTGATGTGACAGACCCTACCAAAGTAGCACGCCCAGCTAGAGATAATGAATTTGCTTTCCAACTAGATAACATCTTCTTCACTTTGTCTACCACCTCAATGAAGCTCTCCTTCGTCACCCTTTTATGATGCAAAGGAACTCCCAAATATTTACCTAGATCTGCCACCATTTGGAATCCCAGAATGTTGCTTAGCTCAGCGCGTCTATTATGATTCACGTTCCTGGAGAAGAAAACTCTAGTCTTCGTAGCATTTACTTTTAAACCTGAACTTGCACAGAATTCTTCCAGACAAGTCTTAACTTCATACGCCTAAAAAACAGAAGCTTGGCCAAACAAAATAATATCATCAGCAAAAAATAAGTGAGAAATAGGTGGCCCATTCTTACATAACCTGATAGGAAGCCATGTTTTTGTCTCCATCCTATCTTGAATCATGTGCACCAGCCGTTCCATACAAATCACAAATAGATATGGAGATAAAGGGTCCCCTTGTCTAACTCCACGGGAAGTTTTAAACATATCATCATTTTCTCCATTCCATAATAGTTGCATTGACGGTGTCGTAACACAATTAAGAATAATTCTGACCAGATTTAAAGGAAATGCAAGATCATTTAAACATTATTCCAAAACACACCAGTTAACTCTGTCATAAGCCTTCTCCAGATCAATCTTGATAGCCATGTACCCTCTTTTACCATGCATATTTCTCATAGAGTGAACTACCTCCTGCGCTGCAATAATATTATCAGAGCTGTGTCTGCCTGGAACAAAACTGCATTGATTAGGACTAATAATTTTAGGAAGGACAGCCCTAATCCGGTTGGCAATCACCTTTGGAAGGACCTTGAAAATCACATTATATAAACTAATTGGACGAAGATCCTTTAACTCCTCAGGAGATTCCTTTTTAGGAATAAGAACTAGAAAAGTATTGTTGATACTAGCAATCTCTTCCGGATGAACCCAAAGTTTTTTAACAAAACTATAAATGGACATATCAACATGTTTCCATCGACTCTGGTAAAAGAGAGCATTAAACCCGTCCGGACCCGGCGCTTTCAACGCTCCGATATTAAAGATTGCCTCCTTAACTTCTTCATCCTGTATTTGCTTTCCTAGGAGATAAATATCATCATCTTCAATTCTTGGATATGAAGTCTGACAATTAATTTTCTCCCTCTAAATTCCTTCATCTGTAAACAAATCAACAAAAAAAGAAGTAGCCATCTCTTTAATTTTCTACGCTTCATATACCCATTCTCCATCATTATTCTGAATAGGTCTAACAAAATTTCTTTTTCTTCTTCCATTAGCTTGAGCATGAAAAAATTTTGTATTTCTATCTCCATTCAACGACCATTCTGTACGAGCTTTTTGTGCCCACAATAAAGATTCCTATAGAAGAACGGCCTCCAGTTCGCCCCACAAGGTTGTTTGAAGATTTTGGAGTGCCAATTATAGGCCATAATGTTGCTCAGCCTTGGTGATTCCACTAAGACGTCTCATTAGCTCTTGTTTCCTCTTATCCGTATGACCGAACACTTTCTTGTTCCAACTTTTACAATCTTCAGTAAATATAGTAATCTCCTCCTTCCATTCTTCACCTCTCCTCCAATTTTACTTGACAAACTCTTCAAACTCATCATGCAACACCCAAGCTGCGATAAACCGGAACGGTTTATTATTCTGCTTTGTCATTTGTAACCCTTCCAATCGCAGTAGAATAGGACGGTGATCAGATTTGTACCAAGGCAAATAAGTTACACTTGCATCCAGAAACATTTCCATCCAATCATTAGATCCAAGAACACGACCAATTCTGCTATGTGATTCCGTTCTATGCCATGTAAATTCTGGTCCATTAAATCCGAGATCATTTAGAGCGGCTGCATCAACAAAATTAATGAACTCTTTGTCAGGACCCTTATTCTCACCCACAGACCGTCATTCATTCGTCATCAAAGTAGCATTAAAATCTCCGCCAAGAGCCCATGGCATATGAATCTGGTCACTCAACTCGAATAACGCCTGCCACAATATACGTCTCTGCATTAAATTTGGGCTAGCATAAATAAGAGTCAATTCCCATGTTCTATGATCATACCCACAAATCCTCATATGCACAAACTGTGGATGCTTCACTAATACCTCAACTCTTCCCACTTTTTCGGACCACAAACACCAAATCCCTCCTTTAAAACCTTCTGCATCAATAATTTGCATAAATTGAAACCTCAATTTACTAGCAATCTTGATTGCTTTATTCCCACTGCATCTATTTTCAAAAATAGCCATAAAATCCACATTATGAAATCGTGGCATTTCCCTAATTAGATTAGGAAAGAGGCGAGCTCCTGTGCCCTGTGTATTCCAAAAAAGGAAGTTCATTTAGACAGATTAATATTTTTTGGGGTGGAATCCCCCATCAAAACATCCTCATCTTCTCTAACCATCCCAACTTCACACATTGTTACTGCTAGAAGACCATTATCTTGATCCATAATGACCATACCTTTATCTGTGATGTAGTTTCCTTTTTCCATTTCAATAGCCTGCATCGTTTCCCCTTTTCCCATCTCCATGCTTTTAATTTTTGTTCGGTCAACCTGTGATTCTTTGCTATTCTTTAAAGATTCACTAGGCTTGTCTGTCAACACAGAAAATGGATTTTGTGAGAAAACATTGACTTCATCCTGGTCCCTACTCTCTCCCCCTTCTGTCATAACCTTCGTCGAAACTTTTCCTCTAGCCATGTTCATTTTTTCTCCTGCATGTCTCTTAATCCCAGTCAATCTTTTTTCTCCCACTGGGACCCACCTCTATTCTGTACCAGTCTTTTTACTTTCCACGCCAATTTGACGCCTGTCTTCATTCACTCCCTCATTCACGTCCTTCCTTTCTACCGTCTGCCCTTTCTCCTTTGTACCAATCTGGTCATTTTTCTTCTGAGGACCCTTCTGACTTATATCCCCTTTTTTACCTCCTGGATTTGAACTTGATGCAACCAAATCCAGTTTATTACTATTCCTACTGATATCACGTCTTACCAATATTTGTGGCCCAAAAATGCTGCCCTTTAATTCGCTCTTCTCAGTATCCTCGACATTCTTCCTCGGATTATCCATCTTCTTGTCTGAGGATTTTCCTGGCACATTATCCTGACGAGTCTCCCCATTTTCCTTCATTTGAACAGGATTTTTAATATGACATATCCCTATATGATGTCCATACTGCCCACAATGAAAGCAAACAAGATGTAATCCCTCATACTCAATATTCCTGTCCTCACCAAAATGGTTAAAGAAAGGCAATAAAGGTTTCTGTAAATCCAACTCCACACAAATCCTAGCAAAACCTCCTTTCTCTGAAAAAGTAGTAGTTCTATCAATTTTTAGAGTTTTTCCCACCAAGTTTCCAAGCCTTCTTAAAGATTCCACACTATAAAATTCCGCAGGTAAATCTGGAAATCGAATCTACGCTGCTATTTTCTTCTGGTGATCTGCTTTAACTCTTTTACCAATGATAAAATTAAAAAATTCAAAATCTATTGTTTTAGAGAATATGATATAGTAAATTATAACTGATTTGTTTTTAAAAAAAAAGTTATAATATTTCAGACAAAAATTGTTTATGGTGTAACAGCAGCAAATTAAAGATGAACCATTTAATTTCAACGGTTCGTGTTTTATATATACATTTTTATTCGTTTTATTTTTTTTTGTTAATTTTTTAAAGTTTAAATATATATAATTGTGTTTATATTACTTTATGTCATATAATTCTTAAAATAAAAATTTCAAAAATTTTATATATTTATATATTAAATATAAACTATCTCGTTAGTCAAACAAATATAACTATCTAAATTAATTTTAAATTCTCAAAACATACGCTATTTTTTGTAATCATACTTTAATTTTGTATTGTTCATGGCTTCGAAGAGAACTTGTTGGTTCTCGTTCTTTAGATGAAGTTTGAAAATGAGTTAAATTAGTATTTATAACTTATAAATAAACAGCTATTTATAAATTTTATATGATAAATGTATAGATTCTTGATTTCTTTTTTATTGTTATTTTTGCCTATGCATGGCATTATTATTCTTGTTGTTGACGCGTGAAGAATATACTGTTTTGACACATAGGAGCAATAGTGATTTCAACCTTTTTGAGAATGAGATGATGAGAAATGAATCATAAGGGATGATGAATAGAAGCCCATTTAGTTTGGTGCATGCTTCACTTTCACCTTTAAATTAAAAAGTTTTCTTTTTATAATTTTCCTACTTAACTTATATATAAGCACTTCAATTTCCTTCTTTATTTTTTTGCCAATAATTAATTATTTTTTATTTGAGAGTTGGCCATATTTTAACTTATGTTTTAGAGATGCTTACGTTATATTATTTTTATTGAAAATTACACACATATATCTTTTAGGACTAAATTGCCTTTTTTAATTTAAAATATTTTGAATTCTTTTATATGTAAATATCCTTTTGGTCCTATTAATTTTGTATATGTTTGACTGTTTGCTTTTGGTTTTTTATAATGAAAATATATAGATAACATAATCTAGAGCTTTTATTTATTTTTAAAATTATATTATTTGTTCTTGATTCATACAAAATTTTAAATCAAACTTAAGAATTTGCGAATGCAGACAATAAGCAAAGGATATTAATTTCAAATATATTATTCTTATGCTATAATAAAGATATTTATGTACTTATTTAAATTTTACATTAACTTTTTGTAGATTGTTAGACTAGAAGCAAAAATAGAAGCTTAAAAATGGCTAAAATTTACATTTGTTCTCTATATTTATATCAAGTTTCAATTTAATTCATTAAGTTTAAAAAGTGTAATTTAATTTTAGTCCCTCAATCTTAACATTGTTAGTCTAATTTAACCAAAATGTTGACTCAGCATATTTAAATGATAATTGTTCAATTAAATACTGATAAAGCCTATTTATAATCATTTTATATTTTAAAATTAAAATAAATTTGTAGATTAGAAACTTCATTTCAATTTTGAATAATTTAATATAAGTATTTTTATATTTTAAAATCAGAATAAACTTGCTCATTAGTAAGTTCATTTTAATTTTATATTATAAAAAAGGTTATTTAGACATCCTTTGTCAACATCTAATTATAGAGTCACCGTTTAGAAATAAAACTAATAGTATTAAGATTAAGGGACTAAAAATACATGTTTTTTTAACTTAATGGTATAAATTAAACTGAAATTTCAGATTCACTATATTTTAGCCCCAAAAATATAGGAAGAAATCATATTGTCTACTTTTAAGCCAAAGACGCCTATTGATTGATATTATTTTAGAGGCCAAAAGTGTATTTTCAGGCCCTTTTATTTTTTCAGGCCAGAAAAATCTTTCTTCTAATTCATTGTTATTATGTTGTGATTAAATTATATAAATAATTTATTCTAAATTTTTTCAAGTTTTATATTATATTGGATAATTGATAGACACCACTTGCTATATTATTAAGTAATAAATATAAGGTTGACTTATTTCTAAAATATATACATATAAGACAAAAATAAGTTCAATTATAACTTTTTTCCGGTATGGAATTATAACTTTTTATTACAGGTGAATGAAGTTAACTAGGATACAATGCATATTTTTTAATTTCAAAACAAAAAATAAAATTTTCCTATATGACTAAATAAAAAAAATAAAATACGTATTTAAAATATTATATATAATTGCCATACATGTTTTAATAAAAAATTGCAAGTATAAATGTAAAATAATTTTATAATTTCCGTTTACGAATATAACAAGCGTGCATCTGGGCATGATTGCGGCTTTGTTCCCATACTTGACCCCCCCAATAAACCTGTAAAGTTGGGGATCACATATATCAATTTTTATAAGGAGATGAGTCATAAATCACTTTCTTCTCCTTTTATATAAAGTCTTTTTTTTATTACTTCATCGATCTCCCTCGATCAAATTAATTATTCCTTTTTTTAATAAAAAGGTTATAACTGAAAAGATAAAAACCTAATGAACAAATAATTAATATAATTTGAATTTACAATTACCTAATTAAAAATTAAATTAAGCTTTACAATGAGGTTTTTCTTGTCATTAGATGGGGCGTGTTTTTGTCTGGTTGTGCTACTACGTTTAGCTATAAATAAAATATATTTCTAATATCGAAAACAATATTTTATATATACTATAACAAAAATATTATCATGCACTATATTAAAGTTACAAAAAAAATAACGAATGAGAAAAGTGAGTGTCATATATGTTTTTGTTTTATCCTATCATCTCTATCTTATTAGAATGATTTGAGCACAATATCACTTGTTAAGTTGAAATGACCCACCACCGACCGATCCAAGCAATTTGTTGGGCACTCTCTCAAATTTCAATCAGTAGCATAAATTATGTTAAGGAAAAGGGAGTAATTACATTTTTTTTAAAATATTTTTATTTGAAGGCAAAAAAAATATGTTTATTTACTTTAATTTTTTCAAGGTAGAAACACCGAATTTCGTTCCACATGAACGTTTTTCAAATTGTATGCCAGTTTTATTTTTTTAGGGTCCATTGCATCAAACTTTCCTAAACTTAATTAAAACTACTTACAAATAATCTTCTTACCCTTTAAAACTTAATAAAAAACCCCTAACCTTTTTAAAAACCATCTATGCAGATAACCCCAGACCATCAATTTTAAAACCTCTTAAACTTTATTTTTTACGAATATAACCCTTCAAAATTTAAGTTATATGTAGATAAACCCCTTAAACTATAACTATTTGCAGGTAAATAATAAACAAAACTTATACTCCTCTGGTCCTTATTTTAAGACCTAATTAGGATTAATTCTGATCCTAAATATAAGACCTATTTCGCACACATATATCAGTTTTTTCCAAATTAACATATTTACATTTCCTCAGCAATAGAAAGTAGAGGGGGGAGGCGAAATTAAGGAAGATGATGAGAGTGTTTTAAAAAAATCATGTCTTATTAACTTAACTAATTTCATTAATCTTATCAAAATAATTAATTAGGTCTTACATCTAGGACTATAGTAGCATGTGTGTTATGTGCATGATTGTAAAAGTTTATGAAAGTTTCAAAGATTTAGAGAAGTTATTTACATATGACATAAAAATAGGGAAGGTTTGTAATTTAGTATTTTAATTATTATTATTTATACTACACTCTTTTGAACGAACCGATCAATATATTGTGCTGGACAGATAAATTCTTTAATTTTTAATAATGCTATCAACTAGATATAAAAAAAGGACACCATAATTGATGGAAAACATGAAACTCAAACAAAACATGTGTAGTGAAGGGTGTGAATGTGTGGATAAGAATAAGAACACAATCAGCTTCAAGCTGCGCATGTTAGATATCCATTAGTTAAAGGGGAGTTTTAACGAGAACTATTTGTAATCTATCATTTTTTTTTAAGTTTTATATATGTAAGAATATTGGATTTACATGAAGTGGGACTGCTTATATCTAATACCCATTGTTAAAACAGGCCCTGCATATATGACTGAGAATTCAATTCTATTATGAAAAATAATAATGTGTCTGTACAATGCTCCAGAACCCATATATATAGGCTCAGCTTTAGTCCCTAGTTGGGACTTCCCTCTAATTACAAAACAACATTCTAACTAATATCCAACGCTATACATTACAATAATACCCTTTATTTATTCTACACTCCCCCTCAAGTTGGGAACCTTATATTCACAAGTTCCCATCTTGCCTAATATAAAATCATGTTGTGAACTTCCAAGTGCTTTTGTCATAATATCAGCAAGTTGTTCATCTGATCGAACGTGTTTGAAGTCTATCATCCCTTCTACTAACTTTTCTCTTACAAAATGACAATCTATGTCGATATGTTTCGTTCGCTCGTGGAAAACCGGGTTTGTTGCAATGTGAATAGCTGATCTACTATCACAATACACTCTTACAGGTTCTATGTCTTGAACATGCAGCTCTTTTAATAGCCCCACGATCCAAGTAAGCTCAGCCACAACCATTCTTAATGCCCTATATTCTGCTTCAGCAGAAGATATGGACGCAACTGTCTGTTTCTTGGATTTCCAGCATATTAATGATCCTCCCAGTCTTACTAGGAACCCAGTGACAGACCTTCTTGAATCTGGACATGCTCCATAATCAGAATCACAGAAGCATTCAACGTTCAGCGAACTCTCTGCTGAAATATAAACTCCTCTGCCTGGAGTATCTTTCAGGTACCTCACCAGTCTCAATGCTGCTTTCATATGAGACTCTTTTGGCTCTTGCATGAACTGGGACAGAACCTGTACAGTAAAAGAAATATCAGGTTAAATAAAGCAACTTACCAACCAATCTTCGATACACTCCCGGATTTTGTATATAGTGGTCTGATTTTGTTTCAGCAGCGGAAAGCTTCAAGTTTTGTTCCATGGGAGTTATTGCTGTTTCATCTTCTTTCAAACCTGTCTCATCAATCAACTCACTTGCATATTTTCTTTGATTAAGGAGAATTCCATACTTTGATCTTAAGACTTCTAGGCCTAGGAAGTATTTCAATACTCCAAGATCTTTTATTCTAAACTCACTATGGAGATATCTCTTTACAGCATTTATTTCTTCTAGATTATTTCCTGTGATCATCAAGTCATCAACATAAGCAAGCACTAAAACTATGCTATTATTAACTTGTTTTTGGAAAAGGGCATAATCATGCTTACTTTGTTTGAAACCACCTTTAATTAAAGATTGAGTTAGTTTCTCGTTCCATTGTCTTGAAGCTTGCTTCAACCCATACAAAGATTTTTCAAGCTTACATACCTTGTGATGATCCCCTTTAGATTCAAAACCTTGAGGTATAGTCATATAGACTTTCTCATGTAAGTCTCCCTGCAAGAAAGCATTTTCTACATCCATTTGGTGTAAAGACCAATTATGAACAGCAGCTAATTTCAGAATAGTCCTAATAGTTACAATTTTCACAACCGGAGAAAATGTCTCATAAAAATCAATGCCTTCCTTTTGATTGTATCCTTTTGCAACTAATCTAGCTTTAAATTTGTCCAATGTACCATCTAATTTGTATTTAGTCTTAAACACCCATTTACAACCTATTGGTCTCTTACCTTTGGGAAGATTGACTATCCTCCATGTCTTATTAGCCTCCAAGGCTTTGATTTCATTTTTCATTGCCTTGACCCATCTAGGGTCTTTGGAGGCTTGCTCATAAGTATTAGGTTCAATTTCCTTATCAATAGCAGACAAATATGCTTTATAAGAGGAAGACAAGTCATCATAGTCAATAGAGTAAAGCAAAGCAATATGATTCTGCAGATCATCAAATCCAGAAGTCTGTGGATCAGGATTTGAAGGCAAATATTCACATCTATAATCTCTAGTCCACCTAGGTGGTTGCCTATTCCTAAGTGGTCTAGCTGGTTGTGTAGGGGTTAATATTTCCCTATCATCAGTATCATTAGAATAATCATGTTGTGGTTCAACTATTGGCTGTAATGGTTGATTACCTTCATGTTGCTCAACATTATTTCTGTTTCTTTCCACAGAATGCTGAATATTGTATTCATAAGTAAAAGGATCAATATTAACATTTTCATTGCTCACTTCCCCTTGATTGTTTGCCTTAAGATCTCTAAAAGGAAATTTATGCTCTATAAATGTGGCATGCCTGGTGATTATAAGTGTTTTGCTTCTTATATTATACAATATATATCCTTTTTGTGTAGTTGGATAGCCTAAAAACACACAGGGGTCAGCCCTAGGCTGGAATTTATCTGTATTGGTCAAATTAACAGCAAACACAAGACATCCAAACACTTTTAAATGATGTGAAGCAGGCTGTTTATTATGCAAAATCTGATATGGGGTGAGATTATGCAGTCCTCGAGAAGGAGTTCTATTGATAAGGTATGCTGCAGCTCTAACTCCCTCCCCCCAAAATTTAATAGGGATATGAGCATATAGCATAATACTCCTTGCAACATTCAAGAGATGTCGATGTTTTCGCTCTACTAGACCATTTTGTTGTGGGGTAAATGGACAAGACTTCTGGTGAATAATCCCTTTATTATCTAAAAATTCTCCTAGCTCTCGGTTGACTAATTCAGTCCCATTGTCAGTTCTCAAACACTTAATTGTAGAATTAAACTGGTTTTCAACAAAAGAGATAAATGTTCTCAAGAATCCAGCAGTTTCATATTTATGGTGCATTAAGAAAATCCATGTACCTTTTGAGAAATCATCAACTAATGTTAAGAAATACTTATGTCCTTGATGTGTGGGAGTTCTATAAGGCCCCCATACATCAGCATGCAATAACTGAAAGCAATGATCAGATTTGGAAGAACTAGTATCAAATGGCAACCGAGACATTTTTGCTTGGATACAAGTTTCACATTCATGGGAAAAATCAGTACACTTATCTGCCTTTATATCATTCAAATGTTTCAACATATCAATAGGGGCATGCCCTAGTCGACAATGCCACAAAAAACCATTTCTAGAACCTACAGAATCATGCTTATTTCTAGAATCATGCTTATTTCTAGTGGTATTTGCATGTTCAGTATTACATTCCTTTTGTAGAAAGTATAAGCCTCCTTTAAGACTACCAGTCTCTCTGGTCATTCCATGGTGCATGTCCTGCAGTACACAAATATGAGGGAAAAAGGAAACAACAAGCTTGCTGTCTAGTGATAGTTTAGCAACAGAGATCAGATTGTAACAAAACTCTTTCGCATAGAAAACGTTCTTTAAGGAAATATTTTTAGTAATTCTAACGTCTCCTATATGAGTTATTCGAATTCGTTGTCCACTAGGTACTCTAACCCATTTTGGCACACCAAGATATGGTCTATGTGTATCTAAGAATGCTAAATTACTTACTATATGACAGCTGGCACCAGAATCTAAAATCCATGTATTATAAGATTGAATAGACATACCTGGAGTTGTAGCTTGGATGCTCACAGCAGCCTCTGATGGCTCTAGGTCCTTTTTCAACATCTCCAAGATTTGCTTATATTGAGCAGGGGTGAATAAGGAAGTTGAGGGCGAGTTCTGAACAGCAGATGAATTCTCAACTCCATTATTATTTCCCTTGCCAGCGGAGCCACCTACAGCAGGATTGGCCACATCATCCGAGGCCTTGTTGGATTTAGGTGTTGGGAAACCAGGTGGGAATCCAATCAGGTGATAACAGGATTCCCTTTTGTGTCCTCTCCTGTTACAATGAGTACACAACTCTTGGGAACGTCCTCGGCCACGTCCTCCTCTTCCTCGACCTCTGCCTCCTCTAGTAGTGTTGGTAGTCATGATATTACCTTCTGAAGGATTGAGTGGAGCTTGGTAGGACATATTTCTTTGTGTTTCCTCTTGAACGATCATGGAACAAGCCTGATTAGAGGATGGCAGTGGGTTCATGAGGAGAATTTGGCTTCTGACATGATGAAACCCGTCATTAAGCCCCATTAAAAATTGGAACAGCCGCTGTTCCCTTACTATCTTAGAGTAATCTTGAGAGGACTGACACTGACAGCTTGGAATTGGGACAATAGAGGCGTGCTCATCCCATAGTTCTTTCAACTTTGTGTAATAGGCAGATACAAAGAGATTCCCTTGAACAAGAGAATTGATGGAGCGATAGAGGGAAAATATTTTGGCCCCATCAACTATGTCAAAACATTCTTTTAAATCCATCCAAACCAGATGTGCATTCTCTGAGAATACCATTCCACTAGCAATTTCTTTATCTACAGAATTGATCAACCATGATAAAACTACTGAATTGCACCTATCCCACTGGCTGCGATGACTGGGTTCTTGATTTGCACGAAGACAGGTGCCATCAACGAAACCTAACTTGTTCTTCCCATGAAGAGCAAGTTTCATTGATCTACTCCAGACAGCATAATTTTGTGAACCAATTAATGTTTGAGAAACAAGGTTGACTGAGAATTCAATTCTATTATGAAAAATAATAATGTGTCTGTACAATGCTCCAGAACCCATATATATAGGCTCATCTTTAGTCCCTAGTTGGGACTTCCCTCTAATTACAAAACAACATTCTAACTAATATCCAACGCTATACATTACAATAATACCCTTTATTTATTCTACACCCATGCTGATCAAGTCACGATTATAGAAGCAATTATAACGCACAACAATTACACGACAGAGACAAGAAGAATAAGAGAGAATTATATAGTAGAGGGAAAAGAATCAATGTGTCTAAATCTTTCTCAATTTAAGTGATTCACAATTGAACCCCTTATATCTATTTATAATGTTCTATATATCCCTTGTTCTACTAATGCATCCTTTCCTCGAAGGGACATATATCAATAAATCAATATAACCTATAGAAATATATTGTGTCAGTTAAATAATATGACTCATAGTAATTGAGAAATATTACATATATTCACCCAAATTTTTATATTATTTATACTATGATTAAAATGCTAAAATAACTTTCAACTTTAATAAAAAATGCAATAGTAACCATAAACTTTCAAAAGACCATTAAATCTAACTAACTTCTATCTATTACAATGGGGGAAATTTAATCTTTTGGCCCCTAAAGTTTTAACTCACTTATAATTCAGTCCCTGAAGTTTGACTTGATACAACTGAGTTTTTGAACTTTTCACTCACTTGCAACTCAGTCCTTGATGTTTTTGAGTCATCCTATATGGAAAAAAATCTTTAAAATATTGTTAAAAATATACATTAAAAAATAACCAATGTCCCCGTCCCCGCTAACTCGAATCCTCATCCACCTCTATTTTCTAGAAATCTTGCTAGGTATCCATGGCATCCATGATAGATCCTTCAGAAGCCCCTTTCATGCATAAGGTGAGATCGATTTTCTTATATTAAAGAGCTTTCAAAATTATGAGCATCATGTAATAGATTTGTAGTTTCATTTCTTATTAGAAGAAGAGATTGTGTGCCAGATATATTGTATGTGAAGTGGGTGTGCTTTGATGTTTTTTAATTTCATCCTCTTTTAAGTGCTATTCATCATTTATCATTCAAAAGTTAAGAAATCTCTTTTTTCACAATGATTTTTTCTTGCATACTTAGGTGTTTTATTAGAGTTAAAAGCATCATAAGTGGTTGCAACATTTTTTCCAATCTGAGTCATCTATTGTCCTCTGGTGCTTTAGAAGGATTTGTCATAGAAGCCGTGCATACCCAACGAGGTTTCTAGAAATCAAAGGTGGAGGGGATGTGGATTTGTGATGACTGGAATATTGTTTTATAACTTTTTTTTTTGCCACATAGGATTACTCAGAAACGTTAGGGATTGAGTTGCAAGTGAGTCTATAGTTCAAGGGCTTAATTATAAGTCAAAACTTTAAGAACCACAATATTAATTTTTCACATTGTAATAAATGAAAGTTAGTTGGGTTTAATATTTTACTTTATTTTTTAAAGTTTATAGTTATTTTTAGTCCAAAAAATAGTTTATAATTACTGTTGCACTTTTAATAAAAGTTAAAGGTTATTTTAGTGCCTTAACCCCTTATACAATGACCCTACTATTAGGCTTGGGCCTAATCCCCCAAGAGTGAACTAAGCTATTTTCCAACAATATCTGTTCTTAAATATATGAGCTAGCATAAATGTTTGCTTTGATTTTAAATGTAAGACTCCAATCTAATCCAATTTATTTCCTAAATTTATAATTCTTCTCCCAAAACTCTCCCTACTAACCGTGTATATTAATTGAGTTTTTTTAATGTAAATTATCAAAAGAGAAATTTTAAGAAAACCATCACATAATTTTATAAATAACTAATTTTCTTAATTTATGTCAATTAGTTATCTAACTCTTACATTTAGAAGGGAATGACTTATTTTTTTATACGGTGGCTGATTTTATATTATTTGATATGAATGAAAGATATATGAGATTTCACCCGATTTACTTGGCAGAAGTGGCCTAATTATTTGTAGTAAAGGATCTTTTGCACTAATATTCTTATTTATATATAATCAAGTCGGTGGATTTTTTCCATGTAAAAGTCAGATCTACAACTATTTTTTTTTTTTTTTTTTTGAATTACAATGACCAGATGAACTCTGGAAGCAAAACAGCCACATCTAGGCTACATTACAAGATAAGGAAACTAAATGATCGCTCATATCGGCCAACATGTGGGTCGAACAGATGTCGGGGGTAGTGCACAAGGGCTACGACTATTTTTTTAAAGTCATCAAAGTGCCTTTAGGCACTTCTCCCCCATCCCCCACCCGGGTTCGACCCGTGTTGCCTATGTATCCCAAAAAAAAAGAAAAAAAAGGTCATATTATAAGTCCTAATTTACACGTGTTTATTATTATGGACTTTAAAGCAAAGCCACCTTACATTGTAAGAGAATATAAAAAGAAAGAAGCTGCATTAATTTTATAAAATAAAAAAACATACATACATACATATGAAAAGAACTTTTTTAACAAAATACGAAAGTGAGATATAAAATATAGACAATTCAAATTAATTATGAATCATTCAAATTTTATGTCGAAAATGAATCCGGTACATCAGCACCAAAATCAAAACTCAGTTAAAAAAACAGGTTTAATTAATTAATAGCTATTAGAATCTAGAGAAACATAATAAATTCATATTCCATTCCACACATTACGAAAAAGAAGTTATTCCTTCAAATAAAAAGTACATTACTTCTGCAAATTGCAATTCAAGATTTAAACCAAAGTTATATAAAAAATATAATTAAATAATGATGAGCAAATAATATAATCATATATAAGGATCATAAAAGAAAAACATCGCGTCCAACTTTTTGTTTATTTAGTCACACGAAGCAGTGTTTAAAAGAATCACAGTAATGCACTAGAGAGACAGATAGACATATATACACGGCTTATTTATATTAGGAATGTAGCCCTGTTGATATAAAGATGACGACGTAGACAAAGTGGTGCTAAGGTTTGGTATATAAATGGCGAGTTCCTTCCAAAGCTTTTGTGAATAAACTATCTTCTTTAAGTGTGTTCTTCCTTTAATACTTTCTCCTTCTCTCTCTAAATAGATTCTGCAATTTCTTCTCCAAAAGAAATGGCTAGTGAGATTAAGTTCGTAGGATGTTGTGGAAGGTTCCTTGCGAACTCAAAACACTACATTGCCATGATCGCTTTGCAATTTGGATATGCAGGCATGAATGTTATCACTAAGGTTTCACTCAACCAAGGCATGAGCCACTATGTCCTCGTGGTTTACCGGCATGCCTTTGCGACAGCTTCCATTGCTCCGTTCGCTTTCGTCTTCGAAAGGTTCGGATACCATAAAAATTCCGTACAACGCATCGGATCCATACTAATAATTTTGAGTAAATTTTCCTTGTTCGGTTGTTCATACTTATATATGTGGTTTAATAATGTTGCAGGAAAGGTCAACCAAAGATAACATTCAAAATATTCATGCAAATTTTCATACTTGCTCTCCTTGGGTTAGTTGCTTTTTTTGGTTTTCCTTTCATATGCTATAACATGCAAGCTTTAATTAACATTTTTGTTCATTTATAATTATATTATATATTTTGTTCTACTTCAACAGACCTGTGATTGATCAGAATTTCTACTATGCTGGGCTGAAATTCACATCCCCAACCTTCTCTTGTGCATTGAGCAACGTGCTTCCTGCCATGACTTTTGTGATGGCAGTTTTATGCCGGTAACTAAATTCGGGTTTGGGGCCTTTAATTATGTGCTTTTCTCTAATGCTTTTTATAAATTAACCATACCAACTCCTAACTTCTCATTTTTTTCCCCTTTTGAATACTATATTTTATATAAAATAAGTAACATGTTAACATTTGATAAGTATGAAATGATGCAGTTTCTAGTATTTTATGATTTTCATAAAAAATGAATCGAAACTATACTATTTCTTTGAAAATAAAATAAAATTCCACCATTTCGTACCGTATAAAAGATATCAAAATGTCACCCATGATCTATTGATCAAAAGAAAAAAGAAAGGGAAAAAACATTTAGGAGGTATTATAAAAAGTCATTAAAAGAAAGCATATTAATTAGAGGTCTCAAAGGTTGATTTGCAATTCCCCTCTTAAAACATATAAAGGATATTTGATTCCGACAATATAGATGGTGGTGAGACTCGCCTGAAAAGTGGGACTCATCGCCTCTCTTGCTCTCTTTTTACCACCTATAATAACTAATCACCTTGCTCATGTAATTTTTATTTTTTGTTTGTTTTTTGAATAAACTAATTACTTTTTGGTTGGAAATATATAAATAGGATGGAGAAGATCAACATGAAGAAGGTGAGGTGTCAAGCAAAAGTGGTGGGAACCATAGTCACAGTGGCTGGGGCCATGTTAATGACATTATACAAAGGCCCTATTGTGGAAATGGTGTGGACCAAACATGCCCACTACTCTCACACCACAACCAATAACCAAACCACACAACACACCTCAACTTCTTCCTCCTCAGACAAACAATGGTTCATTGGCTCCATTTTCCTTATCATTGCAACCTTTGCCTGGGCTTCCCTTTTTGTTTTACAGGTAAGACATCATAAAACCTCGCACTCAATTATCGCTACTAGCTAGCTAGTGATTTCTCATGTGTGTAATCTATCTCTTTCTTGCTGCACACTAAACTAATTACTACTCCCTCTAGTTATCACTGTTAGAGTTAGATAATTAATTTAATTTTATTAAGGAAATTAGATAAATTGAGGGTGAATCTTTGCGCATTAGTAAATGTTACATTGCTACCATGCATGAAACTTGGAGTTCTAGGGTTCAAATCCTTAAAATAACTTCTTTGTATGTAAGGGTAAGGTTACACACATTTAACTCTCCCCAAACCCTTCCTGGTGGAAGTTTTGGGTATCAGGTCTCATTTTTTAAGGAAATTTGTTATTTTTCATAAACATGTGTTGATTTTCCTAATTTTTCCTTTTTAATTATTATTCTTATCGATGAAAATCCCCTTTGTTATATGTAATTAATAAGGATAATTTGAGAAAAAAAATTATAAATTTAGGAGGCAACATAGATTGAGATCTTAGATGTAGGATAAAACAAACCCCTAAAATATCTCATACATTATATTAATAATTTTTATTATTTTAATTATGCTTTTAATTTTTTTTGGACTTTCATTAATGAATGGCATTGGGCAGGCAAAAGCATTGGAGACATACAAGAATCACCAGCTGAGTTTGACATCACTAGTGTGCTTCGTAGGAACCCTTCAGGCAATTGTTGTTACTTTGGTGATGGAACACAATCTTTCTGTGTGGAAGATTGGCTTTGACATTAACTTGCTTGCTGCTGCCTATGCTGTAATACATTAAGCTACTCCTTAATTTAATTTCTTCTGCTTTTCTAAATAACAAATTAATTAAATGATCCACAATATATTATATATATATAATTTCTAAGTTAAAAATAAATAATCAACACTACTAATATTGATTAATTAATGCTTTAGGGGACTGTGACATCAAGCTTAACATACTATGTACAAGGACTGGTGATAAAGAAGAAAGGTCCTGTCTTTGCCACTGCCTTTAGCCCTTTGATGATGATTATTGTGGCCATCATGGGCTCTTTCATCCTTGCTGAAAAAATTTATCTCGGAGGGTAACTCTCTCTCTCTCTCTCTCTCTCTCTCTATCTATCTATCTATCTATCTCTCTCTCTATATATATATATATATATTAGATTTTGCTGAAATTATACATTCGTTAATTTTCTTTTTTAAAGTTACTCAAATGTTTATCAAAATTAAAAAATAAATTTCAGAAACCTCTTGAGTTTTCAAAATCTACATAGATGCCCCTTCTATTTTTCATTTGGTATGGCTATCTAATTGGGTTGGTTTTGAGTGTTGTCAAGCTCAATTAGGAATAGCTTTCCCAAAGATATTTTTCTATTTACACTAACTAAAAATTTAAGCCTCATGTTTAAGCAGTCTAAGTTTCTACTATGACCAACGCTTGTTGGTTAAATAACCCTTTTCCATTGTCAAGAGAAGTTTGTGAATATTTTTTAATGGAAAGTTTGTGAATACTTTTCAAAAAAAAAAAAAACATAGATGTTTATGTAATTTCATTAGAACTGGGCAGAATTTATTTGATTTACATCTTATTTCAAGAAAGTTTTATATAAATTTTGATAATAAGGGGAATAATTTCTTGTTTTCCTAATTGATTATGTTTGGACCTATTATTAATGAAGAATAATTCACTTTGTGTGAGTGCAGTGTGATTGGGAGCATCTTAATAGTTATTGGATTGTATTCTGTCTTATGGGGAAAGCATAAAGAAAGAGTGCAAAGTAAAGTGGCTGAAGCAGAAGATATAGCCTTACCAATGAAGGCCTCTCAAGTTGATGCAAATGTCAATATTAATAATAACAATTATTATGCATCTGATGGCAAACAATTAATTAATAAGAATGAAGCAAAATCAGAGAAAGCAGAAGAATCCTTCAACAACAATAATTCAGTTCTCATTAGCATGCCTCACAGTACCAACCAAGAGGCAAAAGCTTAATTAATTAATTAAGCCACTTGGAATAATATCAACATTCTCGATAAAAAAAAAAAAAGAATAATATCAACGGAGTTTTTTTTTTTTTATTTGGTAGGGTTTTTATTGGATCTTTTTCATAATAGAATGGGGTCTTGTTTGGTGTGTATTATCTATATATGTAGCTCCATATTGAAACAGATTTTCAACTGATTGTGTCTTCAGTCTATAAAAGCAGAAACATGTTTCTAGCTCCTCCTCTTTTTTCTTTTTCTTTTTAATTATCTTGTCCATCGTTTGTTTATATTCTGATTAATTAGCAATTGTCTTTTGGTTTCTATATTTTGTTTATGGAAGAATATGCATATATAGCTGACATCTGATTCAGACTCCACTGAGGCTGATAGTGATTTGGAGTTTTATGACACATACAAACACACACGCACACATAAATATATAGGAATTCGTAAAACGAAATGAATTTTTCTTAGTTTTCATAAAATTTTAAAGACGTCTCATCAGTTTTATTAATTGATTAAGGATAAAATTTAGGTAATTTTCTTATATTCTTTGCAACCAGTTCTCCTATAATTTTTGTTATTAGTATTAGTTTAATACAATTTTGAAATTTTATCTACATGAATTTTAATGAAAAAATCGATGTGCTAAGATTTGATTGGAGAATTGAATCGGATGTAACGGATATAAAGTAAATGAACCCAAATTTTGTTCATTAATTAATTAGATACCTTTTTCTTTTCTGGTACTTATTTTTCACATATTTACACCTACTGCTAGATATATATGTAAAAAATAAAAGGCTGAAGTATATTTTTAATCCTTAAGTTTATCCACGGTTACATTTTAGTCCTTTAATTTTAAAAAACATGTTTTTAATTCTTTTAAGTTAACACCGTTAACTTCACTAAGGGTAAAATGATGAGTCATCAAATTTAAAATGCTGACTTATCTAAAATTAGTTCATTAATATAATTATTTTTATATTTTAATTTTTAAATCAATCTTCTAGAAAGACATATCAGCATTTTAAATTTACTAAGTCAGCATATTTAAATTTACTAACTCAACACTTTCCATAAGAAAAGTTAATGTTGTTAACTTAAAAAAATTAAAAATACACTTTTTAAAGTTAAAAGACTAAAATAAAATTTTACGTAAATTTAAAAGACCAAAAACTTTAGTCAAAATAAAAGGAAAGTAATGATCAGCACTTTTGCATCAAAAGTCATTAGTAGTGCGTTGCTTGGAAACTTTTAATGGAGAATCAAATGATTCTTTTAATGAGAATTTCTTTGCAATTTGAATGAAAAAAATGAGTATTCTTAAAAAAATAAAACGAATAAGAAGTTAAAAATAAATTAACTTTATAGTAAGGTCAAAATTTTGCCAAGTTACGAAGGTTAAAAATATATTGGTAAATAAACATGTATGTCAAGGAAGGATTATTTATTTCTTTAAGAATATGAATAAAATATAAATTATCAGCCGCCTATTAATTATGAAGAACCAAAATAAAATCAGGGAGAGTTTATGTTGAGCCATATACATAGATACATAACACATATACGTACATATAAAGCAAGTACATCTTATGCTAAATTACATAAAACTTTCTAGAATTTAGAACCATGTACAAACAACCTTTAAAATGTAATTATATAATAAAGCTCCTAAAGTTTTTAAGTGTAATAACCCAAATTTCGGGATCAGAGGCTTAAGATTAAGCCTGAATCAAGTGGACTGCTAAGCCGTTGTTTAGCAAGAGTCCTAGGGATGTAAACCTTACTGGCAGTGTTTTCCTACGTGACAGTCTGGTTGTATGATGGTTTTGGATAATCAAATGATATCCAATAAATGTGAAATTTTTCAAAATAAGAGTAAACATATCAAGCTTTAATTTGATAGGCTATATAACTCATTTAAAGCTGTACACAAAGAGTTATAAATTTTTGAAGTTAGCCCAGTGAAACTAACAAGTTTCTGTGACAGCGTCCAAAAATGGAAATTCTGGTAATTATGGGCTTCCAGTTGGCTAAATGTTATATTTTTTCTTAAAAATAGACTTAATAAAGTTCACATAGCTTTTGGAATCACACCAATTGGATCTCTATAAATAAATATATGAATTTTCAAAGTTTGATGAAACTTCTGTCAGCTTCTGCAAAAATCACAAAAAGCATAGGCAAAATAGCTATTTGGCTAGATTTAATCCAAAGCCTTTCTTATGTGCTCTTGGATGTCCAAATGAGGAAGCAAGAAGGGAGTTTAAATACTTGATTTATATTATGCTTCAATATAGAGGAATTGTGGCCAAGTGAAAAGTTGAGTTGAAAGTCAACAATTGTAGAAAAATTAAAAGCAATATTAAGGAGATAAAATTGTGATAATTTAAGAAGCAAATTCTCTTCCTTTTCTTGATGGATTTCAGTCAAGCAAAATGGAAAAAGAGAAAATACTGGATATGACCCAAAAACAAAATATGAAGAGGAAAATTCAAAGGAAGGAATTGTGATAATACATTAAAACAATTAAATTTCTCTTTCCGTCTTATATATTTCTGCTGATATGGAAAACTAGGAGGAAACATATATGCTTGGGAGGGACTTGTGCCATGTGGAACTATTCTAAGCCAAGTAAAAGAAAAGCAATTCATAAAAGAAAAATAACATGGCAAATTAGCATAAAATAATATATAGTTAAGGAGATATTATAAGACCATTCTCATCTCTTTCTTGGCTTCATATTTTTGTCAAAAGCCAGGGAAATAGAGAGAGAAAGAGCTTTGAAGAACCTAGGCATAAAGATAGCTCAAGAAGGCAAAATCCAAGGTAAGTGCTTGTGATTTCAAGTGTTATTGCCTTCAAGCTTGTATGAAACCTCTTCTAACCTCTTCTCCTCCATGAATATCATGGTTAGCAAGCTAAATCAAGAGAGAAGAGAGAAAGGACAATGGCATTTTAGAGAGAGAAAGTGAGCAATCAAGAGGTAATCTCCAAAACTTTGATCCTCTTGTGTTATATGATGTTGTTGTGGTTGTTGTTGTGGAATTTGGCTTGGTTTTATGGAATTTGGATGATGAAACCCTAAGATGTTATGCTAGCAAAATTTTCATAAATCATGTTTGCTTAGTGTTTAAGTAGTTAATCTTGAGATTATAAGTGAAAAGGAAGTGGTTAATTAAGAGAAATCAAGAAAACACAACTTCCCTCCTGAGAACCTAAGTTTCGTCCAGATGCAGAGTCAGAGGAAGGAGTTGAAATTTTGTAATTTTGATGGTTCCATTGGATTTAGAAGGTAAAATTGTGTAGAAAAACATGTGTTCATGATTTTTGAATGTTGGTATGCAAATCTAGAAATTTACGAAGTTAAGAGGAAGTGCTGTTTGATTTGTTTCACAGGAGGTAGTCTGATTGTGCAATGAATTTCGTTAGTCAAATCTAGTCCAAATATTATGAAATTTGGTAGGATTATAGTAGACATCTAGAGCGTTAATTTGATAGGTAGATCATGATTTTTTGACAAGTATATTAAAAGATATGGATTTTTGAAATTTTTCCCTATTTCTGGAAGGAAATATAGAACAGGGGAAGTTTGACGAATTTCTGGAAATAATGTGATTGTAATGGTCAAACTTGAGTATTTTTCCATCAAAATACACTTAGAGAGTTGTACATAGGCTTTGGAATCAGTCAAATTGGATTTTTCTAGAATTAATTATGATTTACCAAAGTCAACTGAAAATCTACTAGTTTTCTAGAAAACAGTGAAACTGCACTATGCAGAAATTGCTGGAACTGTGATAGATAACCAACAAAATATGATTAAAGATAGTAATAGTTCAAGTAATAACCAGTTACTTGTAACTCTAATCTTATAGGAATTTGCAATAGCCTGAGACGGATCAAAGGTATTGAACAAACAAGTACAGCAGGAAAGGGCAATTCAAGGTAGTAACTCTTTCTCTCATATATTATGTGAGTGTTCATATGTCTTGTGTTATTATTATGTTGCATTATATGGGGTATGACATATTTATTTATCACATTTTATATGACTGCTTGCATGTTACTACTGAGATTCTTTCGAATCTCACCCTTTCCATAAATATATAAAGTTTTCAGCAGCATGCAACGACTTAAGGGGTAAAAGTGTACTTACCGGTAACTAGAGGTTCCGGTGCAGATCAATCAAGACAGTTTGATATTTGAAGACCTTTTTATTATTTGAGGTCTGTAACTATTGTGAATGCATCCTATTGGGATTTATGGAATATAATCATGTGCATTTTATCAGTATTTCTATGCTATTCACATGTGTCCACTGAAATGCACAATTTCTACTTTGATTAATATCTATAATAAGTGGCATGCAAGGCAGGGCCATACATTTTGGTATCAGAGCAAGCGATTCTGGCAACCGAATAGTATACTGATAAGGTCTTGATTATATGGGGAAAAAAGAAATGTGCACAGAATGGGGCACTAGAGAAGTGAATTACCCCTCTTCTATGAACCAATCCTTAAGAATCAATGAATACCTAAGGGCAGTCCAAATATAGTATTTAGTCTACCGTAGGCAGCTGCCACGATGTATAAGACAAAGGTAGTCTCAGGGTACTAGTGATCGAAAGCAGATAAAGTCAGTATCTGCATTTTGGCACGGGCACACAAAAGTTAAGCGTGCTCAACCCAGGGAAATCTTAGGATGGGTAATCCTTTAAGAAGTTAAATTGGTAAGGTTATGGAGACTCGAGGAATAGTGATTGCCTTGAGATTTCCCTATGACTAATAATCATCTTAGTTAGATGATTTAAAGAATGCTTAGAAGTATGGGGATAATGATAATGTAAGTATTGATTTTAATCAGAACCATTTCTATTGTAGTAAGTACCGTGCAGAAAAGTTCATTTAATTAGGTAATGGGAAACTTAAGGCACAGTAAATGTTTTCAGGTTTCTCTATGCTAAGTGATGACCCTTAATAACACTGTGGTGTTAAAGGAATGTAGATATGATATACAGTGTTATATGATGAGTGATGATTATACTGTATATTGATCCTAGAGGATCCAAACTGATGACAATGAAGGTTGAGGATAAGTTTGAATCAGATCTAAGCTGAAATAGTACTTAGGTCAAAATATGAATTGGTTGCATTATGGTTCTATCCTATGACGGAAGTTTAAACCTTATGGACCTTGTGAATGATGTTGAATCTTCAGTAATATTTTGAGGATATTACTAGAATACCACGAAGGTTAGGCTCTATTGATTATGATCTTAGCATACCTATTAGGTATAACTAAGGAAAGTGATTTCCAAACTATGTAATATGTACGAGATATAGTACTTACGGGTATACCGAGCTATAATGCCTACTGGCACATCAAATTACATTGCCTATGGGCACACTGAAATGCAGTACCTACGGGCACACTGAAATACCATGCCTATGGGTACACCGAAATCTCAGTCAGGGGACTGAGGTAAGGAGTAAGTAGGGGTTACAACAGTAGTTGGCATTGAATACATTTCTGACTTAACTGAATTATGTATTATCTCTTTCTTTATGAATAATTGTGTGTTACCACAAAGGTCAAGTGGAATCCAACTGAGGAAGTAAGACAAGTGTGGGTAGATAGTGCAGTGCCACCTATATGGTATTTGATAGTGTGAAATATCAGAGTGGGTAGCGGAAGCATAATGAATTTATGTGTAACATTTGAGGACAACTGGAGAGGTTAAATTTGCACCAATGTTGATCATCCCAAATCCTGAGATTGTTAGTCTCGATATGTATTCAGCAAAGATGATGAACTGTATGTGCTTAGGCCATAAGTTCTAAAGGGCATGTGTGTCATTGGGTCGGTAGAATGCTATGTATTTGAAAATTGTGACAAGTAAAGGCTTGAGGTATAAGATTCTACATGCGAGATTGTATGGGGTAGCGTCCCTATGCTACAAGATCCTATATGCCCGTTGTTTATATTCAACACTGGTTATTGAATATCATTATCATGAATGCACATATTGAATACTATCTGAGATCCGTGTTAAGAATATGATGATGGTTGTGTTGCATGGTTTGTGAGCTTGCACATGAAAGAGATAGATTAAGTGATAAAAAGGGATTCCCTAAGCCATAGGTGATTCTATACGATGTTCAAATTTTGAGGATGAAATTTATTGAATAAGGGGACAAATGTAATAACCCAAATTTTGGGATTAGAGGCTTCAAACTAAGCCTGAATCAAGTGGATTGCTAAGCCCCAATTTAGCAAAAGTCCTAGGGATGTAAACCTTGCTGCCAGTGTGTTTTCCTATATGGCAATCTGGTTATATGATGGTTTTGGATAATCAAATGACATCCAATGAATATGAACTTTTCCAAAATAAGAGAAGACATATTAAGTTTCAATTTAACAGGTCATATAAGTCATTTAGAGTTGTACACAGAGTTATGAATGTTTGAAGTTAGCCCAGCGAAACTGGCAAGTTTCTATGACAATTCCAAAAATGGAAATTCTAGTAATTATAGGATTCCAGTTGGCTAAAGGATATATTTTTCCTTAAAAATAGACTTAATAAGGGTCACATAGCCTTTAGAACCACACCAATTTGATCTCTATAAATAAATATATAAATTTTTAAAGTTTGATGAAAATTATGTCAGCTTGTACGAAAATCACAAAATGTATGAGCAAAATAGTCATTTGGCTAGATTTAATCCAAAAACCATAATTTTTTATTTCTTATGTGCTCTTGGACGTCCAAATGAGGAAGCAAGAAGGGAGTTTAAATACTTGGTTCATGTTATGCTTTATTATGGAGGAATTGTGGCCAAGTGAAAAGTTGAGTTGAAAAGCCAACAATTGTAGGTAAATTAAAAGCCAAAATTAAGGAGATAAAATTGTGATAATTTAAGAAGCAAATTCTCTTCCTATTCTTGATTGATTTCGGTCAAGCAAAATAAAGAAAGAGAAAACAATGGATATGACCCAAAAACAAAATATGAAGAGGAAAAGTCAAAGGAAGGAATTGTGATAATACATGAAAACAATTAAAGCTCTCTTTCCCTCTTATATATTTCAGCTGATTTGGAAAAATAGGAGGAAAAATATATGCATGGGAAGGAATTGTGCCAAGTGGAATTGTTCTAAGCCAAGTAAAAAAACAACAAGTCATAAAAGAAAAATCACCGAATTATTGAACAACAGGAAGAGGGAGTTAATTTACTTTTCATCTTCATGCTTACTCTTACTTTTTTAGATAAACTCTTAACCCTCATTTTGGTTTCCAATTTTAATCTCAAGATTAATTGGCTATTGACTCTTTTACCCTTGATCATGGTAAAATAATTATTGTGCATTACTATTTTTCTTCATTATTCTTGTCCCTTTTTCATGCCATTTCCCTCTCTTTTATATCCAAGTTAGGCATTAGATCATATTTGACTTTAGATCAAGGAATTGGGTACTTTTCCTTCAACTAATTGGAATTAATCCCATACTTAGCTCCAAATTAGTTTCTGAAAGTCATTATGGCTCTTAGATATTCTTGGAACTCTTGCTAAACTAGGGCTTAGCAGTATACTTTATTCAGGCTTATTCTTTAGCCTCTAGTCCCAAAATTTGGGATATTACACAATCTATTCTCTGTCTCAACCTTGAGACCATAACTCGTGGCTACTCTATGTTCTACCAGAGAACTATTCTCATTCAATCTTTCTAAGGGAATATTCTATTATCAAGATCTTTCCCTATGCTAGATCAGCAACTAGCAACCTTAGGAAACTTCATACACATTTCAACATCTTCTAATACCTCAAATCATTCTGGGCTATTTCAAATTCTTAAGGAATCAAAAATTAATAGTTGATTCTTAGGTTACAGTTCACTTGGTAACCCTTCTCTAGCTGTTGGATAAACATCCAACTTTAGATTCACCACTAACCTAGAACCTCGACATCGCACAAATCAGAAATCATTTTCCTTAAATATACCAAATGGGCATGCTAAAATCATGATCAATAGTGCCTATTCTAACCTTCATGGTATTTAGGTATTATCCTCAAAACATTATTCAAGGTTCAACACTATCCATAAGGTTCACAAAGTTCAAACTTCTATCATGGAATAGAACCATAGTGCAACCAGATTCACATTTCAACCTAAGCACTATTTCATATTAGATTTAATTCAAGCCTATCCACAACATTTAGTATCATAAGATTGAATCCTCATAGCATTAGCATTGATCACAAGGTTCCAATTCTACCTTAATCCTTAATATCACAAAGGCATATTCGAATTATCATTACTTGAGATCAAGACAATCACCGCCAACTCTAATTCATGAGTGGGGTATTCTATCTAGTGATACTTGAGCGATCGAGAGGCATCTGCCACCATTCTGCCTTGCTATACTGGGCATATCCCAATCCCGTATACTCATTTCACTACAACTCATACCGGTTGCTTCATTTGCAAACCACATTGGCCACACTAGGATCTAGGATAATCAATGTTGGTACGAATATTAGCCCCTCCCTTAGCTCTATGAAGCTCCAATCACATTTATCATCCCACATACAACCAATTAGTTTATTTACATGATCGTTATCAATGGCCAAGCGATTCCGATGTCAGTTTGTCTCCTTGACAATATCTCGCACGACCCAGAAGACTGTGTATCTCTATAATAGTTTTTGACCTCCTCCAGTTTAATCCTACCTATTATACCTATATGCCTTTATACAAATTCATCTAACTAAGATGATCATTTGTAATGGAGAAACCTTAAGAAAGTCATTCTTCCTCAAGTCTCCATAACCTTGCCAACTTAACTTCCCAAGGGGTCACCCATCTCAGAATTTCTCTTGCCTAACTATGCTTAACTGTGAAGTTCTTTTGGAATACTTGCCACTTGCTAATCTAGCATCAAATACACTGGAGCTGATACCCTTCCATACTAGTTATACATCACTATTACTCCATTTCATTCTCTATATACAGCTCTACCCCTTCCTTTGGCAGAAGAATCTATAATCAGCCGATTTACCGATATATGACTCTATCCTTTCTCTATACCAACCTGCTAATGAGTGGTCAGGAAATTTCTATTTCTTTGGGTTCTTCTATCACTCATAATTCTTAATCCTAGTATTACTCAAGATTATAACAATATCAACTCGGATACTATTCACACAAACAAAGCATACTAGCCAAATGCCAGAATCTCATGCTCTGATACCAACAAATGTAACACACGTTCCTTATGCCCCTTTACTATGCATCGGAAGTTATGTCATTATTATTACAGCTAAGGAGAATCAGTGAATAATCTCCTAGCTAAAATTTTTCACATTTATTCTTAGGGCATTATTCATTTGGTAAAGGACATATTTACCATATTGTTTAACTTTATTCATGGGGTTAATTAATTCTTTTCATTCCTTAATCACAGTATCTGTCTGTTTATTAAACCGCTATGCTTACTTAACTAATGGGCTCATACTGTGCGATTACCCATTACTAGTTCAATTATCATGCTTTGGAAAAACATCCATCCGTCATGCAGTGTAAACAATTAACCATTTCGAATATTAGTTATACATAATGGATTAGCACGTCTTAGTCTTCATCTCCTCATCGCAAGTTCCTCATCTGGCATATTGTCCTGTACTCCTCTTTTATGCTTACATGCCTATATTGTTGGTTGAGGGAGGGTGAGATTCAAAGGAATCTCAGTAGCAAACAATACCACTTAACATGCAAGATAAATGCTTAATGCATGACATGCTTGCCTTATATGAATTTTTGCTAACACAATGACATATATGTATGCTTAATGTATCATACATCATACTTATAGCCATAGCATATACAGAAACAAAGCTTCAATTAGTTATATATGCATCACATAATCAAGCAAAGAAATTACTCACATTAATGCATAAGCATAAATATCAAGGACAGGTAAGTAGGGTAAGTCCACTACCTTTTGTCTTCGAGTCCCCTTTTTGGTAGCTTTTTTGCCAACCACTAAAATTGCTTCCATTATCTCTTCTTTGTCATCTCATGGCCCTAGATAAGTGCCATATTATTATAGCAATGACAAATAAATGTCCAATAGGCTACTTTAGCCTTTAGGATATGTCCCTTATCTTTGGACCTATACTTGTCCCAATTTTTATTACTCAAGACACGTTGGTTGGTTAACTTTAAAGTTAAACAATTAGGCCTAATGGGTATTTAATGGGCTCACATTAAATCCAATTGTTTAACTTAACCCTTGGAGGTCAACTTAATTACCAAATGCCATAACCTTTTTATTTTCGCACAATTTCCAAAAGTTGGCAGAATTTTCAAAAAATTTTGAAAATTCATATCTTTTTCTACAAATATTCAAATTAGATGGTTCAAAATTCTATGTGTCACTTATTAAGTCTATTTTAAGGAAAAAAATATTTCCTTTAGTCGGTTCCACGCACAAAAATCCAGAATCACCAATAAACTCACATTATCACATATTTTTGCCAGTTTTACAAATCCAACTTCAAAAATTCATATCTCCTAAAGTTTATGATGTATACTTTAGAAATGGAAAGTTTCATAGCCATTGGATATCATTTGCTCAGTCAAAAACACATCACAAATAGACTACCTCACAGAACTCCAATCTGGCAGCACTTAAACTAATCTTATATTATCATCAAACACCATATTCACCATATATTCATGTTTAAAAAACATAAATCCTGAAAACAATCCCTCTGGCTAAAACATTAGAGTAGTTTAAGAGTCTACAAAAACTCATCAAATCCACATGACAATCAGTTCAAAATGAAGCTTAAACTTAGCTCTTCACGTTTCTATAGTTGGTTCAGAATTCTGACGGCATTCCGACTAACTAGACACACAAAACACCTCAGATTAGAAAACTAAGACCATAGAAATGAAGCTCTCAGTAACTAGAAGAAGTTTACTGAAGGCTTTGTCGACCAAAAACAGCGATTCAGGGTCGTAATCGGCTCCAGAGCTCAATAACTTTCACTATTCACACAAATCTCTCTTCTTTCTATTTTCTCTCTATTTTCTCCATTTTTTCTCTATATTTTTTGCCCTTGGCAGAAATCTTAAAAAAAATGAAGGGTTAGGATTAAATCACACATATGATCTCCTCTTGGCTTGCCATATTTCAAAGTGTGAGAGATCAAGATTTGCCAAGGGTCATCCAAGCAACTTGTCTTCTTTTTCTTTCTCTTAGGTGGTGCCTTTCACATGTCAGGGGAAGGGAGGACTAATAAATTCACCTGACTCCTGAGTTTGTTGTTCAAGAAAGTCAAGCACCCGACCGGACCGGAGACCGGTGAATTCCCCTGACTCACAAGCTAGTGGCGCCCTCTTAGAGTGCCACCTCAAAAGCAAAAAGCAAGTGTCATCATAAGGCACACTTGTCACCTTCTTGGCAAGCCAACACAAAAGGCAATTTTTACTTTGTCATAATATGAGAGGACACTTGTCACTCTCTTATTTATCCAACATAAAAGTTATGTCATCATTAGCTATCATGACCTACTTTATTAAAGTTACTTTAATAAAGTTACTTTATCAGTGTTTACTCGAGTTTCACTCGAGACTTATTCAGGACAGCATCACGTATATTGGAGCCCACAAGATGTGCCAGGTTGGAATATGAGTGTGGACCCCACATGGTACCATATACCGGTGTCCTATTCAAAAACGCAGGGTATACATGTCTGCCCCGAAAATGCCATGGGAACACCTATATCGGCGTATTTCGCTCGGCTAATTAGTCTCATACCTCATGACACAGCTTGGTGGCATCTTTCAACTAACCCAATGGTACTGTATATGTGTCTTATGCAAATTTGTACCTATACTTTGATCCTCCTGCCTAAATATACTGGGCCCTTTTCCCGGTAAGGCCAGATACATAGTCCCTGAGAGTCATTTTATCTCTCGTCATTCTTAGGACTCTTCCCAAAATGGCCTTAGTAATCTGCCAGATACAAGCTTATTGTCAAAGTCCTAGGCCTAAAATATAAGATATTACAGTTATCGTTATAGCTTAGGTGAAACAATAATTATGCCACCAAATTAAACCTTACATATTTCCCTTTCCATTCTTAACTTTTCAAAGTGCAAACTCGCACTCATTTATCCTTGTATACATACGTACATCATTCATGGCATGCTTACAATAATTTATAGATAGCACATTGGCAAATTTCAATCTTCAGTTCGCTATCACATTTTCTTTTGGCACTTCTTCAAGCATTCTACCTATCCTCAACATACCTATATGGTTAGGTGAGGGAGGGTGAGATTCGAGAGAATGTCAGTAGTAAACAATACTAATAATGCATGCAAGAAAATGCTAGTGTATGACATGCTTGCCTTACATAGACTCATGCTAACATAATGACATCTCTGCATGATCAATGTTTCATACAACACACCTATGGCCATAGTAGAAACAAAAAGAGAGCTTCAATCATTCATATATACGTCACATAATCAAGCATAGCATTCATACACAATAATACACAAGCATACATATCAAGTGCATGCAAGTTAGGTAAGTTTACTACCTTTTGGAATTATGTCTTCTTCTTGCTCCTATTTTTTCCAACCCCTGAAGTTGCTTGAAGAATCTTCCATTTCCTCTTCCTTGTCATTTCATGGCCCTAGACACATAATCATATCATTAGAGCCATAACAAATGAATATCCAATGTGGCTACATTAGCCTCTAGGACATGTCTCTATTCCTTATGATCTCACTTATCTCAATACCCTACAAAATCTATAAATTCGCAACTCTTCCCTAATCTGCCAGATTTCATCGGTCAGCTTTGAAAATTCATAACTTAATCTACAAAACTCCAAATGAGGTGGTTCAAATTTCTATGTAAAGCTCTTCAGGTCCTACTTAAAGGAAAAATACCAATTAGTGCTAATTATGTAACATCTTATATTTCTGCCCCTTTATTATGTATATAGAAGCATTTCTATTCAATTCATTAGAGGTTCATTATTATGAACTCTTACTGTTGAACCGTTGCTCTTACTAGATATCAAAGTTCATTCTATTTCTGATTCTTATTCGTAGTTATAATGAGTTTAGTGATCCTAATTATGACTTATTACACGCATTCATAGTTTTCATACATACATACTTGTCATGTAGATGATTTACATATAGTATATTAATATACATTCATTCTTTCTCGATTCTTCATCTCCTTTCCTTCTTATTCATCTTCAGCATTCCTTTCTTTCGTATTTTCATACCTATATGGTTGGTAGGGGTGAGATTCGGAAGAATCTTAGTAGCAAACATACAAACAATGCATGTAAGATGAATGCTACTGCATGATATGTGTAATATCCCAAATTGTAATTAAGGGCTAATAACTTCAAAGTGATGTAATTAATGTTAATTAAGTATTTTGAAGGATATGTGTGAATTGTGATGTAAAATGTGCTTGATGAGGGTATCGTATATGTTAGGACAATCAGGGGCAAAATGGTAAATTCACCGACCAATTGGACAGTTACCGAAGAGGAAACTCATTGGTAATTGATATCAATGGCTAAGATTGAATAAGCAAAGGAGTGGGATTGTGTGTGCATGTGCTTATGTGAGTGCTTAGAAGGAGGAACAAGATGTTGACACATGTCAACACAAGAACCATGGATTGTGCTCAAAGAGTCAACAATTGCAACTCTCTCTTCCCTCCTCCATTTCAAGTCGGCCAAGGGCCTTATTGCACCCCAAAATTCTGATTTATCCATCATCTTCTCACCTCTCTCCTCTCCTCCATTGTCGCCAAGATCAAGCAAGAAAGAGAAAGAAGAAGCTTGAGTTTTAGGTAAGATTTTGTCCCTAAATGCTCAACTCACCTTTATTAATATTGTTCATGGGGTTGAGAGCTTTATTCCTATGGTTTCATATATTTTTTTAGTGGAGTTTGATAACTTGTGGGGATTTGAAAGTAGGAGAATCAAAGAAATAGCTTTGGAAAGAAGTTGAAGTGAGTATTTGATACCTTTTGGTATAATTGTTGTGGTCATTGGTTTGGTTTTGAGAATTTTGAACTTTTGCCCTGATTTTTTGTCTAATTTGAATGCTTGAATTGGTTAGTGTGTTGTGTAGAATGTGGTGTTAAATTGTGTCTTTGTGCCATTGGAGTTGATTTGGAATTTTGGAAGGGAAGGAATTGCATTGTGGTGGATTGTGTGTATATTGTGTTGACATGTTAAGATTTCTGTGGAACATGTCTATGTGGATGGAATTTGATTGCTTTGATGGCTCTAATGGATTCCTTGGGCAAAGTTGGTGTGGGGATGGTGTTTAATGTGAAAATGGGAACCATTGGAAGCTATTGTGAAAAAACTGGAAATCTGGCCATTGAAAGTCTATGCTGGGCAGTCTTTTTGTGTTGGCGTTTTGAATAGGCAAATGATGTTAGAAAATTATGAAACTTTCCAGTTTTAAATTTCACCTCCCAAGCCTCAAAATGGACATATAATTTGTATCATTTCATTTTGTGCACTGTGAGTTATGGTTGTCCAAAGTTTGGGATGGAAACTGAACTCTGTTGTGGGGGCAGTGGCGAGTTTTGTGCAATTCTATACTTTTGTGGTGATCTCCAGTAATGGCCAATATTTTTCCTAGGAAGAGGACTTAAATAGCTTTCATTTGGCTTTGGAATCACATCATTTCAATTTTTCTTGAATTAGTTATGATTTTTGGAATTTCAGCCAAGAAACAGAATTTTCTTGGCCGAGGCCAGAAGATTGTGGGCCGTGGCCCAAATGTTTCTGACCTCTTTTTGGCCACGGCCAGTGAATTTGTGGGCCGTGGACAACCCCCAAAAATCAGTATTTTGCACTTTTGAAAGGTGGATTTTGGTATAGCCTTTCCCAACTCTTTGGGTATATGTCTAGGCCTCTAATAGCCACCTAAAGAGTTCAAATGATAACCAACTTAAAGTATTATAGAAATAAGAACTTGGAAAAGAGATTGACGGGTTGTCCCTAACTTGACTAATAGGATTTGATATTTTCCATCCTCGTGAGCCCGCAGTGCCAAGAAACGTCGGGAAAGGATCAGGTAGTGACTCTCTCTCTTATATTATGTGTAATGCTTTGTATCTGTGTGTTATCACTGTTTTGTGATGATCCTTGATGCTGCTGCGGTTACAACTGGTGATAGCTGTCGTTTACAGCGCAAGCTGTCGTTATTGTGATTACAGTGTAAGCTGTCGTGATTATGATTACAGCCAGAGCTGTCGTATTGTGTATACAGCTGTGAGTGTTGTCGTTTATGGTGAAAACCATGTATCTTTGATATTGCTGCTGCTGTTGCTGGTTGTGATTTATGTACATGCTTTGTGTTTATGCATTGTGTGAGTAGTTTATTACTACTGGGATTCTCTCGAATCTCATTCTTTCCTACGACTAACATTTCAGACAGGGCGTGTGGCTCAAAAGAGAAGAGGCCAACCCGGAGCAATTAGGACCCTTAGGGGTATATTCGATTTTGGAGACGTTGGTTATCCATTTAGAACTTAGGATCATTGTATATTTCGAGATATGAGTATTATATTCGGTTTTGGTTGTGTAATCCCCTAGTGGATACTTATAAACCCTCAGGTTATATATATATATATAACCCGGGAGTTGCCGGGGATTTGATTATACACTCTGATATGAATGAACGTATATTAACTGCACAAGTAATTATATTAGAACATTGAAATTGAGACAAGGATGGGACAAAGATTTTAAAGATTTTTGTGAAAATCACGCTGTGAGACAGCAATTTGAAATGAGTTTAAATCATCCGATTATCTCTAATCTGATTTAATTATGCGTTATCGAATTATAATTACGTGCTTAAAGGCAGGGGGTTACAATATGCTTGCCTTATATAGGCTTATGTTCACATAATGATATTCTGCACGCTCAATGTTTCATGCAAGATACTTATGGCCATAGTGAAAATAGAAATAGAGCTTCATCCATTCATACATGCTTCACATAATCAAGCAAAGCAATACAGCAAATCAATACATAGCATAAATATCACATAAATACAAGTAAGTTCACTACCTTTTAGACAAAGTCCTTCTTCTTCTCCCCTTTTCTGCCAACCATTGCAGCTTCTTGAAAATTCTTCCAGTCTTCTTCTTGCTTGGCTTCTCATGGACCTAAATAAATACCACATTATTAGTGCCATGACAATTGAATGTCCAATGTGGGTCAAAAGGCCTTTAGGACATGTTTCTTATATTTGGGCCCATTCTTGTCCCAATTTTAATAGCTCAAAACAATTTGGTTAGTTAACTTTAAAGTTAACACATTAGACCCAATGGGTATTTAATGGGCCCATACTAACTCCAAGTGCTTAACTTAACCCTTAAATGTTAATTTTATTACCAAATGCCAATACTTTTCATTTTCGCACTATTCCATAAAGTTGGCAAATGAGGTACTTTAAAGCCCTCTATGACCCTTATTAAGTTTAATTTAAGGGACAAATAATCATCCCTTCAGTTCAGACATACAAAATTCTAGATTCCATATTCACCCCTGCCACCAATCTCTGTCCAGAACATGCCAAATTTTTTATGACCAAACTTTGAAAATTCATAATTAATTCTACAAAAATCCAAATGGGTTGCTTCCAATTTCTATGAAAAGCTCTTTAAATCTACTTTAGGGTTAAAATATCCCAGAGCATCAATTACAACTACACATTTCCCAAAAATTCATTAAACCCAGACTATCACAGAATTCATTCCAAAATCAAGGTCAAACTTTGAAAAATCATAACTTTCAATCTACTAGTCTATATGGCTCATATTATCTATCAAATTAAAGTCTATGATGTATACGTTCACCTTGTAAAATCTCATAACATTTGGATTAAGTTTGACCAATCAAAAACACATTACAATCTCTCTGCCTCCAAAAAAAAATCCAGGCAGATTCGAACATAACTTCCAAAATCATGATGAAATCATAAATACATAATTAAACCTTAAAAACACCTTCTGGATGAAAATGAAGAGTACCATAGGCCTCAAGAAAACCCATCCAACAACAAACAAATCGGTTTAAAATGAAGCCCACGCTAACTTTTGTGAGTTTCCACAACTGGTTCGGAAATCTAGCAGTACTCCAGCTGTGAGATGGCACCAAACACCTCCAAATGAAAATCTAAAACCATAGAACTGAAGCTTAGGATGAGTAGAAGAAGGTTAAAGAAGGATATTTTGAGAGAAAATGCCAATTTGATAGTGTTTCAGCGGATTCAAGTTCTTGGAAATCACTATTCACCTTCTATCTCTCCTATAACAAGTTATTGGCATTTTTTTTCTGATTTTTGGGTGTATATGGATGAAATTGTTGGGCCCTTAATAGTCTTCAAAAGCGTCTGCCATGTGTCGCATTCCGGTGTGCCATTTGTTCGGTGTTCAAATAATCGGTGACACGTGTCACTTAATTTAATAAAGTGGGTCCTGCCTCTTTTCTTGGGCTTCTAGCCATCCAATATGTCAGGGAAAGTAGGGGTCTGATGATTTTCCCTGGCTCCCGGGCTCAGTGTTTGAGAAAGTTAGCCTGGTGATCGGACCTGAGATTGTAGATTGCCCCGGTTCAGGTGACATACGGCGGCTTATGAGTGTGCCAACACAAAAGGCAAAAAGCAACCCTCATCATTTGGGACACTTGTCACTCTCTTAATATGCCAACATAAAAGTTGATTTATACTTTGCCATGATGAATGGACAAGTGTCATTTCGTTATTTGTCCAACACAAAGTTGAGTCATCATTACTCATCATGACTTACTTATTAAAGCTTCTTTGATAAAGTTACTTTATCGGTGCTCACTCAGGATTCCACTCAAGATAGCTTCACGTATATCGAGGCCCATCAAATGACACCAAGTCGAAGTGTATGTATGTGGGGCCCATATGGCACCACATACTGGTGTCTATTCCCAAAAACGCAGGGTACACATGTCTACCTTAACAATATCATGTGCATAACTATGCCGGCATATTTTGTTCAACCAATCAATCCCATACCTCATGACATAGCTGGGTGGCATCTTTCAACCTAGCCAATGGCACCGTATATGTGTCCCGTCATATCTGCACTGACACTTAATCATACTGCCTGCAAATACCGAGCCATATACCTGGTAGGGCTAAATCACATAGTCCCTAAGAGTCTTTCAATTTCTTATCATTCTTGGGACTCTTCCCAAACTGAGCTAATCGTCTACCTGATACAGACCTATTTTCAAGTTTCTAGGCCCAAAATTTGAGTTATTACAATTCTCCCTTCGTTCAACAAATTTTGCCCTCGAAATTTGCTACTGGTCCGATTCTTAATAATACTTCAAAAGGACCATTGTAGTGAGGGTTTCATTTCTTTGCTTCTACTCCTTTCTAAAACCTCAAATTCTATAGGACACTCCAAATTCCCAATACCTCAAATTCTAAAGTTTTCTCATTCAATTCTATTTCTATTTCTATTCTATTCTATTCTAATAGACCTTGCTCACCTATCCTATGTCCGAGCTTCTTCAATTCAGCTCTCAAACTATATTTTCTTGACTAGCACTGTAGCTAGCAAGTATTATCTAACTTTACAAGTTCAGATTTCTAAACCCTTTTATCAATTTCTATTCCTGTATCATTATGACCATCAGCTGCACCGCATCTCAATTCAAAGTATCAGCAACGATAGTCGTATCACTACTTTTTCATTCATCTATGTTGTCTCATATTCTACTTTTCTGGTTTTCAATTATTTGAAATTCTTGTGGTCATAGTACATTTTCACAATCGTACCATACAAAATAGTGTTGTTACATTTTTAAAGTAAATAATCGCTGCCAGCTCAATTCACAAGTGTGGTAATTCATCTAGAGAGGTTTCAACTGTTGAGAGGCACACACCACCATTCCGCCCCGCTTTACCAGGACATATCCCAATCCTTTCTTTCTTTCTCATTCTATTGCAGACCCTACTGGTTGCTTCACTACAAACTATACAAGTCTCAATTCTCTGCAGACCATATAGGTTGCCTTATTCATTCTTTGCAGACCACGCACAGGTTATATTCTAAGATCGGGAATGTTCAATACGGGTGCGAGTTTCAACCTCTCCTCCAGCCATCTGAAATCCTTTCATAGACATCATCCCACTTAAGAAATTCTTTCTACAATTCTTTCTTACAAGTGAGTGGCAAAGTGATTTAAGAAAAATTCTGAATTCATCTGGCAAGACCCAGCAAACTTAGTATTTCTATAAAATTTTTTTGCCTCTTCTAGTTCTTTACTACTCCCACTATTCTGGGATCCTCTAAGGATCCCTTCTTTTTGAGACAACAAAATTCAAAAATGACCACTACAAATTTGTCAAAAATTCTATTCAAAAATTTATTTCTTGAAAAATTCTATTCACAATTGAGTTTATACAATTCACAAAAATAGCAGGTACATTGATCAGTTCAAAGTTCAATTTTCGCAGATACTCAAGAACCAAACAACTGTTCTAGAAGGTCATTCATTCTGTATACATTTCAAGCCCCAACTCTTACTACTCAAGCCATTCATACTCTTATGTAATGTTTATGAAGCACACAATCCATTCTCAAGCATTCATATTCATTCACAGGACACACAGTCTGTTAGGAAATTCTCAGGACATATAGTCCCTTCTATTCCAGCCTTTTGGCTATTTCAATTCCAGCCTTTCGGCCGTTCTAATCCATCCTTTTAGCCCATTAAATACCTATTGGGCATAATGTGTTAACTTCAAAGTTAACTAACTAACGTGTTTTGAGTTAATAAAATTGGGACAAGTATAGGCCCAAATATAAGAGACATGCCCTAAAGGCCTATATAGCCACATTGGATATTCAATTATCATGGCTCTAATGTATGGTTATGTGCCTAGGGCCATAAGATTACAAGGAATAAAAATGGAAGAATTTCCAAACAACTTCAATGGTTGGAAGAAAAGGTACAAAAGGGGACACGAAGACAAAAGGTAGTGAACTTACTTACTTGCATGTACGTGATGTTTATGTTGTGTATTGATTATATTGCTTACTTGATTATGTGAAGCATGTATAAATGAATGAAGCTCTGTTTCAATTTTTACTGTGGCCATAAGTATGTTGTAAAACATTGAGCATACAGAATATCATTATGTGAACATGAGCTTATGTGAGGCAAGCATATTATGTACTAGTATTCATCTTACATGCATTGTTTATATGTTTCGATTCACTACAAAAGACTCATCAGAATGATAATGTAACTAGGGTGTTACATTTGGTGGTATTAGAGCAATGATTCTGGTAATGGAATTCTCAGCTTAGAGTTAGAGGCCTAGTCAGGGCTAGGGGTTCTGACCCTAGGATATATTCTCTACTAATATGAATAGTGTAGTAATCCTCTGATAGTGCTACTGTAACTGGGAGTTATAGTAGCAGAGGAAACAAGAAAGTTAAACCACCCCTGTGCGTTAACCAGCTTGTAGAAGGAAGGGATGGAGGTATTGATACCTAAGTGATCGTACCAATGGTATCAGAGGGCAATGGTATCAATGTATGCAGAGGCGGTACTAGTATATAGTTGGTGGTATCGGTGGTACCAGTGCACATAGTAGTGATACCAGCACTCGTAATAGTGCTATCTAGATGGTACCAATGGTATCAAGGTGGTATCAACAGTATTAGAGAGCAGTAGTCTTAGTACACACAGAGGGGGTACCAATACCTAGTTAGTGGTATTAGTGGTACCAGTGCACTTAATAGTGGTATCAACGCATGAAATAATAGTATCAGAACATCAATGGTATTGATTCTGATAATGATATTAAAATTGATTTTGTGCACGATAAGCAAGAATAATGGTAGGCAAATGTATGATATGAGCCTATGGTTTATGAAACTGAGGTAAAATATGATTTAGATCCCTACCTTATGTTTTGGGAATACATAAAGGAGTTGTACCAAGATGCTAGTACTGTTTATATTTCCTCATGGGGAAGTACTTAGTATCTCTAGGGAGACTGACATGTCATGCTGGGATTGAGGTATATATGGGCTACCGATACCCAGTGGCAAATGGCATTATACTAGCATTAATGCCCTAGATCTCAATGGAACTCCGCAATTAATCGTGCTCAGGTGAGAGAAATCTCGGGATGGGTGACCCCCTGGGAAGTACCTTAGAAATTTGAAACTTCTTGATTAAAGGCTTGAGTGCCCTGAGTATGAAATATGGTAATCTTTTAGGATGCCATAAGAATGTTAGAATGAATAGGGTGAAGGTTGAGGATAGGATTAAATCAAATCTAAACTGAAATAGTGTTTAGGTCGAGATATGATTCAGGTTGCACTATCTTGCGAACCTGGTAAGTAATGTCGAACTACCAGCAATGCTTTGGGAATATTTGAGGATATTACCTGAATGTTAAGAGAATAGAATAAATGGAATGAATCATAATGATCTTAGCATGCTTATTGGGTATGGCTGAGGTCCCAGAATTAGATTGATGAACATAGATCCAAAACATTGCTATCAACTAAATTGTAACCTAAGAATCAAACCAATATTTGAACTGATTCTTTAAGAATTTGAATGGACCTGGATAGTCTGAGGTACTAGAACATGGTACTAGAATGCATTGAAATATGTATGAGGTTTCTTGAGGTGGCTAGTTGCTAATCTAGCATAGGGAAAGATCTTGATTATAGAATATTCCCTTAGAAAGAATGAATGAATGTGAATCTGTTCCCTAATGGAACAGATTCATGGATAGAATGAGGAAGGAAATTAAGAAAGAATAGGCTGACGGTATAAAGGAAAGCAACTCTTGCTCTCGTATCTTATGTAATGGTTCTACACGTATGTATATACCATTGAATATATTCGTGTTATGAATATATGCTAGGCAATAAGACCCGAAATGCCTATGGCATGGGGTGATACCCTGGGCAATCAAACCTGATGAGCATTCAATATAGAATCAGAGCTGATTGAGTAGAATTTCTACATGATTGTGGGCTTTCACCTCGGCATGGCCTTACACTATGGCGGAGGTTGCACCAACTAGAATTTGCCCCAAGCTGAGAGGTGGTGTATAGAATCAGTGTCTGAGAATGAGAATTACCTAGTATTGTGGCAAGGGACGTTTGTCCTTAAATTTACCAAATTTTATGCTTACTGCATATCATGAATTGGTATATTAACTTCATGCCTTGCTGCATGTCGTGAATTGGTATCTTAACTTTATGCCTTGTTGCATATCATTAATTGGTATCTTAACTTTATGCGTACCGCATATCGTGAATTGGTATCTTAACTTTATGCCTTGTTGTACATCATGAATTGATATCTTAACTTTATGCCTTACTGCACATCGTGAATTGGTATCTTAACTTTATGACTTGTTGCATATCGTGAATTGTGAATACCCAGTGCTAGGAGAAGGGACCAATGTGCCCTAAAAAGGTTATTACCCAACGGACTATACGTCAAGTGACTATTGAATGTTGATTGCTTATGGATGGATGGATGGTTTGTTTTGTGTGCTTTGTGAACATTACATAAGGGTATGAGTGGCTTGAGTAACAAGGGTTGAAGCTTGGAATGTATACAAAATGAATGATCATCTAGAATAGTTGTCTGGTTCTTGAGTATCTGTGAAAATTGAATTTTGAACTAACTAATACACTTGCTATTTTCGTAAATTGTATGAACTGAAGTATGAACAGAATTTTTCCAGAATTGAAGTTTTGAATAGAACTTTTCAAGAATTGAATTTTTTAAAAGAATTTTTGACCAGTTTGTACTGGTCATTTTTTAACTACGTTGTCTCAAAAGAAGGGATCCTTAGAGGAACCCAGAACAGTGGGAGTAGTACAGAACTGGAAGAGGCTAGAAACTATTGCAGAAATACTTAGTTTGCTGGGTCTTGCAGGATGAATACATAATTTTTCTTGGAATCGATTTTCCATTGATAAAGCTTATTTAAGAGAGAATTAAAACAAAGAATTACAGAAAGAAATTCTTAAGTAGGATGATGTCTGTGAGAGGATTTCAGAGGGCTGTCAGAGAGCTTGAAACTCACACCAGTATTGAATATTCCCGATCCTAAAATGTGACCTGTGTGAGGTCTGCAAAGAAAGAATAAGGAAACATATATGGTCTGTAGAGAATTATAACCCATATGGTTTGCAATGAAGCGACCAATAAGGTCTGCACTGAAGTGACCAATATAGTCAGCAATAGAATGAGAAAGAAAGAAAGGATTGGGATATGTCTTGGTGAAGCAGGATAGAATGGTGGCGTGTACCTCTCAACAGTTGAAACCTTACTAGATGAATTACTCCACTTGTGAATTGAACTGGAAGCGATTATTTTCTTTGAATATATAATAGCACTATTTTGTATGGTGTAGTTGCGAATTTGTATTGCAATCACAAGAATTTTGAATATTTGAAAATCAGAAAAATAGAATATGAGGCAACGTAGACAATCGTCGCTGATGCTTTGAATTGAAAAGCGGGGCAGTTGATGGTCATGATGATATAGGAATAGAAATTGATAGAAGTGTCTAGAATTCTGAACTGATAAAATCAAATAGTACTTGCTAGCTACTGTGCTCTAGAATTGAGGTGTCCTCTAGAATTTGAGGTGTCAATAGAATGTAAAAGTAAAGAAAAGAAACCCTTGCTACAATGGTTTCTTTGAAGTATTATTAAGAATTGGACCGATAACAAATTTTTAGGACAAAATTTTTATTAAACAGAGGGAGAATTGTAATATCTTGAATTTCAGGGCTAGAGACTTGAGGATATGCCTATATCAGGTAGACAACTAAGCCCAATTTGGGAAGAGTCCCAAGAATGTCAAGAGATAGAAGACTCCAGGGGAATATGTGATCCAGCCCTACCGGGTGGATGGCTCAGTATGCGTAGGCAATAGGATCAAAGTGTCGGTGCAGATATGCACAGGACATATATATAGTGCCATTGGGTTGGTAGAAGACGCCACCCAGCTATGTCATGAGGTAAGGGACGGATTAGTCAGGCAAAATAGGCTGTTGTAGGTGTGCACATGGCATTTTCAGGGTAGACATGTGTACCCTACGTTTTTAGAGTAGACACCGGTATGTGGCACTATGTGGGGGCCCACACACATATACTCTTTCCTGGCATCATTTGGCTGGCCTCGATATATGTGTCACATTCCCAAGAAAAACCGGAGTAGAGTCCTTAGTGGGCACCGATAAAGTAACTTTATTGAAGTAGCTTTAATAAAGTAAGTCATTATAGCAAATGATGACACAACTTTTGTGTTGATGAATAAGAGAGTGACAAGTGTCCTCTCATTATGACAAAGTATCATGTCACTTTTGTACTGGCTTGATAGGACGGTGACACGTGTCCCTCATGATGACACTTGCTTTATACCTTTTGTGTTGGCAACTCCGAGGAGCGCCACCTGGCACCTAAGTTCGGGGAATCTGCCAGTCTCCAATCCGATCACGTATTTGACTTCTCGAACACCGAACCTAGGAGTCTAGGGAAATTGTCAGGACTTTCTTTCCCCTAACCACAAAGGATGGATAGAACCCGAGAAAGGAGGTGGGACCCACTTTATTAAAGCAAGTGACACGTGTCATCAAACCAGTAGAGTACCGGACAAATGGCACCATGAAAGCTTGACACTTGGCATAACTTTCCAAGACTCCTTCTTGTCCATATATTTTGGTGCAGCTGCCAAAAATTCATAGAAATATCCCAAAAAATGTTGAGAAAAATGATAGAGGAGAGAAGTGGATGAATAGTGAAAGTTCTTGAGCTCTGGAGCTGATTTCACCCCTGATTCGGTGTTTCCAGCTCCTGAAGTCTTCTGTAATGTTGTTCCTCTTAGTGAGAGCAACATTTCAATGATTTTGGATTTTCATTTGGAGGGGTTTGGTGCCTTCTCGCCAGCCGGAGTATTGCTGGATTTCTGAACCAATTGTGGAAACGCGTAGAGGTAAGCGTGGGCTTCATTTTGAACCGATTGGTTTGTTGTTTAGATGAGTTTTTATTAGGGTGGGGTACTGTTCATATTTCAGCCAAGGGGGATTTTTTAGGTTTAATATGTGTTTTATGGTTAAATGATGATTTTGAATGTATATGTCAAAGTTGTCTGAATTTATTTTCTGTAGGCAGTTAGATTGTGATGAGTTTTTGAACGAACAAATCTTGTGCAACACCCATGCAACTTTTTACATTTGAAGTAGACATCCTAAGCTTTAACTTGATATGTTATATAGGTCATTTGGGCTTGTAGATTGTGAGATATGAATTTTTGAAGTTAGGCATTGAATCTGGAATGTTTTCTAGACCAGTTGTGCTGTTCAATAATTATGGGAAAATTATCCTAGTAATTAGTAGTGGCTATTATTTTTTCCTTAAAATAGAATTAATAAGGGTCATATAGGACTTTAAACCACTATAATTGGATTTTTCTAGATTTAGTTATGATTTTTCAAAATTGAGTGAAAAATCTAGCAGATTAGGTGGACCCACAAAATTATGGCATTTAAGGTAATTTGTGCCAAGTATGGGTCCAAATAATACAGTCAAGTCCTAGAGACTAAAGTAGCCCATTAGACACTCAATTGTCATGGCTCTAATAATGTGGCTATATATCTAGGGCCATAAGGTGACAAACAAGAAGCAACTTCAATGGTTGGAAGAAAAGATACCAAAAAGGGGACTCGAAGACAAGGTAATGAACTTACTTGCATGGTTGTGATGTTTATGCTATGTATTGATTTATTGTATTGCCTTACTTGATTATGTGAAGCATGTATGAATGAATGAAGCTCTGTTTCTATTTTTCCTTTAGCCCCATAAGTATGTTGCATAACACATTAAGCATGAAAAATATCATTATGTGAACATGAGCCTATGTAAGGCAAGCATATCATACACTAGCATTTATCTTACATGTATTGTCTATAATATTTACTACTGAGATTCCCCTAATTCTCACTCTCCCCCACCAACCATATAGGCAGCTGAGCACAGAAGAGGAGTGTAGAATGATGTACCAAGAAAGAACTTGTAATGAAAAAGAGAAGAATTATTTTCGCACTATTTTATTATGTAAATTAATATATTTGCAATGGTTAACTGTATAACCCGCATGATGAATGAATTAATTATCCAAGCATAATAATTGAATTAGAAGTGGGAAATCACATGGTACGAGCCCATTAGTTAAGAAACCTTCCGCACATAAAAATGACAAAGAATCACTCTGATTAAGATAATAAAGAGAATTAAGGAAAGATGAGTCACAATGAATAGGGAACCACAGTGAATAATCTTCGAAAAGTTTTTAGTTATTTAGAAAACTCCCTTCAAGTACAGGTTTGAATCCTATAATGGAGTTGGGATTTGAAATTTTTTACCATGAAATATCACTTAGTGGTTCTGATTCACTACGAAAGACTTATCAAAATAATAATGTAACTAGGTTGTTACAAATACTCTTAATTACAATCACAAATCATAATCTTACAGACCTATGTATCATAACCCTTAATCATAACTAAGTGAAACTAAAATTAAGATAAGAAGTACTCCCTGTCGGTGCAAGGAACTTTAGGTAGCTTCTTAAATGACCAAGAAGTGGAAGAATCATGTGATCGTGACTGGAGAATAGCTACATCAAACATTAAGATCTCCTTTGGCCATCTAACAATGAAGTATGATTGTAGACGGGGTGAAATTGTGAATCGGATGTGGAGATAATGATGGAGGAAGACTGAGATGGAAATTGATAGAAAGATGTGTTTAAAATTGTGCCATAAGGGCCAATCATTATACTTTAAACATTGTTATTCAATGAATTTCTTCATTTTGTTATCATATTATTTGCATACTCATTGTGATGACTATCCTTGGATAAATCATAATGACTGTCCTAAATGTCTATAGTCGATCATCTATGCGAGAGCAAAGATGAAATAAGATCGGTATGAATTTAAAGAGGTATGGAGATATGAATAAAAGTCCTAGGCACTTGTAAGAGTACAGGGTGCTAGACCGACGCTATGAGAAAGCTGCATGGATCAAGTCATAAGCTTATCTCATGTATAACCACATCATTATGCCCTTTTGACATAAGATTATCAAGGATTCCTATATGAGAGTTGTTCAGCTTTGACCCAGTCAAAAGTCACCTTTGACCGAGTGATGATAAAGGCTATGTTCGGGCTTGGTGGTTTTCATGCAGAGGAATATGAATGATCAAGATGGAACTTATCCCTTACATTAGTAGAGAAATATTACTAGGCCCATCGATGAGTGAGTCTGAGCAATGTATGGCCAAACTATGATAGAAAGAAGTTTCCATTTCTATAGTCAGACTACTCAGGGATCAAGAAAGTAATAGTTAGGAATATGAGGATGACATTCTCCATGCCTCATCCTTGCCCAAAATATCGTGTGACAAAAGGGACATTATATGGTTGTATTACAGGTTGCATCGGTTTATCGATCCTTATATGAGTTGGGTAGTCATAATGTCTTAGTAGAGGCTACTTACGACTTGTGCGTTAGTATAGTCATTGGCCTACTGCCAACTTCATATAGGCCTACAGGGTCGCTCACAAAAATTGCCCAACACGAGCTATAATGTCCAAATCCATTTAATCTAAGTATATCTAGATTTAATGAATATAATGGTTAACCTAGGGTGGATGAATATATATATATATATATATTTGAAAAGAAAATTAATAATATTATATATACATATATCTATTTTCGAAATACGTAGATATATATATATATATGATAATATTATTATATTGTGTTATTTTTAAATTTAGTTTTATCTGATAAATTAAATTTAATAACTAACACAACAAAGATATAATATCTTAGATTTAATTTATAAAGATAAATTAAATCTATTTCTATTGGCTTTTTATTCATATTAAATAATAGGTTAAATTAAAACTGTTGTACAGATTTAATTAAATTATATTTTTTTAATTTGCATATCAAAAGACAATTAAATGTTAATTGATATGATATGGACTTTGAAATTAATTAAGATTAATATTAAAAATCCAATATTCATCATAAAATAGAAAGCCCTGATTAGTTATTTAAAAGAGTAAGCTAGGGTTTTCTACAAGTAATGAAAAAGATAGATAGAGAGTCGTGAGAAAAGAAAACTCTAGAGTGGGATGTTGGTGGTGCTAGCACGCTGTTCGTGTTGGATTCCTATTCGTGTGGATACCGATAGAGGAAGCTGATCTGAGTTTTTAGCTCCTTGAGATTGAAAATAAATACTGAACATATAAGAAAGTTACATTTCTTTACTATTCGATTTAAACACCACTGACAAATTCACAGTCAAGATTGGAAAAACTTTTGAATTTTAATTTTTCACTGTGCCTACCACTCCCAATAGGGCATCAGAGCCAGGTCAATTATGCATTTAAGCTGAGTTTGAGTGCTTATTGTGTGCATATATATGTGATATATAAGTTGTATATGATTTTTGAAGGGTCCGAGAAGCATATATTTTCATTTCAATTATTGCTCTGCTATATAATGTATTTTCGTTTTCATTATTGCTTTGGATTCGATTGTGAAAAAGCTTGTTGCGAGAGATCATGTTTGTTCATAAAAGGGTTTGTGATTAATGGTGATTAATTGCCTGAACAAAGGTTGCTGACATTTTCTGCTTTTGTTGCCGTCGATGGAGATATTTTTTATTTCAATCGAATCTTGCATTTTGTGTTAGATTATGCAAAATTATGCAAAATTATCACTTAGATCCTACTTAGGCTCATTTTCCCCTGATTATAGCTGTGAAAATCGTTGTCTAAAACTTTTCGATTCCTGAAACCTTCACCTGAGATCGCGGGTCACGGAAAGGGAGTCGGGTCTTCACAGGTTGGGAGTCGAGTAAGGTTTGTAAAATAGGCTCATTTGTTTTGAACTTGGCTGAAACAAATAATTTTTTTAAGTTGATATTTTTTTAGGCTAGATAGTGTTTTAGGCCAAGACAAAAAAAACTCTAGGGGCGCTGCCCCTTTAAACCCACAAGGGGCGATGTCCCTTAACCCCGCCCACTAACCGGCTAGCGGGACTGCCTTGGCTAACTATTTGTAGCCGACTAACATTTATTGATTTTCATATTGTATGAATTGTTATTTGTTGTGGTTTTAATTTCTAAAATTGTTTGGGTATGGTGAACAATATGGCTCTAGTTTTATAAGGGTTGTAAAATTTTTTAAATACGGCCTGCATGTCATGCGTTCCTCTATATAGTCTGGATGTACATTCTTATCTCATCTCACTGCCCTCGTATATTTAAATGAGGTTTCTCAATGTATTTTCTTTTCTTATTAGAGAGGTCCTCTTATTGGCTTGAGAGGATTTAGGTTAGGTGAGTCATATTGCGTCACGTTTAAATTATGTTTCTTTTGATTAGATTAGTACATGCATATTTTACATATATATGTATATTTGTATGAGATACAACCACGATATATATATTCATATAAATGAAATAATTAATTAAGCCCTCCAAATTAAATCTTAAGTAATAACGCCGTCAATTAATGAATACTTGTCAAAACCTAGATCGCTCAATTGTAGGTTCCATAAAAGTAAATGCATTTGGGTTATCTTGATGAGACAAGCATAAGTAATATGCAACTCACAAAGATTCATTATTATTTTGAGTTAATTGATATTAATAAAATGGTTTTGGATCTTAAGGCATTAGATGGGATTAAACATGCCGGATCATATAATGATCTAATCCCATAAAGATCTAAGAGTTACATGTGATGTAATTTGTAAAGCGGTTACCTACCTAAATAACTTGATTTAAGTGTCCTGCCAAAGAAGACTTAAATTTAAGCGAGATATGGATCTTAGCCCACTAATTATTACATTGAGGGTTGTTAATTTAGTGGGAGATTACTAACCAACTTTGCATATTTTATTGTAGAATCATGTCGACTAGTGATATTGCTACACTATCATTGCGATCAGTCCTTGAGAAGGACAAACTTTCTTAACTGGTTCAGGAACTTGAGAATTGTTCTCAAATAGGAAAGAAAAGCATATGTCCCAGATCAACCCATTCCTGAAGATCCTGCAGCCAATGCTCTAAGAGCTCAGAAAGATGCTTACACAAAGCATAAGGAAGACTCTATGGATATAGGTTGCTTGATGCTTGCCACCATGGTTCCAGAGCTCCAAAGAGATCTGGAACTTATAGAGGCTCATCAGATGATTGTGCATCTTAAGGAAATGTTCTAGCAAAAGGCAAGGCAAGAAAGGTATGAAATCACAAAGGCCTTACATTCCTGCAAGATAGCTGAAGGTGTATCACTTACTCCTCATGTGTTAAAGATGAAAGGCTACATTGATCACCTTAAGAGGCTTGGATTTCCCATAAGCCAGGAGTTAGCTATAGATTTGATCTTGAACTCACTCCGGGAAAGTTATGACCAATTTGTTATGAACTACAACATGAACAACATGGAGAAATCAATTTTTGAACTGCATGGGATGCTCAAAACTGCTGAGCAGAACATTAAGAAAAAGCCCAACACTGTTTTGATGGTTCAGAAAGGAAAGGGTATGAAAAGGAAAGGCAAGGGCAAAGGGAAGGGTAAAGACTTAGGTGGTAAGTCCAAAGAGTTAAACAAGCCCAAAACTAAGCCTACACCCAAGAAGGCAAAGCCTCCAAAGGAAGGAGTATGATTCTTCTGCAGTGAACTCGGTCATTGGAAGAGGAATTGCAAACTCTACCTTGAAGATCTGAAAAAGAACAATAAGGATAGCAGGGCTATCTCTTCAAGTATTTATGTTATAGACATTCATCTTTCTACTTCCTCTACATGGGTATTAAATACTGCATGTAGTTCTCACATTTGTACAAATGTGCAGGGTCTTAAGGATAGCAGAAAGCTAAAGAAGGGTGAAGTGGACCTACAAGTTGGAAACATAACAAGAGTTACTACTTTAGCTGTAGGAACTTATGAATTAGTTCTGCCTAGTGGACTTTTGTTTGTTTTGAATAATTGCTATTATGTTCTTGCTTTAAGTAGTAACATTGTTTCTCTTTCTTATTTGGATAAGGAAGGTTGTACTTCCATTACTGGGAATGATAAATGTTCTATTTATTGTAATGACATTTTCTATGCTAATGGTGATTTTCATGTTGGTCATTATATATTAAATTTGGAACATCTTAATAGTAGAAATATCTATAACATAACTACCAAAAGGATCAAGTCAAACAATTTGAATCCGACCTACCTATAGAATTATCGTCTAGGCCATATAAGAAACACATTTCTAAACTCTATTAAGATCGATTTCTTGACTCATTTGATTTTGAATCATATAATACATGTTGATCTTGCTTATTAGGAAAGATGACAGAGACATCTTTTACTGAGCATAGTGAGAGGACCACTAATTTATTGGGCCTCAGACATACAGATGTATGTAGACCACTGAATACAGCTGCTAGAGGAGGTTATATATATTTCATTACATTTATAGATGACTTTAGTAGATATGGATACCTCTATATAATGAAACATAAATATGAATCTTTTGAAATGTTCAAAATATTCCAAAATGAAGTACAAAACCAACTTAGGAAAACCATTAAAGTACTTCAATCTGATCAAGGTGGTGAATATTTGAGCCTAGAGTTCATTGACCACCTTAAGAGTTATGGGATAATCTCACAATTGACTCCTCTAAGAACACCATAATGGAATGAAATTTCTGAACGGAGGAATCGAACACTATTAGATATGGTTTGATCTATGGTGAGTCAAACAGATCTTCCACTGTCCTTTTGGGGCCATCCCCTAGAGACAATTGTGTTCACACTAAATCATGTTCCATCTAAGGTAATTGAAAAGACATCATATAAGATATGGACTAGAAAGAAACATAGTTTATCTTTTCTCAAAATTTAGGGATGTGAGGTATATGGTAAGTAACAAGCCTAAGATAAATTAGCGTCCAAATCCTCAAAGTGTCTTTTCATTGGGTATCCTAATAAAATGAAGGGATACTATGTTTACAATCCCACTGATAACAAAGTATTTGTTATTTGAAACGGTATGTTTCTAGAAAGAGAGTTTATCTCTAAAATAACCAGTAGGAGCAAGGTACATCAAGAAGAAGTTTGAGGGTTATAAGATAGCATAAAATCAAAGATGGAGAATAGAGAAGACTCGCAATAAGTTGCTAAGCCTCCTCAAGTAACACAAGGCCCACACAGATCTGATAGGACACATCATCAGCTTCAGAGATATGATTTCTGATTACTGAAAGCCGTGATATGTTGCGTATTGAGCAAAATGAGCCAACCACCTATCGAGAAGCCAAAATGGGACTAAACTTTGAGAAATGGCTAAATGCCATGAAATCTGAAATACAATCCATGTACGATAATCAGGTATAGACCTTAGTCAATCCACCGAAGGTGTAAAAACCATCAGGTACAAATGGGTTTTCAAGGAGAAAACTAACATATATGGCAATGTAAATGTTTTCAAGGCATGACTGGTTGCAAAAGGATTCACTCAAACTCATGGTGTAGACTATAATGAAACATTTTTCTCTGTTACAATGCCTAAATAATCAGAAACCTTCTTGCCATTATAGCATATTATGACTATGAAATATGACAGATAGACATCAAAACAACCTTCCTTAATAGAAGCTGCTTGAGGATGTGTACATGACATAACCTAAAGGCTATATGCATTCAGAGGACTTTGGAAAAGTATGCAAGCTTCAAAGATTCATTTATGGATTAAAGTAAGCATCCCAGAGTTGGAATCATTATTTTGATGAAGTAGTCAAAGAGTTTGGATTCATTCAAAACATCGATGAAGCTTGTGTTTACAAGAAAGTTGGTGGGAGCACAGTTGTATTTCTAGTGCTTTATGTAGATGCCATCCAGATATCAACAAGATCCTGATGAGGGTTATTGGATTGTTGTCAAGAATATTCTAAAGTACTTAAGAAAGACTAAGGACTTATTCTTGGTATATAGTGGATTGGATGATGAGCTCTGTGTAACTAGTTACACATGCATGTTTCCAAAATGACCAAGATGACCTTAAATCACTATCTGGATACATATTTGTCCTGAATGGCGGAGTCGTAAGCTAGAAGTGCTCTAAGAATAGCACTGTAGCAATTCTGCAATAAAAGCTGAGTATATAGCAACATCGAATATAACTAAGGAAGCCGTTTAGATTAGAAAGTTCATTACTGAAGGGGTGGTGCCTACCATCTCAAATCCAATAAATTTGTTCTGTAACAATAGTGGTTTTATTGCACAGGCCAAGGAGCCTAGGTCACATCAAAGGAATAAGCATATACTTGAGCTATTTCATCTCATTAGAGAAATCAATGATAGAGGTTATATAAAAATATGCAAAGTAGCAGGAGAAGACAATGTTGCTGATCCTCTTATCAAACCGCTTGCACATGCAAAGCATGAGCATCATGTTAGGACAATGGGAATTAGGCAAATTAATTATTGTACTTAATGCAAGTGGGAGGATGTTGAAAATTGTGCCTTATGGGCCAATCATTATACTTTGAACATTGTTATTCAATGAATTTCTCCATTTTGTTATCATATTATTTGCATGTTCACTGTGATGACTATCTTTAGATAAATCATAATAATTGTCCTAAATGTCTGTGGTCAGTCATCTATACGGAAGCAAAGATGAAATAAGACCAATATGACTTTGAAGAGGTATGAAGATACGAATCAAAGTCCTAAGTACTTGTAAGAGTATATGGTATTGGACCAACCCGCTATGAGAAAGCTGCATTAATCAAGTCATAAGCTTGTCTCATCTTGTCTCACGTATAACCATGTCACTATGTCCTTTTGACCTGAGATCATCAAGGATTCCTACATGAGAGTCACTCAGCTTTAACCTAGTCAAAAGTAACCTTTGACCGGGTGATGATAAAGGCTATATTCAAGCTTGGTGGATTTCATGCAGAGGAATGTGAATGGTCAAGATGGAATTTGTCCCTCACATTAGTAGAGAGATATTACTGGGCCCTAGATGAGTGAGTCTAGAAATATATGGTCATACTACGATAGAAAGGAGTTTTTATTTCTATAGTCAGACTACTTAGAGATCGAGAAAGTAGTGGTAAAAAATATGAGGATGACATTCTCCATGTCTCATCCTTGACTGAAATATCGTGTAACAAAAAGGACGTGATATGGTTATATGACAAGTTGCAACAGTTTATCGATCCTCGTATGAATTGGTTAGTTGTAATATCTTGCTAGAGACTACTTACAACTTGTGGGTTAGTATAGTCATTGGCCCACTGCCAACTTCATATGGGCCTACAAGGTTGCACACAAAAATTGCCTAACACAAGTTATAATGTCCAAATTCATTGAATCTAAGATATGTCTTGATTTAATGAATGTAGTGGCTAATCTAGGGTAAACGAATATATATATATATATATTTGAAAAGAAAATTAATTATATTATATATACATATATGAATTTTCAAAATACATATACATGCATATATATATATATATATATTATATGATAATATTATTATATTGTGTTAGTTTTATTTGATAAATTAAATTCAATAACTAACACGACAAAGATATACTATCTCAGATTTAATTTATAAAGATAAATTAAATCTATTTCCATTGGTTCTTTATTCAAATTAAATAAATAGGTTAAATCAAAATTGTTGGACAGATTTAATTAAACCATATTTATTTAATTTTCTTATCAAAAGACAATTAAGTGTTAATTAATATGATATGGATTTTGAAATTAAGATTAATTTTAAAAATCCAATATCCATCATAAAATAGAAAGCCCTGACTAGTTATTTAAAAGGGTAAGTTAGGGTTTTCTACAGGTGATGAAAAAGATAGATAGAGCCAAGAAAATAAAACTTTAGATAGGGACATTGGTGGCGCTAGTACAATGTTCATGTTGGATTCCTATTCGTATAGATACCAGTAGAGGGAGCTGTTCCGAGTTGTTAGCTCCTTAAGATCGAAAAGAAGGACTGAACACATAAGAAATGTACATTTCTGTAATATCCCAAATTGTAATTAAGGGCTAATGACATCAAAAGTGATGTAATTAATGTTAGTTAAACACTTTTGAAGTATATGAGGTGAATTGTGATACAAATATGTTCAATGATGTTTAGTATATGTTATGACGATCAGGGGTAAAATGCTAAATTTACCGACCGATTGGTCAGTTACCGAAGAGGAAACTCTTAGGTAACTCAAGATCAATGGCTAAGATTGACTCTTGAATGACCAATGGGGCGGAATCTAGTGTAGATGAGTTTATATGAACTCATGGTAGGGAGAATGAGATTTTGACAAGTGGCAAAAGATAGACCTTTGGATTAAGTCAAATGTTCAACTCAATTTTCTCTTCTCTCTCCCTCCCAAAGTCGGTTTAATCATGGGGAAAAGGGAAGGAAATCATATCATCATTCACTCATCTTCTTTCTTTGATTATCCTCCATTGCCGTCCAAAACCAAGGAAGAAAGAGAAAGAGAAAAGCTTGAGTTTTGGTAAGCAAATGTCCTCATATGCTCAAGTGCTCTTTATTAATTTTGTTTATAGTGTCAAGAGCTTCATTCCTATGATTTTAGATTTTTGATTAGTGGTGTTTGAGAATTGGTGAAAACTTAGAAGTTGTGCAATCAAGGAAACCACATTGGGGAAAGAAAGAGGTAAGCATTTGATACATTTTGGTATATTTATGGTGAGTTGTGGTTAAGTTTTGTGAATTCTGGAATTTTTCCCTGAATATAGTGTTAATTTGGACTGTAAGAATTTGATAGTGTTATGGTTGAATTGGTAGTTGTTGGTATCTTTGAGTTATAAGGATTGGGTTGGAATTGAGAAGTGGGAGTTTTGATGATTGAGAGTTTTTGGTGTAATGTGGAGACCCGAAAGCAAAATTGTTGTTAGTATGTGATTTCAGTTGTTATGAGGTTACCAATAGGTTCCTTATGACATTTTGTGTGGGAATGAGCTTTGGTGTAAGTTTTGGAACCATTGGGATCAGTTTTGGTAAATCTGGAAAACCATATCAATTGCTGCGATCTGGCTTCTGATAAGCCTCACTCAAGTGAGGTAGGGTCTCACTGTAGTGCAGTATGATATTTTTAGTGTTTTGGTTAAGTCTTTAGGCAGTGAGCGCGAGTGTCGTACGTTATCACTCGAGTATATAGGGTATCACTCAAGTGCATATGCATGTAGCACTATGGGTGTGCGTCTCAGGTTAACACTCACAGGCAAATTGTCAAGAGTACGCGTGGGCACTCGCAAGCATTGGGAATTCACTCGAGTGCTAGGGCTAGTACTCGAGTGCATTTGTCGCCTTGAAGCCTTTATTGCTCTCGGGTCGTCACTTCCTACGCCCCACTCGTTGGGACTCGGGTGACTAGGTGTCATCACTCAAGTACACTGGCCACTTTAGGAGGTGTTGGTGCTCTCAAGTACACACTTTATGTGTCTCACTCGCTGGGACCCGAGTGCGATTGGGGCAACACTCGAGTGAGGCCTTCTTCACTCGAGTGAGTCAGCCCAAAATTAGTGTTCTTCTTCTGAAAAGGGATCTTCGAGATAGTTTCTCCCAACCCTTTAGGCATATGTTTAGACCTATAATAGCCACCTAAAGAGTTTAAATGTTAGCCAACTTAAAGTACTACGGAATTAAGAACTTGGAAAAGAAATTGATGGGTGTCCCTAATTTAGTTTATAGGATTTGACATTTGCCGCCCTCGTGAGCCTACTGTGCCGAGGAACTTCAGGAAAGAACCAGGTAGTGACTCTTTCTCTTATATTGTGTGTGAAACTTGTTTGTACGTTTGTCATGCATTGTGAATACTTTGTGATACATTGTGATGCTTTGAGTTCGCAGCGAAAGTTGACGCATAGAGTTTACAGCCATGAGTGCTATTGCATGTGGTGTGAGCCATGATACATTGTGATGCTGCTAACATGACCTTATATGCTATGTGTTTATGCACTGTGTGAGTGAGTTGTTACTACTGGGATTCTCTTGAATCTCATTCTTTCCAATGACTAACATTTCAGACAGGGCAAGTGGCTCTAAAGAAAAGCAGGCAACCAGGAGTGATTAGGGCCCCTCTGGGGGGATATTTGATTTTGGGATGTTAGTTATCTATTTTTGAATTGGGATTACTGTATATTTGGGGGTGTAAATGCTACATTTGGTTTTGGTCATGTAATCCCCTAGTTGAGACTTATAAACCCTTAGTTTATATATATGTAAATCCCGGGAGTTGTCGGGAATTTGGCTATACACTCTGTTATATACGAATGTGAATTAACTGCACAGATAATTATATTCAAAATTTGAAATTGAGACCAAGATATGGAAAAGTTGTGAAAGTTTTTGTGAAAACCCTATTGTCAGAAAGGGATTAAAACGAGTTTAGAATTATCCGACGGTCTCTAAGCCATTTTAACTATGCGTTATCGAATCATAATTACACTGATCAAGGCAGGGGGTTACAATTTCTCTACAACTTGATTTAAACACCGTTAACAGATCCATAGTCTGTAAAACCTCAAATTAAAACAACCAAATACTTAACCAAAATATTTCGAATATCACCAATAAGGATATTCAACATCCAAACAATCAAAATACAAATCGGTTCAAATAAAGCCCATGTCACATTGTTAAATCAAATCCTCAAAACATTTCAACAAAACAAAATAAAATGCGGAAGTCTTAGGGTCATGGCAATAAAAATGACATAACATGAGCTTTATGAGCACAAAAGAGCCTTCAAGGCTCACTCCATAGGTTCCTTCCCTTATTCTAAATTATTTACTATGTGAATAAAGTAAATTATAAAGAAATTTACTTCTAACATTACTTACTTGGGAATTTATAATACATACACATATACACATGATTCAGCGCATTTTTTTTAATAAAAGGTAGTCATTCACAATCATACACAGTTCACAAGTATATGGAAGAATATTCAGAGTTACTTGTTACTCCCTAGCATACAGGTAATTACAACGTGTTACTCTAAAGCTCTCAAGGAGAGTCTATAAAATCACACATATAAGTATCTATTTGTGTTGGTTATTTGACATAGAAAATAATTTATTTATTTATTTATTTATTTTATTTTATTTTTTCAAGTTTCGGAACAAGACTCCACTGGAAGTTCTAAGAGGCTATATGCCTAATATATATATATATATATAAACATGAGAACCACCGAATGACATTCAAGCCCCCCAATGATAAAAAATCTTTTTTTTTTGAAATTTTGATCATACAAGCACATTAGATCAGTGTCTACATTTTTTTTATGCATTGGCACAAGAAAATAATAATAATAATAATAATAATAATAATAATAATAATAATTAATAAATAAATAAATAAATAAATAAAATAAACATGAAGGGGGTCCAAGCAGATATTATGGAAGCTTGATGACTGTAAAGACAAGGAATATGTCCAATAAATAGAGGTGTGTGTGTGTGAAGAGAGAAAGAGTTTTTGAGTGAAAGTGGACTATGAGAAATGAATATAAATATATATTTATATTTAATCACATGCTTGAAGCATGTGCAGGTAGGTGGCAGAGTAAATATGGTTAAAGAAAGATGAGAAGACGAGATGATAAGGCATCTAGAAAAATAGTAAAAATGAAAGAAGAAAAGTAAGGAATGGGTATATGACAATGTGCATTCAAAATGGATGAAGAAGAGAGTGTGGGGTCAGAAATGTTGCATTGAAGGAAAAATTGCAAATTAACAGTAGAACAAGGTAATAAGTAGGTGAAGAAGCATCTTTCAATTTCCAGATCTACAGTAACCTACCTACAGTAGCTTTGTGGTGGTGGGAGAAAACTAAAAAAATAGTTTATAACCTTAGACAAAGGCAAGAACGGAAAACAAGTAAGAGATAAGGTGAAAAGACATTTATCAATTCATTAGAGATATGGGAGGATGAATAGCAAGAGTAAAATGAAGAAAAGAGAACTTGACACTAGTAGAAAAATGGCTTTTTAGACCGGTTAAAAATGACTTTTTAGACCGGTTCTGTATTAGGTCTTGATACAGTAGGTCTAAAAAGTCTGTTATTTTTTAGACCGGTTGTTATAACCTGTCTTAAAAGTCACACTTTTAAGACCGGTTGTGGTTTTTAGACTGGTTCTGTATTAGGTCTTGATACAGCAGGTCTAAAAAGTTTGTTATTTTTTAGACCGGTTGTTATAACCTGTCTTAAAAGTCACACTTTTAAGACCGGTTGTGGCCACAACCGGTCTAAAAAATCCACCTTTAAGATCGCTCAGGTTGTATCAATTGTTCAATTTTAGATCGCTCAGGTTGCAGATCTTCTAGACTTGACTCTATATCAATTGACCACAAAGGCAGTAAATTAGTAGTGTCTGGACTCGAAATGTTTGTCATTTGCCTGTCATCTGTCATTTACCTTCTCATTTACATCAGCTGCTTTGTTCAAATATCTAACGTGGAGTTCAATGTTGATTATGAAGAGCAAGAGGCTTTGTTTTCAAATGATGAGGGATATTTCAGAATTATTAACCTACTAGAAGCTACAGAACATCTACATGATAAATATATAATTGGTGAAGGAGGGCATGGAATTGTTTATAAAGCTGAACTTGATATTGGAGATTTTGCTATTAAGAAGGTTAAATTTGCAAAAATCAATAGGAGGAAATCAAACTTGGTCAGAGAAATTGCATTGACTAGGAAGATTGGGCATAAAAATGTGGCAAGATGCCTAGGCTCCTGGATTGGTGAGGAATATGGTCTAATTGTCAGCAGGTACATGGAAAATGGAAGCCTTCATGATGTTTTGCATGAAACCAATCAACTACCATGCCTGGCATGGAACGTCCGCAATAAAATTGCTATTGGAATTGCAAAAGGACTAGCATATCTTCATCATGATCATGATCCCCCCATATTGCATCGAGACATCAAACCAAAGAATATACTGCTTGACTCTGATATGCAGCCTTTTATTACTGATTTTGGTATTTCGATTGCTTTGAATCAGCCCTCTACTACAATGCATTTAGGTCAACATATCATCTAGGTACTCGTGGGTTTATGGCACCAGGTAATTGCTCTTGTTCTACACTCCATGGATTAATTCTCTCTTTGCCACATGTATAATAAAACTCGAGTCTCTTTGCCCCATTAATTACTCACTACTGCACATTACTACATTACTATATTCCACAATATATTCTCATATACTATATATTTCTACTAATTTATCACAAACGCATGTTAGTATTAGCAACCAGGAGCTGGCAAAAAAAAATTAGCAACCAGGAGCTAGATCTGACATTTACCCGGTAGACCAGAATAAAACCATGAGATTAGAAATTGAGCACTATGTAGTCGTTGTTTATTACCAGAATAAGCAGAGAAATCTACACACACTGAAATGGACAACAGAGAGAATGACAGTGGAAGTAGCATACCATGAAACAGAGAGAGCTTAAAAACCAAGAAAATAAAAGAAAAGCAGAGCTGAAAAAAGAAGAAAGCGGCCTAAAGCTCCATCAATTTTCTGCTTGCTCGGTTAACTAATGAATATATCTAATGATACCAATTTCAAATTGAGCATGTGACCAAGCGCGGACGAGGAAGCATTTTTGAGGGGTAAATGTAGATCGAGGACGAGGAAGCATACCTCAAACAAGACGATGAAGACGAAGACCTCCTTCAGTCGCAGTGAATGACGGACGGAGCTCAAAAACCAGAAGCAAACGAAGACGGCGACCCAACAGCGACAACAATTAGCAGCGACCGGCCGGAATCGATTGTTCCAATTCAAAGATCAGGTAAGGGACGGGGAGTTGAGCACTGAGAAGAGAAAATGATTGGGATGAAAATTTTCAGAAATGGAGAGGTCGCGCGGGCAGGGGAGGGGGAAAAAATTGGGGAACTTTTTAAGACCGGTTAAGTAGATTAACCGGTCTAAAATCAAGCTTTTTAAGACCGGTTGTCTAACAACCGGTCTTAAAATCACCTTTTAAGACCGGTTGTTAGAGAACCGGTCTTAAAAAGCTTCATTTTAGACCGGTTCTCTAGCAACCGGTCTTAAAAAGATTAATTTTTAGACCGGTTATTATAATAACCGGTCTCCCAAATTCTTTATAATTACGTAAATGCCACCGCGCATTTCTTTTAGACCTCATTTACTATAACCGGTTTAAATGTGCCGGTCTAAATCACCTTTTTTGTACTAGTGTGATCGTTGTTTGAAAGCTGCGGCGCCTAGAGATTTACAGGGTAGATGAGATAGGATATTTATAGGAGGTATGTTAGGGTTACTCCTACTAAAATATTTTTTTTTTGAAAAATAATAAAATAATAATGTTAGTAATATTCTAACAGAATTTTTTTTATTTTTTATATTATTTATTCTAATATTAAGATATATTTACATACACAAACCCATATATTTAAGTAATTATTTTAAGGAGGTATTTTATTTGTATTATTTTATTTCATAGAGATTTTTGTGTGAACTTGATACTTCTTTTTAAAGTATTAATTTATTATATACTCTTGACTAATTAAAACTTAAAGTACAACTAACTCTAAGTGCTAGCAAAAATTGGGATGTTATATAGTCAGAATTGGAAAATTTTTGAATTTTAATTTTCCACTATGTCTACCAATCTCAACAAAATGAGTGATGAATGTAGGAGGAAACGAAGAAAAATTAATATGATAATGAATGGCAATGGAGATGGAAAAATGGTGTTGTTGGAGCCAAATGAGGATATTGGTGGATGTGTGAGTGTTGGCTTACTGGAGAAACTTTTGACAAACCCTTAAAATCTGATTCTAGAGAGCCAAAACACTGATTTATGGATTTTGGGACTAAACTGCAGTTTTAAAAAGTTCTGGATCCTTTTCTATAATTTTCTCTGGTCCTCAGCAACATTAATTCTAGGCTAATCCTTTTATTTCCTGCTTTTTGCTCCAACTTCTCTAAAATAATCTACAAGGAAAATCAACAACAATGTAATACCTTTCATCCCAAAAATTAATCATTCAAGGAAATCAATAAAATGTGACAAATATACTCCCTTTAAACTCCATATCCAGAAATCATACTTGATCCAAATTAATTATAATGAGTGCATTTTAGCCTAAAAATCACAATAAAATCCCCAAATATGTCATGAATTAATATATCAAAATATGGTTGATCACTCATTATAAACACTGACAAAACCCATGGGCTATTAACACATATTAGCATTCATCTCATTGACAAGACTACATCATGCTCTCTAATAGTAAGGTGTAGCCTAGCTAAAAGCTACAAATCTTATATTGAACCATGGGTTCATTTCCTAAAAATATGAAAAGGTGTCACGTCCCTTGAGTTGACCCTTAACCTGGCCAAAAAAAGGTGATACCAAGGGCTAGCTATTGGGCGCCAATCAAGTGGTGACTATACCACATGGTAGAATAGAATCAAACTTCCCCCAATCACAACTTAGTACAATTCAATATACAACTCTATAGCTCAACATTATAGAATTTGATATCAATAATTTAGTCTCATATTCAATAGTCAATGCTAAGCATGATCAACATTAGACAAGATAAACTATTCAAACCCACTTACCTAACAAATTTACTAAAACATATATTTCACATTTTCATTTATAAAATATTAAAAAATACATATATTTATACCAGTTAGTACTAATATACACTTATAATTATTTCAACAAGCATATAAGGTAAATCAAAAAGTAGTTACTTAAGTTCTTAACACAAACTATAAGCGAGAAAATTCTAGTCCAACAAGTCAAATTCAAGTTTACTCTACAATAAATATATAATTTACATTAATAAAATTAATAAAAATTCTAACTAATACAACAATAAACAAATAGTAATTAAATGGGAGAATTGTGAAAAAATACCTCAGTGGGAACTTAATTGCCAAATGGGACCCCGGTGTGAATAAGATCTTTCGGGTGTGCAGAAAATCTTCCCCTGTGTGCAGACGATTTTCCTTGTGTGCAATATTTTTCTCTATGTGTGTGCAAAACATCTTCCCCCATGTGCACAATATCTTCCCCCCATGTGCAGACGATTTTAACAAGTCCCATTTGGCAATTAATTTGCCAGTGAGGTCTTTTTTCATAATTCTCCCAATAAACTTTCATGATTGGCTCATTTCAATTCCCTAACAAAAGTGGTAGCAATTTATCTATTCCTCATATCATCTTTTCAATAACAAATCCCAAAATTTCTTAACTCTGTTTTACTCAACAAAATTTTTAACAATAATAATTTCCTTTAATCACCTTAAAATCCCCAAAATTGCTCACTTTAATCCTTAGTGCAAATCTCATAAATCAATTCTTCCTCAAATCATTATTACAATCACATTTCTTTCTTTTGTCATAAATCATTTCTCATGTATTAGAATCACCAAAATACAACTATCTCCTCAATTTATTCTTTTTTTATTTTTTCCTGAATATCTCCTTAATTTATTCAAAACACCTAATTTCCTATATTTAAGTGTCACCCAAAATTTCAAATATTCTTAGTCCATTATAAACCTCAAATCCAATTATAAACTAGAATAAATTATTAAAAATTCAGATTTAAAAGATCCATTATAGTAAATCTTAATTTTCCAACCAAACCCTGACTTTAAGTTCCTCAAATCAACCATTTAGATAAAACTAAAACATACCTATTCTTATTCTAACACCGTTAATGCCATTAAAAGCTATATAATAAATTGAAACAACTATAAATTTGAAATCTAATAAATCCTAGATTTTTCACCATCAATAACCCATGAAACTAAGGGAAATAATGAGAGGCGGAAGATAAATCACTTATTTTAGTACACCCAAACAATCTTCATCTTTCACCTCAACTTGGGGCGAGGGATTTCGGGTTATTATGGTCGAAAACCCAATGCTGGCAAGCTTCTTGCCGAGTCTTTTGTGGCAGACACATGCTTGATTCTTCGCTATTCCCCTTCTTTATTTTTTATTTGGCCCTCTTTTTCCATAATGTCGAACCACCTGTACTTTGTTTTGTACTTTATAGTGCTCTTGTTGTTTCTATGTGCGTATCTTATCTGCATGTATTTGCCATATATTACGGGTGTTTTTGTAACATCTAAAAATTTGAAAAGAGATCTTTAAGATATATTTGACGTGAAGGGTGTTATCTAAAAATTTAAAAAACCTCATAAATAATATATTTGGTCAAGAGCTTATTTTCAAGTCAGAATTTCAGGAAAAATAAACAAAGAAATTTTTGTTAATATAAAGGCCCAGAATAATTAAAAAAACTACTATAGAGAATCATTTTGAGGAAAAAGGGATTTTATGGAGAAGTTATTTTCTGAGAGGAGTTATACTTATAGATGATTTTAGAGCTATTTTTTTTTAATTAAAGGCTTATTTTCTTGAGAAATTCAAGAAAAATAGTCAAAGGCCATGGTTTGACATGGAAATTTTAGGGAAATTACTTTATAGCTTTAAGAAACTAATTAAGGAAGGAAATCTATATAAAGTACTCCTCTAGTCCTATTTATTGGAGAGAGAATGAGACTTTTGGTCTATTTATAATGTATGTCATTAAATTTTTTACATAAATATATAATTTTACCCTTTATTTATTATAGTGTAGACTTTATTTTCCTAGGAAATAATGTATATTAAATAAGGACAAAGTTAGAAAGTTGTTAAATGTTAAGACAGAGTTAATAAGGTATAAGGTTTTTCTTGATTTGTGTGAAACTATTTAAAATGCCTTATTACACAAGAGTATGAAGGATTAATTTCTAAGAATTAAGCAGTGTTTTCAGTAAATTGAATAAAGGATGAAATTGAAAACAAAACTTGGATTGAAGGGTAAAATGTGTAGACGATCACGAACAACTAGACAAACAGATGAATAGCAACCTATAAAGATTGAAACAGATGATCTGAGTTGCGTTCGAAGACACTGTCCTACAGAGTTATTCCGCGATCACTGGCAGAGAGGAAGCGGCATCCCCCAGGATCAAACAAACCCTCCTTGATATAATCAAGGCAACAGAATTGGTGGAAGGCAATGGCAACGACAGTCAGAAAATGTTGAACAGAGGAGAGGAGAGGAGAATATGTTGTCCTGAGCATCCCGCCTGTGTCTCTTTTATAGGCGTTTTCATGAAGGGTCATCAGTCACGAAGGAACCCGGACAATACGTCCGTTGAGACTGGATAGCCACCACCGAACAGACAAGCCTGTGCGTTTCCAACGGAAAGGTCGCTTGATGAAGCGCCGGACAGCCAGCAACTTTCAGTCACGGAGGGTCATGAATTTCAAACCCCAAAATATAGCGACTTTTCGGCAAGCCAAAATAAATATTATTTTTATTATCTAAAAATAATATTTCCGGTGAGCAAAAAATATTTTACAAAAAGTGCTAGTACCACGTATTTATTCACGCGTAGGGAGGAAATCGCCGGATTTCAACTATGTTTGCCTTCCGGTGGCCGGTTGTTGTGCGCGCGAGCCCACCACTCCTCTAGGCCTCTTTACAAGCCCAAGATAGTATAGTGATATATATAGGCTAGTGACATCTTATTTCTAAGCAATGTAGGACTAGCTTCTTTGACACACCCACTCAAACACTTATATTTTACAACAATCCCCCACATGTGTCAAAGAAACCCACTGTGTTTGTAATATCCCAAAAAGTGATTAAGGGCTAATGACTTTAAAAGTGGATATAATTATTGTTGAATAAACACTTTTGGAGAATGTGTGATGGGAATTTGGATATTTTAATGATTCCAATGGCTTCCTTGTGAAAATTCATGTGGGGAGAGTGTTTATTGTGAAATTGGAACCATTGGGAACAATCGTGCTAAAGTTGAAAACTCTGTCCATTGAAACTCTGTACAGGGCAGCCAATTTGTATGGACGTTTTAAATAGAAAATGGTGTCTAAAAATTCTGAACTTTTCCAGTATTAAAGTTCACATGTCAAGCTTCAAAAGGAACATATAATTTGTATCATTTTGATTTGTGACCTAAGAGTTTTGGATTTTTGAAGTTTGCCCAGCGAAATTAATTATTTTCTGGAACAGTATGCAAAGATTGAATTTCTGGGAATTTTGTGGTGATTTGCAGTAATGGCCAATATTTTTCCTATGAAGAGGACTTAAATATCTTTCATTTGGCTTTGGAATCACCTCATTTCGATTTTTCTAGAATTAGTTATGATGTTTCAAAGTTTGGGCAGAAAATCTGCCAGAAAATCCGAAAATGGGAATTATGACATCATCTCATTAAAAGATGATGTCAGCATGGATTATTAATCAAATTGCTCATCTTCTTCAGCCATTTCACGCCATTTCCAGCTGAAGATAGTGAGAGAAAGTTGAGAGCTCTTAGAGAGAGAAAGAGGAGAAATCTCGCAAGGTAAGCCGATTTCTCCGACGATTTAGCTCCTAACGCGTATAACCTTGTTCCTAAGCTTCTCTTCTATGTTATTTAAGGTGTTTGAGAAGACAATTTGGTGTTCAAGGGGCTAGGGTTTTCAGCCACTCTTGAGAAAAGCTAGAAGGAGCTTGAGGTAACTTCCAAACTTTCGTATATTGCTTATTCTGGCTGCTGTGGGCAATTTAATCGGTGAAATTTCGCCGGATTGCCATTGGTTTTAAAGTTTGGAAATGATGTGGCCTAGGGGTTATGCTGCCCAAATTGGGTCTTAATGTTAGTTGTAACCTAATGTAATGGTTAATAAAGTGGTTAGGAGTAGAAAGGAACGCGTTTACGGAGCCGAAATCGTAAAACCCCAATTTTTCCCGGAGAACATGTATATTTCGGCCAAGGCTGTAAATGGGTCTTAGAGTTGGATTTTCAATGATTTGATGATTCCATTGGATTCAGTGGGCGAAAATAGGTGGGGTTACAGTTGGGCACTTTTTCAAAAAAGGCCGAGAAAGCATAATTACGGAAACACCCCTAAAACCCTAAAAGTAGGGCTGCCAAGGGCAATTTCGTAATTTGACATTGAATTTGATAATTCTGAGTACGGAAATGGATTCCTTGGGCGGAAATATGTTAGGATAGCCCATATTAGAATTTCGAGAAAAGTGCAACCGGTCCGGGTATGGCGGGCCCAGGCCGGGTCCCCGGGGGTATTTTTGTAAATTTTCATTATAGACTCATATAACCCTAAGTAACACTATGGAAGTGTCTAAATAGTGCATTTGGAATTGTAGGATTCGATATTTGCCGCCCTCGTGAGCCAACTGCGCTGAAGGACGTCAGGAAAGGATCAGGTAGTGACTCTCTCTCTTATACTATGTGTAATACTCTGTATGTGTGTGTTATCACTGTCCTGTGATGAATCTTTGATGCTGCTGCGGTTACAGCTGGTGATAGCTGTCGTTTACAGCGCAAGCTGTCGTTTACAGCGCAAGCTGTCGTTATTGTGATTACAGCGTAAGCTGTCGTGATGGTGATTACAGCGTAAGCTGTCGTATTGTGTATACAGCCGTGAGTGCTGTCGTTTGTGGTGAAAACCATGTATCTTTGAGATTGATGTTGCTGTTGTTGCTGGTTGTGATTTATATACATGCTTGGTATTTATACATTGTATGAGTGGTTTGTTACTACTGAGATTCTCTCGAATCTCATTCCTTCCTATGACTAACCTTTCAGACAGGGCATGTGGCTCAAAGGAGAAGAGGCCGACCCGGAGCACTTAGGACCTTTAGGGGCATAGTTGATTTTGGAATGTTGGTTATATCTTTTGAATTCGGGATTACTGTATAATCTGAAATATGAATAGTATATTCAATTTTGGATGTAATCCCCTAGTGGATACTTAAACCTCAGGTTATATATGTATAGAATCCGGGAGTTGCCGGGGAATTGGTTTTACACTCTGTCATACGTGAATGTAGATAAACTGCACAGGTGATTATATTCGAATTTTGAACTGGAGACCAGGAACAGGAAAGAGATTTTGAATGATTTTGTGAAAACCCTACCACAAAGTAGGAGATTGAAACGAGTTTAAGTTATCCGAAGGTCTCTAATCTACTTTAATTATTTAATATCGAATTATAATTACATTATTAAAGGCAGGGTGTTACATTTTGGTATCAGAGCTGTAGTTCCTGGCAAGGGTAGAGGTTGCTAGGATAGATCCCTTAGATAGTAGTAGGGATAGAAGATTATCTGTGAATGATTGTTGTGTATACACATGTATGTTTTATTGACATGGATATATATATGAGTTTTGTGACTATATGTGCATACTATCTCTGCTAAATTAATGGGGCAAGTTGTTTGTAGAATGAAGAAAACTAGAGGACGCCCCAATATTCCGCGTGTAGACCCAGAGGTGGAGGTCGTCAATGATAATCCACCAGATCCTATACAAGAGCTGATGGGTCTAATCCGGGATCAAAGAGATATGATAACTGAGTTGAGAGAAGAGCTCAGAGCAGAGAAGGCGAAGAACAAGGAAGGTCTAGTTTAGTCCACTCCGGAGGAAACTCAAGGAGAAACCCGTCATGAGGACACTGCTGAAGGGTCAGCACGACCCCTGGAGTCCCCACCTTACATTGTCCCAAATCAAGAATCACATGGGATGCCGCTTAGAGAGGAAAGAGACCTTCAGTTTTGGGTCACCAGGTTCTGCAAGCATCTGCCTCCTGCGTTCAGAGGGAGGTTTGACCCTCAAGCAGCCGAAGATTGGATGAACAGACTGGAGAAAATATTTGAGGTGCTTAATTGTCCGGATGAGGTGAAGCCACGACTGGCCGTTTACAAACTCGAAGGGGATGCAGACCGTTGGTGGCGGAATATCGCCCTAACCTTGAAGAGCAACAAGATGCCATTGACTTGGGAATTGTTTCAACAAGAATTCAACGAGAAGTATTTTCCCAAATCAGTGAGGCTCGAGAAGGAGACAGAATTCCTGAATATCAGGCAAGGGGACGCGGAAAGCTTCGATGATTACTTGTCCCGTTTTGTCCGATTGGCTCGATACTCCTCCTATCTCCGGTTCAAGGATGATGAAGAATGGAGTTCTGATATGCTCATTCGCGGTCTGAGGCGAGAGTTGAGGAAGCGCTTAGCTACTCATCAATTTACCAAGTTCAACAAGGTGGTTGAACAGTGCAGGATTACAGAGAACAACTTGAGAGATTTGTATCCTGCCAGAGCTACTAGCCACCGCAATGAACCTAATAAGGGTGCTACCTCACAAAAGCGAAAGGGGCAAGGATCTTCGTCTGGAAGTGGTAAGAAGCCCTACCAGTCTGGGAGCCGTGACCAGCAAAGAACATATTCTGGACCATGGATTTGTCGTCGGTGTAACCAACCATATCAAGGCAAAACTTGTGATGGCAAAATAATATGCTTCAATTGTAAGCGTGTGGGGCATACTTCTGCTGAATGCAAAGAGCCACGACCAGACCATAGACCGAGGACACAGGGCCGAGTATTCACTATGACCCATGAGGAGGCCCGCAAATCTCCTGAGCTAATACAAGGTAAACTTCTACTTCATGGCCATCTGTTGCAAGTTTTATTTGACTCGGGTGCAAGTCACTCCTTCATTGCCTATGATTGCGTGAAGCGCCTGGGATTGCATGTGCACAAACTGCCATTTGAATTAGTAGTGTCAACTCCAATGGGTATTAAGGCCTTGACCACAGAAGCTTGTTTGAGTTGTGTCATAACTGTGGAAGGGCATCAATCTATTGTAGATTTGATATGTTTGCCTCTTAGTCAATTAGAAGTCATTTTGGGTTTTGATTGGTTAATGGCAAATAATATATTGCTTGATTGTGGAAACAAGAGGATAGTATATCCTGTATCTCATAGGGTTGAAGATGTGGATGCTAGTATGAATTTTCTTTTGGCAGCCAAAGCTGAAAAGTATCTTGAAAAGGGTTGCCAGGGGTATGTAGTGTTTTTCTCTGTGCAAGGGGAAAATGGCAAAACCTTGAATAATATACCCGTGGTAAATGAATTCCCTGAGGTGTTTCCGGACGATCTGAGCGGATTACCTCCAGAAAGGGAAGTTCAGTTCCCAATTGACATTGTACCTGGAGCTGGTTCTATATCCAAGGCCCCATACCGCATGGCCCCAAATGAAATGGCGGAGTTAAAGAAACAAATAGAAGATTTTCTTGAGAAAGGGTTTATTAGACCCAGTGTGTCGCCTTGGGGAGCTCCAGTGTTGTTTGTAAAGAAGAAAGATGGGAGTCTTCGATTGTGTATCGACTACAGAGAACTAAATAAAGTTACTATTAAGAACAAGTACCCTCTTCCCCGAATCGATGACCTTTTAGACCAACTATCCGGTTCGTGTGTATTTTCGAAGATTGATATAAGGTCAGGGTATCATCAGCTACGAGTGAAAGCAGAAGATGTTCCGAAGACTGCTTTTCAGACCAGGTACGGTCACTATGAGTTCTTGGTGATGCCATTTGGGCTAACCAATGCACCTGCGGTTTTCATGGATTACATGAACCGTATCTTTCGGCAATATCTGGATCAGTTTATTGTTGTGTTTATCGATGACATTTTGATATATTCCAAGAATAAGGATGAGCATGAGCATCATTTGAGAATCGTATTGAATATCTTGTGCGAGAAGCAATTATATGCTAAATTGAGCAGGTGCGAGTTTTGGCTATCAGAAGTGAAATTCTTAGGCCCTGAGTAGCTAACAACGGTTCGGGTTAGGACAGTGTGCCTTCCCGGCGGAGAAAGGGGATGAGGGTGGAGTGTGATTTGTGCTGCTGCTGCTGTATGATGATTTGCTTACATGCTGTGTGCTTATGTGTGGTATAAATGTTTTGTTACTACTGGGATTCTTTTGAATCTCATTCTTTCCTTTAACTAACCTTTCAGACAGGGCGAGTGGCTCTAAGGAGAAGCGTACGACCCAGAGCAGTTAGAACCCTATAGGAACATTTACTTTTGGATGTGTTGGTTAAACCTGTTGGACAGGGATCTTGTAAATTATTTTTGGGCTGTATTTAGTAACAGAATATAGTTGTGTAATCCCCTATATGGGAATTGTAAACTTTCTAGTGGATGAACGGAACCCGAGGGTTGCCGGGAATGCTATTAGATATTCTGATATGAATGAATGTAAATTAACTGCACAGGTGGTTATATTCGATAATTGAACTTCAGACCGAAATAGGAAAGAAGTTTTGAAAATTTTGTAAAGTCCCACTATAAGAGGGAGTTTTAAATGAGTTTTGAACTATTCGACGGTCTCTAAACCAATTTAATTATGTGATATCGAATTATAATTACGCTAATTAAGGCAGGGGGTTACATTTTGGTATCAGAGCTGTAGTTCCTGGCAAGGGTAGAGTTTGCTAGGATAGATCCCTTAGACAGTAGTAGGGATAGAAGATTATCTGTGAATGATTGTTGAGTATGCACATGTATGATATATTGGTATGGATATATAAATGAGTTTTGTGACTATAAGTGCATACTATTTCTGCTAAATTAATGGGGCAAGTTGTTTGTAGAATGAAGAAAACTAGAGGACGCCCCAGTATTCCGCGTGTAGACCCAGAGGTGGAAGTCGTCAAGGATAACCCACAGGATGCAATGCAGGAATTAATGGGTCTAATCAGAGATCAGCGGGATATGATAACTAAGCTAAGAGAAGAGCTCAGAGCAGAGAAGGCGAAGAACAAAGAGGACCCGGTTCAATCCACTCCGGTGGAAACTCAAGAAGAAACCCGTCATGAGGACACTGCTGAAGGGTCAGCACGACCCCTGGAGTCCCCACCTCACATTGTCCCAAATCAAGAATCACATAGGATGCCAGTTAAGGAGGAAAGGGACCTTCAGTTTTGGGTCACAAGATTCTGTAAACATCTGCCTCCGGTGTTCAGAGGGAGGTTTGACCCTCAAGCAGCCGAAGATTGGATGAACAGGCTGGAGAAAATATTTGAGGTCCTTGGGTGCTCGGATGAGGTGAAGCCACGCCTAGCAGTCTACAAGCTCGAGGGTGATGCGGACCGTTGGTAGAGAAATATCTCTCTTACTCTGCGCAGTAGAAATGTGCCACTGACTTGGGAATTGTTTCAGCAAGAATTCAATGAGAAGTATTTTCCCAAATCAGTGCGGCTTGAGAAGGAAATAGAATTTCTGAATATTAAATAAGGGGACACAGAGAGCTTCGATGATTACTTGTCCCGTTTCGTTCGATTGGCTCGGTACTCCTCCTACCTCCGGTTCAAGGATGATGAAGAATGGAGTTCTGATATGCTCATTCGCGGTCTAAGGTGAGAGTTGAGGAAACGCCTAGCTACTCATCAATTTACCAAGTTCAATAAGGCGGTTGAACAGTGCAGGATTACAGAGAATAACTTGAGAGAATTGTATCCTACCAGGGTTACTGGCCACCGCAATGAACCTAGTAAGGGTAATGTTTCCCAGAAGCGGAAAGGCCAAGGATCATCTTCATTCAAGGGCAGTGATAAGAAGCCCTATCAGCCTAGAGACCGTGAACCTCAGAGATTTGCGACCGAGTGGAAATGTCCTCACTGCAACAAATCACATTATGGCCAGAATTGTCGGGGAGAAATGATTTGTTTTAACTGTAAGCAGCCAGGACATCTTTCCAGAGATTGTCAACGACCGCGAGTCGAGCAGAGACCGAAGACACAGGGCCGTGTATTTGCTATGACCCATGAGGAGGCCCACAAATCTCCTGAGCTGATACAAGGTAAAATTCTACTTCATGGCCATCTGTTGCAAGTTTTATTTGACTCGGGTGCAAGTCACTCCTTCATTGCCTATGATTGTGTGAAGCGCCTGGGATTGCATGTGCACAAACTGCCATTCGAATTAGTAGTGTCAACTCCAATGGGTATTAAGGCCTTAACCACAGAAGCTTACTTGAATTGTGTCGTAACTGTGGAAGGGCACCAATCTGTTGTAGATTTGATATGTTTGCCGCTTTACCAATTAGAAGTCATTTTAGGTTTTGATTGGTTAACGGCAAATAATGTGTTGCTTGATTGTGGAAATAAGAGGATAGTATATCTTGTTTCTCAGAGGGTCGAAACTGTGAGTGCCAGTATGAATTTTCTTTCTATGGCTAAAGCTGAAAAGTATCTTAAAAAGGGTTGCCAGGGGTATGTGGTGTTTTTCTCTGTGCAAGGGGAAACTGGTAAGATTTTGAGTAAAGTACCCGTGGTAAATGAATTCCCTGAGATATTTCTGGATGATCTTAGTGGATTGCCTCCTGAGAGGGAAGTTCAGTTCCCAATTGACATTGTACCTGGAGCTGGTTCTATATCTAAGGCCCCATACCGCATGGCCCCAAACGAAATGGCGGAGTTAAAGAAACAAATAGAAGATTTGCTTGAGAAAGGGTTTATTAGACCCAGTGTGTCGCCTTGGGGAGCTCCAGTGTTATTTGTTAAGAAGAAAGACGGGAGTCTTCGATTGTGTATCGACTACAGAGAACTGAATAAAGTTACTATCAAGAACAAGTACCCTCTTCCCCGAATCGATGACCTACTAGATCAACTATCTGGTTCGTGTGTATTTTTGAAGATTGATCTAAGGTCAGGGTATCATCAGCTGCGAGTGAAAGCAGAAGATGTTCCGAAGACTGCTTTTCGGACTAGGTACGGTCACTATGAGTTTTTGGTGATGCCATTTGGGCTAACCAATGCGCCTGCGGTTTTCATGGATTACATGAACCGTATCTTTCGACAATATTTGGATCAGTTTGTTGTTGTGTTTATCGATGACATTCTTATATATTCCAAGAGTATGGAGGAGCATGAGCATCATTTTAGAGTTGTATTGAATACATTGCGTGAGAAACAACTATATGCTAAATTGAGCAAGTGTGAGTTCTGGCTATCAGAAGTGAAATTCTTAGGCCATGTTATCTCGTAAGAAGGGGTCTCTGTGGATCCCAGTAAAGTGGAAGCAGTACTAGACTGGAAGAGGCCAGAATCTGTGGCGGAAATACGCAGTTTTCTGGGTCTTGCTGGTTATTATCGGAGATTTATCCAAAATTTCTCCCGTATTGCGTTGCCGATGACTAAGCTCACGAGAATGGATCAGCCGTTTGTGTGGGATGAGAAATGTGAAAACTATTTTGTGGAGCTGAAGGAGAGGTTGACGACGGCACCTGTGTTGATTTTACCCGATCCCAGTTTGACATACGTTGTGTATTCTGATGCCAGTGGGCAGGGATTAGGGTGTGTCCTTATGCAGCAGGGACGTGTGGTGGCCTACGCCTCTCGACAGCTCAGACCTCATGAATTGAACTATCCCACTCATGATCTGGAGCTTACGGCCATTGTATTTGCTTTAAAAATTTGGCGTCATTACCTGTATGGTGTGACTGTGGAATTGTACTGCGACCACAAGAGTCTCAAATATTTGTACGATAAAAAAGAATTAAATATGAGACAGCGCCGCTGGATGGAATTGCTTAAGGACTACGACCTGGAAATAAAATATCATCCGGGTAAGGCAAATGTAGTCGCTGATGCTCTTAGCTGAAAGACTGTGCTTGTTGCAGCTATGATGATACAAGAAAGGAAATTGATTGAAGATTTCCGTGATTTAAATTTGACAAACCAAATCATCTGTGCCAATTACACTGTTTCTCAAGAGGAGAGTGATCTAAGGGCGGAAATTGAAGAAGCTCAGAGTCAAGATGACTGGATACAGCGCAACCTGGCTCGAATTGAACAGGGAGAAATTTCGGGCTATGACATATCACCTCGTGGATTGGTTCGCTATCAGAAAAGAGTCTGTGTTCCACTTCAGGCGGAGTTGAGGCAGAGGATTCTAGATGAGGCACACAAGAGTCGATATACTCTTCATCCTGGTATGACCAAAATGTACCATAACCTGAAATCTGTATATTGGTGGCCGGGTTTGAAGAGTGATGTGACGAAGTATGTGGCGAGGTGTCTCACATGCCAGAAGGTAAAGATCGAGCACCAGAGACTGCCTGGTTTACTTCAGAGTCCTGAGATTCCGGAATGGAAATGGGAAAGCGTGACCATAGATTTGGTTGTGGGATTGCCCAAGATCAGAAACTATGATGTGATCTGGGTAATTGTGGATTGGTTAACGAAGTCGGCACACTTCATACCAATCAATGCTGGTTATTCTCCTGATAAACTAGCAGAGATTTATATCCGAGAGATTGTCAGACTTCATGGTACACCGAAGAATATCATTTCCGACCGAGATCCGCGATTTACTTCAAGATTCTGGAAAGCATTGCATAAAGCTTTAGGTACTCAACTGAGATTCAGTACGGCTTATCATCCTCAAACGGATGGACAATCTGAGAGAACAATTCAAACGCTGGAAGATATGTTGCGAGCCTGTGTTCTCGACTTTAAAGGAAGTTGGGATCATTTCCTTCCACTTGCTGAGTTCGCCTACAATAATAGCTATCATGCGAGCATCCAAATGGCTCCGTATGAAGCATTGTATGGAAGACGGTGTCAATCACCAATATGCTGGAATGAGTTATCCGAAAGAAAGCTTTATGGGCCAGATTTGGTTGATCAAACCTCTGCACAGATTCGGATTATTCGTAAGAGGTTGCTTGCAGCGCAGAGTCGACAGAAAAGCTACGCTGACAAGAAAAGACGGCCTCTAGAGTTTGAGGTTGGAGATCATATTTTTCTGAGAGTATCACCAGTTACGGGTGTTGGGCGAGTGATCAAGAGAAAGAAGTTGAGCCCGAGATATATAGGACCTTTTGAAATCCTTGAGAGGATTGGACCTGTTGCGTACCGAGTAGCACTACCTCCGAGCTTGAGCAGGCTCCATGACGTATTCCACGTTTCTCAACTGAAGAAGTACCAACCGGATCCATCTCACATAGTTGAGTATGAGGAGGTTGAGCTACAAGACAACTTCACATATGCGATAGAGCCAAAGCAGATCATAGATCGAGAAGAGCGACGGCTCAGACACCGAAGCATTCCATATGTGAAGGTGATCTGGAAGGGAATGACTCAAAGAGAGGCAACATGGGAAGCGGAGGAAGATATGCGAAGACGATATCCGGAGTTTATGGCTCAAGTTGTGTAACAATTTTGAGGGCAAAATTTAATTTTCGGGGGGAGAATTGTAATATCTCAAATTGCAATTAAGGGCTAATGGCTTCAAAGTGATGTAATTAATGATAATTAAACACTTTTGAAGGATATGTTGTGCAATGTGATATAAAGGCGATTATTAATGGTTTAATGAGTATTGTGCTAATCAGGGGTAAAACGGTAAATTTACCGATCGACTGGTAAGTTACTGGAGAGGAAACTCCTTGGTAATTATGATCAATGGCTAGGATTAAATGTTAAGAGGTGGAATCAAGTGTGTTGGAGAGTTTGTGAAATCATAGGAGGAAAGATGAGATGTTGCCATGTGTCCAAATGAGAGCCATTGGATGAGTCAAAATTTTCAAACTCTTCCTCTCTCCCTCTCAAGTCGGCTGTGTGTGTGTGTATAGGATATTGATCCAATATTTCTCATCTCTCTCCATTCTCTCCATTTTCGCTGAAGTTAAGCAAGAAAGAGAAAGAAAGGGTTTGAATTCTAGGTGAGTATTTAACTCTAAATGCTCACTTCACCTTCATTGATTTTGTTCAAATGGTTAAGAGCTCCCTTGCTATGTTTTCAGATTTGTGAAAAGTGGTGTTTGATTGTTGGAAAAATCTGAAAGTTGGTGGAATCAAGGTGTTGATTTCAGCAAGTTTAAGAGGTAGGTTTATGATGAATTTTGGTATATATGTTATGATGTTTGCTTAATCAATGAGAATTCTGGAAATTTAACCTAATTATGATGTTAAGTGAAGGGTAGGTTTTGATTAGAGTGTCACTGTTCATTTGGTCAGTTGTGACACTTGGGAGTGATTAGAATTTGATTTGAAGTTGAATAAGGGAAATTTGTTAGAATGAAGTTTTGAGTGGTTTTATGATCTAGAGTGAGAATGTGTTGATTGGAGATGTTAAGGTGACATGTGGTGATTGTGGTAGAACATGCTCATGGATAATGAATATGGTCATTTTGATGGCTCCAATGTATTCCTTGAGCTAAATTGTGTGAAAATAGTATGTGATTTGAAATTAGGGACCATTGGAAACCAATTGGCAAAATCTGGAAAATCTGTCCAATAATGTAAGTCTGTTCTGGACAGTCAGATGGCGTGGACGTTTTGACTGGGCAAATGATGTTGGAAAATTATGAAACTTTCCAGTCTTAAATTTCACATCTCAAGCTTCAAAATGGACATAAATTTTGTGTCATTTCGCTTTGTGAGCTGGGAGTTTGAACTGTCCAAAGTTTGGCATCAAAACTGGACCCTGTTTTGGCACAATGTTAGGGTTTTGGTAAATCTGGACTTTTTTGGTGATTCTTGATAATTTTACATATTTTTCCCATAAAGGTGACTTGAATATCTTTCAATGGGCTTTGGAATCACCTTGTTTCAAGTTTTCTAGAGCAAGTTATGAATTTTTGAAGTTTCCTTGGCTGCAGCCAAAATTCTGGCTCCAGCGCAAAACTTTCTGTGTGTGTCCTGGCCGCAGCCAAAAATTCTTGGCTGCAGCCAAAATGTTTCTGTGATGTTTTTAGCCATTTTTGGCTACAGGCAGAGAATTCTTGGCTGCAGCCAGAACCCAATTTTCAGCACTTTGTGAGTTTGCAAAGCAATTTCCAACCAAGAATTCTCCAATCCTTTTAGGTTCTCTTTAAGCTTGTTATAACCATTTAGGGGACTCATATGGAACCTATTCTAAGTGTTTGAAAGTAGGAATTGGGGGTAGGAAATTAATCCACCATTTTTTATTTTTGTTTATAGGCTTTGATATTTGCCGCCCTCGTGAGCCAACTGTGCCAGCGAACGTCAGAAAGGAACGAGGTAGTAACTTTTCTTTCATACCATATGTGATGCATTGTATGTGTGTATTATCATTGATTTGTGATAAACTCGTATGCTGCGACATTGTGAATATGTGTAAACACCGTCATACCAATAGTCCCTGAGTAGCTAACAACAGATCGGGTAAGGGTTGTATGCCTTCCCGGCGGAGAAAGGGGATGAGGATGAGGTGTGATATGTGTGATTATGTGAAAAGCTAAAAGGCTATTTGTGAAGGCCGACGGGCCGATTGTGAAAGCCAGATAGCTATATGAGCTATAAGGCTATGTGTATGCACTGCCACGCCAATAGTCCCTGAGTAGCTAACAACGGTTCGGGTTAGGACAGTGTGCCTTCCCGGCGGAGAAAGGGGATGAGGGTGGAGTGTGATTTGTGCTGCTGCTGCTGTATGATGATTTGCTTACATGCTGTGTGCTTATGTGTGGTATAAATGTTTTGTTACTACTGGGATTCTTTTGAATCTCATTCTTTCCTTTAACTAACCTTTCAGACAGGGCGAGTGGCTCTAAGGAGAAGCGTACGACCCAGAGCAGTTAGAACCCTATAGGAACATTTACTTTTGGATGTGTTGGTTAAACCTGTTGGACAGGGATCTTGTAAATTATTTTTGGGCTGTATTTAGTAACAGAATATAGTTGTGTAATCCCCTATATGGGAATTGTAAATTTCTAGTGGATGAACGGAACCCGAGGGTTGCCGGGAATGCTATTAGATATTCTGATATGAATGAATGTAAATTAACTGCACAGGTGGTTATATTCGATAATTGAACTTCAGACCGAAATAGGAAAGAAGTTTTGAAAATTTTGTAAAGTCCCACTATAAGAGGGAGTTTTAAATGAGTTTTGAACTATTCGACGGTCTCTAAACCAATTTAATTATGTGATATCGAATTATAATTACGCTAATTAAGGCAGGGGGTTACAAGCTTTAATAGCTTCCTTCCAAGAATTTGCATCCGAAGAGGAAATAGCTTCATAATAATTCCTAAGTTCATTTTCTACTAGATATTTATAAAAATCATCTCCAAAATATGTTTCTTTTCTTTATCTTTTACTTCTCCGTAAATTTTTAGCTAAATCATCATTTGAAATTTGTTTAGACAAATTTTCAACTCTTCTAGGAATTTGCTCAATTTTTAAAGGAAAAATATTCTCAAAGAATTCTGCATCTTTTGTTTCAATAATTGTATTACGCTCTAAAATATCACTTTTCAAAATTAGAAAACGATAAGCAGCACTTTGTAAAGCATAACCAATAAACATGCAATCAGCAGTTTTTGAACCAATCCTTTTCCGTTTGGGATTGGGTAAAAGAACTTTTGCAAGACACCCCCACACTTTTAGATATTTTAAGTTAGGTGTATATCCTTTCCATAACTCATAAGGTGTTTTCTTGGTTTTCTTATGAGGTATTCTATTTTGTAGAAAACAGGAAGTTAATAAAACTTCTCCTCATAAATTATCAGGTGCACCAGAACTTACAAGTAAAGCATTCATCATTTCTTTCAAAGTTCTATTTTTCCTTTCTGCTATCCCATTAGACTCAGGTGAATATGGAGGAGTTATTTCATGAATTATGCCTTCTTTTTCACAAAAGTCATTTAATGGTAACTATTCTCCTCCTCTATCAGACCTAATTCTTTTCATTTTTCTATCTAACTGATTTTCTACCTTTGCCTTATACAAAATAAATTTTCCAAAAGCTTCATCCTTGTTCCTTAATAGGTATACTTTAGTATATCTAGAAAATTCATCAATAAACGTTATATAATATCTTTTTCCACCTCTAGTCTCAGTTTGTTTTAAATATCCTAAATCAGTATGAATTAGTAATAATAACTCACTATCTCTTTGTATGGGGAAATGAGTTCTTTTAGACAATTTAGTTTTTGCACAAACTTCACATTTATTAACATTATTTATATTAATTTCAGAAACTATCCCAAGATTTTGCAATCGCTTTAATGTCCTAGTCTAGCATGCTATAAATCAAAGGAATCAATCAAGTAAGCAGAAGAAGATGCATTATTATTATTTTCATCAACACTCAGTACAAAAAGACCCTGATTACAATAACCCTTTCCTATCAGAACATTGTTCTTTGACATAATGATCTTATCAGATTCAAATAACACCTTAACCCCAAATTTTCCTAATAGAGCCACAGATATTAAATTTGCTCTAAGTTCAGGCACATACAAAACATCATTCAGTGCTAATGTCTTCCCAGATGTGAGTTTCAGCACCACTTTTCCTTTCCCTTGAACTTTTACAGTTCGTGAATCAGCCAAATAAATGTGGTCTTCTCCTTCTTCAAAGGAGGCAGACATGTCCTTATTTGCACATATATGCTTAGTGGCACCAGAGTCTACCACCCACTTCTTCAAATCAGAGACCAATAAGGCTTGAGAGACTACCGCAACAATAATTTCATCATCACTGTTTTCTTCTCCTTCAACCAAATTTACTTTTGGCTTTGGAGGATTTTTGTCTCTTTTATGATTTTCAACTTTTGCCTTTTTCCTACACTGAGCGGCAAAGTGACCTGGCTTTCCACAGAAATAACAATTTCCTTTCTTCTTGAAATTGAGGTTAGGGTTAGAATCATTAGGCTTGTAATTAGACATCTTTTTGTGCTGATGTTTAGAGCCATACCTCTTGTCTTGTGGCTTTCCTTCCACTAAGTTTGCTTTTGCAGTCATTTGTCTTCCCTTTGCTGCTTGGATCGCTTTTCTGTTGGTATCTTCAATGATAATATGCGAAATTAGATCCGACAGTGACAACTACTTCTGCTTGTGCTTTAATTGTTGCTTGTAATCATTCCACGTCTCTGGCAATTTTTCAATTAAGACTCCCGCTACAAACTTATCTGGCAGGTTGATCTTTTTAGCCCAGAGTTCTTTAAGCAATTTATGATACTCATTGATTTGTAGTTTGATGTCCTTATCCTCGACCATTTCCCATTTATAGAAATTCCCCACAACAAACTTTTGTTTCCCAGCGTCCTCAGCAGTGTATTTCAAGATAAGTGACTCCCAAATCTTTTGTGCCTCCTTGTAGACACAATAAACATCGAACAGATAATTAGAGAGAGTACTTATAAGGGTGTGCCTACAAACCTTATTTGCGTACGTCCAAGAATCCTTCACGGCTTGGTCAGAATTTGATGAAGGTTCTGGTTCATCGAGAGCAGCAACGACCCCATGCATATCGAGAATAGAATAAACACGTTCTTGCTAGCGCCTAAAATTTTTCCCGTCGAAAACATCAATCTTGGAGGTGTCGGGAAAAGACCTCGGGAGCGGCATGGCAAAAGGCACTACTGTTGCAGTGGAATGAGACTTGAGAACTGTTGCACCTGGATGAGTATGAGTCTCAGGAACATTGTTATCAGCGTTGTTCTCCATACTGGTATTAACTCTATAGATTGTAGACGATCATGAACAACTGAACGAACAGATGAACAACAACCTGTAAAGATCAAAATAGATGATCTGAGTCATGTCCGAAGACACTATCCTACAGAGTTATTCCACGACCACCGGCAAAGAGGAAGTGGCATCCCCCAGGATTAAACAGACTCTTCTTGATATAATCAAGGCAACAGAACTGGTGGAAGGTAATGGCAACGACAGTCAGAAAATGTTGAATAGAGGAGAAGAGAGGAGAATATGTTGTCCTGAGCATCCCACCTGTGTCTCTTTTATAGGCGTTTTCATGAAGGGTCATCGGTCACGAAGGAACCCGGACAATACGTCCTTTGAGACCGGATAGCCACCACCGAACAGACAAGCCTGTGCGTTTCCAATGGAAAGGTCACTCGACGAAGCGCCGAACAGCCAGCAACTTTCAGTCACGGAGGGTCATGAATTTCAAACCCTAAAATATAGCGACTTTTCGGCAAGCCAAAATAAATATTATTTTTATTATCTAAAAATAATATTTCCGGTGAGCAAAAAATATTTTACAAAAAGTGCCAGTACCACGTATTTATTCACGCGTAGGGGGGAAATCGCCGGATTTCAACTACGTTTGCCTTCCGGTGGCCGGTTGTTGTGCGCGCGAGCCCACCACTCCTCTAAGCCTCTTTACAAGCCCAAGATAGTATAGTGATATATATAGGCTAGTGACCTCTTATTCCCAAGCAATGTAGGATTAGCTTCTTTGACACACCTACTCAAACACTTATATTTTACAACAAAATGATGGTTAATAGACCATTATAATCTCTCCAATCTCACTCTTGCCCCCATTTCGAATAAGGGACTGGGATGGTGGGACCAGAGGAAACAGAGAGCGATTCGAACCAGCGGAGGCAATAAGGGAGGAAGGAGGAGTTATTGAGCACCATACTCACGTGCGATCGATGATCTGGATTAAGGTGAGTCTCCTAAATCTCCTCCCATCTTCAAATTCTTCCATGGGGGTGGGTTGGGAGTGAGATGAGAAATTGAAATTTGATACTAGTAAGGGAGAAACTAGCAATCATGTAAGAAAGATATGTATAGAAATCAATTAAAGCTTAAATACTACTCCATCCATCCATCCGATCTTAAATATAAGATAACTTTATCTTATATTTAGGATCGGAGGAAGTACCTCATATCCTTAATATGAGATTTAGTTAACTTTTTTTAATATTAAAGAAGCTGAATAAATTAATTTAAATATTATATTTATCATTTTTATATCAAATTAATTTGTCTCACTTATAAATTAATATATAATATAATAATAAACAACATATGTTATGATTATTTTACTTATTTAGCTTCCGTGATCGCTAAAAAAAAGTCATCTAGGTTACTGAAGGGAGTAGATGATCTTTGAGGTTTCATGTCTTATTTGGTTCTATATTTTTGTGATGACCGAACCTAATCTCCCTGTTTTAATGGGTAATTAAAAGTGATGATATAAGCTTGAAAGTTTGAGTTGTTGAGGCTGAAAAATTTATTCAAAGTTTATTACGAAATACTCCCAAATGCTGAATAACTAATTGAGATAAATGAATAATGCTTGGAATCATGCCACAAAAAATCATTAAATTTTTATGGAATTTGCCATGAAATTTGCTAAAGAATAAGCTTTTCCGACGGATAACATTTCCAATGGAATACGTTCCGTCACTATTAGGTGCGTGACAAAAAAATTTGTAACGGAATTTTTTTAAATTTCCAAATGCCACGTGTTTGCTCCTCAGTGTGCCATATGTCCCTCTCCCTTGGCCGCCACGTGTCCCTCTCCTCTGGCTGCCACGTGTCCACATCTCATCTAATTCCTGAAAATGTCTCTCCTCCTGTTTGAACCCACGACCTCAAATTGCCAATGTCTTCGCGCACGAGTCTTTGCTAGTTGGGCCAAAATGAACCTGTATTATATTATTACATATTATTATATAAATAATATTATCACATATATATATAAACACACATATAATTAATTAATTATATACATATAATTATTTATCAATTAAATATAATATTATTTAAAATAATGAAAAATTTAATAAAAATATAAAAAAAAATATTTATATATTTAATTAAACAATTTTTTATTTAAAATTACTTAATAAATAATAATTTAATATTATAAATATTATTTTAAATATAAAATTATAAATATAATATTAATAACATATATATTATTTTTAAGTAAAATAAAATAATAACTAATATAATAATAATAATATAATTTTAATAATTAAGTTTAAATAGAATTATTGAATAATTTATATTTTAATTTTATAAATATTATTTTTTAAAAAAATTTAATTTTTTCGGACAGAAAATTTCCGACAGAATTTGCCACGGAAAAAAATCCGTTGGAAATTCAGTAGCTAAATTTGCCACAGAAAATTCCGACAAAATTTCCGTTAGAAATTCCGTCAAAATTTTTCAGTGGCAAATTTCGTTAGAAATCGGGTGTTTTTTTGTAGTGTCAATAAGATAGTGATTAAATTATTGCTCTTTAATCTGAAAAATTCATCCCGTAAGTGGTTTGTTGTCCAAAAAAGTATTGCTTGATGTTGATATGAGAATATGATATATTGGTGTATGTGCATGCGTGATACTTGATGGCATGCGTTGGACACTTGTTAAAATTGAAAGTTGGAAGTAGATATTTAAGATTAGAATACAGTGTGTGTGTGTACCTACCTCCTGGTTCGTGTATGGATGTGTGGTTTGATGAGTTGAATTTGAAAGCTAGAAATTTTGACAAGAAAAGAATTAAGTTTTGGTTGAACTTTACAGAAGAATGGGATTAGAGGAGTCTTGGGTAGTAGCATGGACAACTAGAGATGAAAATAGTTACGGTTCCAAGGCATTAATAATGTCGAAAGAATGATTTTAAACATAGATTTCAGATTTAAGGATGAAGTTGCCCAAAGGTTTGAAAAGAGATCAAGTGCATAAATGGAATCTGAGGTTCTTAAGGCTGAGCGTGTGTTCGGCGGATGATAAAAAAAGCGATTATTAGCTGAAACCAAGGTTTTAGGACAAAAAGCCGAACACACCAAAAAACTAAATAATCCCGTTTTTAGCCAAAATCCCGTTTTTAAGGAAAAAAAGCTATTATCGTCAGAAGCTGTTTTCCTTCACTTTTCCTACTGACCCTGTACTTTTCTCTTCACTCTTTTCCTTTTCTCTTTCCGTTTCGCGTCGACCTTCATTCTCGTCGGACTTCCTCGTCCATAACCTTCTTCTCTGAGCTTCCGAGATTTTTTGGTCTAGGCTCCCAAGATTCGATTTTCAGAATTTGGATACTGGCTTTCTTCTTACTCATCGAACCCTTGGTTCACCCACCATGGCCGATCACCTTCATCACCACCATCAACATCGACCGCACCGCCTCTCAGTTCCACCGAGCGCCGCCGCGCCCACCACCTCCTCCCCCACGCCCAGACCATATCCTATGTACCCTTATACATCGTCAACGCCAACTCCAACTCCCTCAAAACATCGCCTGTCTTCGGTTTCTTCGTTTAACTTCAAATCCTCGGGTAAATCTTCCTTCTCCTTCCTCTTTCTCCTCTTGCTCTCCTTGCGATCCTTTTATTCCTTACTCCCTTTTCTCCGCTCCTCTCCTTCCTTTTCACTATTCCCTTTTTCTTTCCTTGTATCACTTCTTTCCTTCCTTCTCACTCTCTATTTTTCTATGTTTTCTTCTTATTCTTCCACTTCCAGAGACCCATTTGGCCAAAAAAAGCCAAACCAGCCCATTTTTGCTTTGAACACAATTACACAATCTCAGCAGAGGCTTTTGGTCACCAAATCAGTTCTCTTGGCTTTGGCCCCTCTCCTTCAATTTCAGGCGCTTCGATACTGTGGGACCGCTGCGATGATCCTCGCTGGGTTGACTGGGAGCGTAGTTGCTCGGTTCATTGCTGAGGGGAGAAATCAAATTCATAATCGATCCCAAAAGGTTCGTGGGTTTCTGGCATTGTCTACTGGATTGTTTCTATTGTCTGTCAGTTGGGATCGGGTTGAATGTTTATCCTTTTCTACTTCATTCACTGACAAACGGAGCTATGCATTATTTGCGCGAGAGAATTGTGTGAGGATTTGGCGCATGTTACTTCCCTTTCTATCTGGATTTTTGGGTTGTTACGAGCGTAAGTCAATGGATTGGGGAACAATTAAGCAACTTGGTCATAAGCGAATTCGGCTAATTTCCCTTTTCTTCACTACGATTCTGCTTTTTGTTCCTGCTGTCATCAGTTTTCTACTATTTGAAACTGAAGAAGATAGTATTTCCTTCACAAAATTAGCTTGGCCTCTCGTTAACACTGTTGTTTTTGGTGTACTTCTGAGTGAAAATTTCAGTGATGAGAAGATAGTAAGTTTTGAAGACTCTCAGAGGGAGTTTTTGGTCACTTTTTTCTGTACTGTGGTATTGGAGCTTTTCTATTTTCCTGAGCTTTCTCTCTGGGGTTTATTACTCTGTGGTTTCTTGCTCTATATAGCTGTTAGAGAATTGGATCCTCTTCGCTTGAATCATCCTGAATCAGGAGAGGCATATTCAAGTTCATTTACTAGCATGATTAAGAAGCCAATCAGACATATTTTAAGTGAGAGGAAGTCCCGTAAAATTGCTCTTTTTCTCTTCATCAACACTTGCTACATGGTTGTGGAATTCGTTGGTGGATTTATGAGCAATAGTCTTGGGTTGATATCGGATGCATGTCATTTATTGTAATTATTATGCAATTTAATATCAAATAATACTTAAAATATAATATTATTCTTTATATGTAATTATCATAAAAGTTAATGTCCTTTTTAGTCATTTGACCATGAAAAAAGCTATTCTGATCAAATCATCCAAACACTCTCATTTTATCAAAATCACTTTTTCCCATAATCTATTTTCCTATAATATATTCTCCAAAAGCTATTTTCTTCAGAATCTATTCTCCAAAAGCTAATAAGAACACACCCTCAGGGTATTATTCTCCAAAAGCTAATAAGAACACACCCTCAGGGTATTATTTGAAACTACAAGAATTGTGTTGTTCATAATTGAAAAGTTGTGAATGTTGGCCAAATTGTTTGAAGATTTAAATGGTGCCTAGAAGTTAATAATTGAATAAATCTGGATACAATTTCTACAGGATACGACTAGTGTGCTTGATGAAAACAAAATGCTTAGTGCTTGTACAAGATGTTGATAGAAACATACATAAGTTGCAATAGAGATACGTTGATGTATGGTTGGCGTGAAAAGATAAAAGCAAGCTTAATTCTTCTTCCATGTTTTCGGTTAAGTGAGTGTCTGAATATCTTATTTTTAGGAAATAAGCACTTATTACGTAAGTTGAGACAAAACTACTCTCACATACTTACCTCATATATCGTAAATCATGAATTATAAGTACTTATAAGTAAAAAATAAACTATCCCAAGCGAGCACTAATATAGATTGAATGAGAAGCAATTTTTATTGAATTCAAGCCTTGCAATGTTCCAAAGTGAGGATTTCTTAGATCTGGAAAAATTTAAAAATTCAAAGGAATCTTTGTCCAAAGTTTTCAAAGAAGTACAAGGAAAGGAAGGACATTTCAAATGTCCTTAAACAAAAGTTAAGTTATAAGTTATGAATTATAAAGTATTACTCCTTCCGGTTTTTAATATAGGATCTATTTTAGGAGTTAATCTTGATTATAAATATAATACTAATTTTTTATATTTATCAATATTTTTTTAATTTACTCCTATTGATACTTCCTTAACAATAATCAAGGAGATAAGGAAAGAAACGAATTAAGAAAGATGACTATACTGTTTTAGAAAATATATGTCATATTAATTAATTTAATTAACTTCTTTAATCTAATCAAATTATGTAAATATGTCTTATACTAAAGATAAGAGGAAGTAGTTAATTTATAAATATTATATAAATTAATTTTTTTAGTGTTGAAATTATAAATTATATATATTAGATTTTAACGGTTTAACTTTATTTATTTATGTTGATATTAATAAACTATCGTTTTTCTTATCTGTATCTAGGGGTGGAAACAGGCCAGGCGGCCTGTCAGGGGCCTGCGGCCTGGCCTGTTTCCGGCCTGCTCAGGCCTGGCCTGTCAGGAAGAAAGGCCAGGCCCAGGCCTATTTGAAGGCCTGTTTTTCTAAACAGGCCAGGCCTAGGTCTATTAGTAGGCCTTTTAGGCCTATCAGGCGGCCTGGTACTATTTATATAAAAAAAAAATTTGGGCCGTCCCAAATTTCTTTACTCTCAATCACTCTCAGGTTGAATTAAAATTGGGCCGCCCACTCACTTTCTCACACTCTCAACTCTCAAGTCTCACGGACTCACCTCAAGCTCTCAATCACTCTCACTCTCACTTTCACTCACTCCGTCTCTCTCGACTCCGTCTCTCTCGGTCTCAGATCTGAGATCTGATTCTCAGCTCAGCCAACAATGAACAATCGACATGCACCTACTCTCACTCACTCAGTCGATCATCGTCTCTCTCGACTCTCAGTCTCAGATCTCAGCCCTCTTCCTTTCTTCATCTTCGCCTTGAATCTCTCGCCGAACAGTGGCCGGCCAATCTCCTCTCCCTCTCAACTGTCAATCGTCATCCTGTGGTCATGGGTTTCCCCCTCTCCGGTCTCCTCCTCGCATCTCGTCACTTGTGGCCGTGGGTCATGGTAAACTAGTCGGACTCTTGCTCATCGGCCACGCAAGTATGTCTTTCTCTTCCCTTTAGATCTGTCTACTTTGTGCAATGGAAAAGCTCGATCTATTGTTCAATCCAGATTCTGAATCCCCAAACTTTCTCATCGAGGATATGTGTGCAATTTTACTCGACTTGATGAAAATCTGGAGATATACGAAGCTTGAATCATTTTCTCGTTGGGTTATATGAAAAGCTAGAGATATATGAAGCTTGAAGCTTTTTGTCGTTGGGATATTTGCAGCTTTTTGTCCAGATATATGAAGATCTGGAGATATATTGGTGGCGTTTTCCTTTTTATTGTTAAAGATTGAAGCTTTTTGTTCTTGTATATATTCAATAATCTAATATATATTTTTTCTTTATTTCCTTATCTGTGCTTGAATAAATGTTCAAAGTTAACCTTTTTTATTCTATGCTTGAATCAATGGTTTGTTCTGTGCTTGAAAAGAACATCCGTAGATCTGGATATTTTCATTAGTTTAGTGCTTGATCTTGTTACGGTAATGATAACCTTTTTGTGAGGTATAATCTGTTTAATAATTAAATTTTCTGATGATTTTCTGATGAGAAGGATAACGCTCAGTGAAGTTTATACAGGAAAACAATTTAATTCTTTAAATAATCAGGCTTCTTTAACAGGCCTCAGGCCAGGCCAGGCTTTTATACAGGCCAGGCTCAGGCCGAAAAAAACACCTGTAACAGGCCACAGGCCAGGCTCAGGCCTCCTAGTTGCAAAACAGGCCTGGCCTGTTAAGGGTGAAGCCTGGCCTGGCCTGGCCTGTTTCCACCCCTATCTGTATCCAATGGTGAACATGAGAGACTGAGAAGAGAAGAAACGGAGAGGACTTTCCTTACACGTGTACTGCCCATTTCCCGGCACTGCCTCGATTCTTTCCTTCTGAGCCCCCTCCTTCAACTTCCCTCTTCACTTCAGCGAAGCCCTTTGATCGGCTTTTCCCTCCTGAGAATGGTTCGAAAGCCCAGCTTCTCGCCAAGTCTTCCATGGTAGACCCATGCTTGATTCTTCGCTTTTCCCCTTCTTTATTTTTCTATCTGGCCCTCTTTTTCCATAATGCCGGACCACGAGTACATTGTTTTATACTTTACACTACTCATATTGTTTCTATGTGCGCATCTTATCTCTGCGTTTATTCTCCATATTATGAGTGTTAATTTCTATTTTTTATCTATGGAAATTTGTATCATTATTCTTCTCTCATATGTGGTTTGCTGATGGACTTAGGGTTTGTAGTCTGGTTTAGGTCTTAGAGTTTTGGTTGTTTGAATAATTGTTTTCGTGTTTAGTTGTTTTTTTGTCGCCATTGTGGGAAAAAAACAGGTTTTGCTTAGCATGGTTTCAGTTTTCCAGCTGTCTTACTTGCTTAGCACGCCATAAATTGACCATTTCGACGATTCTGATGCCCAAGATGTAATTACTCCTTCTGTTCTGTTATTTTTTAGTGGAAGTATGTGTATGTGGTAGTGTCAGGTTGCTCATTGTAATAATGCTCCGACTTGTGATGTAAAACATAGCTTAGCGTAGCTGACCTATTTTTTCCCCCTGATTTCACCACTAGAGTAAGGGATTTATATTACTGTATTCTAAAACAAAACAAAAAAAAAACAGGAAAGGTGGTTGTTGACTCATTAACGCTTTTGCTAACTATAATTCTTACTTTGCTGAAAGCCCAAAAATATGAATCCTTCTTCGAGGGAGTCTGAACCAAGTTCTGCTCTGGAGGAAGAGGGAAAATCTGAGCTGGAGCAGAACACTACTTCACATAGGAAGAGAACATCCGGATATTATTCTCCTAGTCTCAAGCGATCACAACGTAAAACTCCTGTTCTGGTTACCTCTAACAATGACATTGATGAAATGTATGTTGAAGACTTCATTGTTAGTGAGAATGAGAATGATAAAACTGATACTCAAGTGGAGGAAGTGAGGTCAGAGCCTGATGCAAACCTGAGTGAACCGGGCTTGAAAGAAAAAGTTGACTGTGTAACCCCCTGCCGTAATTATATCCGAAATACGCGATTAAAGTGAAATAGAGACCAATAAGAAACAAATAACATTTACTAACCCATCACATGACGGGGTTTTAACAAATACCTTTCGAAATCATTTATAAACTTGGTCTCATATTCACATTTCGAATACAATTACTACGCGAAGATAAATCACATTCATATAAATATCAGAGTGCACAACTTAATCATCCCGGCAATCTCGGGTACATACCTTCGCTAAAGATACACAGGGCAAAATTGCCCATTACAATTCTTCAAATGGGGATTACACAATCTCATCTCACATTCATAACCATATATTCAACCGAATCATATACAGTCTTCACAACGCCTTGGTAACCAACTACCAACTCTCATCTCGAAGGAGTCCTAGCCGCTCCCTCCACTTGCCACTTGCCCTGTCTAAATTGTTGGTAGCGGAGGGTGAGATTCGAGAGAATCTCAGTAGGGAAACATTATCAATATACAGGCAAGATAAGTGTTTAATGCATGACATGCTTGCATCACATAACTCATGCACACATACAATGACAAATCTATAAGCTCAATGCTTCGAACGATACACATATGGCCATAGCATATATTGAAACATAGCTTTAAATCATTCATACATGTTCCACATAATCAAGCAAAGCAATAACATGCATCAACACATTAATACAGTTATCAGAGCATGCAGGAGAGATAAGTTCCCTACCTCCAGTCTTTTCTCCTCGATTTGCGTGCCAGCAACTCGGGGCTTCACATTCGATCCTACAATGTCAAATGTACTATTTAGACACTTCCATAGTGTTTCTGGGGGTTATATGAGGCTATATTGAAAATTTACTAAAATACCCCCGGGGACCCGGCCCGGCCCCGCCGTACCCGGTCCGGCTGTACTTTTCTTGAAATTTTGACATGGGCTATTCTGACATATTTTCGCCCAAGGAATCCATTTCAGGACTCGGAATTATCAAATTCAATGTCAAATTACGAAATTGCCCTTGGCAGCCCTACTTTTAGGGTTTTAGGGGCGTTTCCGTAATTATGCTTTCTCGGCCTTTTCCGAAAAAGTGCCCAACTGTAACCCCACCTAATTTTCGCTCCTGAACTCAATGGAATCATCAAATCATTGAAAATCCAACTCTAAGACCCATTTATAGCCCAGACCGAAATATATGGGTTTTCTAGGAAAAATCAGGGTTTTCGGTTTCGGCTCCGTAAACACGTTCCTTTCTACTCCTAACCACTTTATTGACTATTCCATTAGGTTACAACTACCATTTAGTATCAATTTGGGCAGCATAACCCCTAGGGAAACCCATTTTCCATTTTTACAACCAATGGCAATCCGGCGAAATTTCACTGATTAAATTGCCCACAGCATCCAGAATAGTCAATATACAAGAGTTTGGAAGTTACCTCAAGCTCCTTCTAGCTTTTCTCAAGAGTGGCTGAAAACCCTAGCCCCTTGAACACCAAATTCCTTGCTTCAAAACCTTAATTCACATAGAGGAATAGCTTAGGAGGAGGATTATACACATTAGGAGCTAGATCGTCGGAGAAATCGGCTTACCTTGCGAGTTCTCTTCTCCTTTTCTCCCAAAACCCTCTCAACCCTTTTTCTTTATTTCTGTTGCAAAATGGCGTCGGTTTGGAGGAAGGAAGATGAAGAAAAGGTGCTTTAATATTAGGATGATGTCATGTTTTATTATGCTGATGTCATAATTCCCAAAATTGGCATTTTCGGATTTTCTGGCAGATTTTCTGCCCAATCTTTGAAAAATCATAACTAATTCTAGAAAACTCGAAATGAGGTGATCCCAAAGCCAAATGAAAGGTATTTAAGTCCTCTTCATTGGAAAAATATGATCCACTACTAGAAATCACCACACGATTCCAGAATTACACAAATTTCATCACTGCCCCAAAACAGAGTCCATTTCGACCTCAAACTTTGAACAGTCATATCTCCCAGTTCCCAAAACGAAATGGCACAAATTATATGTCCATTTTGAAGCTTGGGATGTGAACTTTAAGACTGGAAAGTGTCATAATTTTAGGACATCATTTGCCTAGTAAACACGTCCACACGAGAAGACTGCCCAAACAGAATTCACACTGGACAACATTTCTAGTTTTGCAACCAATGTGTCCAATCCAATTTAAATCAATTCCAATGATTAAATACCACAACATGACACCATTTCCATCACAATACCCCATTCAATTCTTCCCTCTATTCTAAGTCAATTTGGATGTTAATCCACAATTGAACTCAAATACAGGGTTTTGGCGTTGCTCATAACACAAGTGACTACAATCCACTTTATATTCTCTAAAAGGGTACATTAATCACTAACCACGTCCACTTTTGTAGTCATTAACCCCTAATCACAATTTGGGATCTTGCTAAACCGGGGCTTAGCAATCCACTAATCTCAGGCTTATTCTCTAGCCTCGAGTATCAAAATTCGGGGAATTACAGACTGCATATTACAGCGATTAGAAGCTCCTGAAAAGACCATAGAATCATTGCAAGCCAAGGTATTAAATAAATCAAAACCCAAAAGTACATGTTGATGTTGTTTTTCTTGCAATTTACCCACTTGTCTACGAGCTTATGTATCAGATATGCAAACAGGTGGATGAAAATATCGACTTAGGTGAAACCCCATCTTGAGCATCCGCTCAGGTTCTGTCTAATTTATATTTTGCTTACTCTTATAAGCTAATTATCTTTTCTTTCTGGCCATTATTACATCTGTATTTGTTAGTTTTTTTTTTGCCAAGATCTGTATTTGTTATTTTACTTGGGAGACCCTTTTTTGTGCTTACACATGCAGCTAATTGAAGCTTTAAGAGAAGAAAATCGGCAACTTACTGGAAAGCTAGAAAATTCTCGGGGCCAAGTTGAAGTGGTATCTTATAAAGCTGCTTACAGTAGAACTATGCTACATTGGTATGCTTTCTCTATAGTATTTAGTAATATTATCACACAACGTGAATTTTCACTTAAGATCACCTACTGATTGCTGGGTTCACTTAACCATGCAGTTAAGTGCTTAAATAATTGTTACATCACCATATTGAGACACATATTGAAGGAATTCTTCTGCTTCAATTACGTATTAGCTTCCAACCCCAGGGAAAAAAAAAATCTTCCAAATATGTTGTGCAAAAAATGCTAAAATTAATTATAGCCGTCTCTCAATTTTATGTATTCCTTTTGTTTTTTAATGTAAGACGTAATTAATTAATGTGAGTAGATTAGGGATGCTAGTTTAGTTAATATGATATATTTTTTTCTTAAAATATCCTAATCATCTTCATTACTTTCCTCCCTCTCTCTCCTACTTGATTATTGTTGAGGGAATATCAATGGGGTTAATTTGGGAAAAAAGTGATAAACATGTGAAATAGATCTTATATTTAAGAACAATATCATCTCCTCAATTAGGTCCCACATTAAATACCACATAAGCACTTTTTCATTTTTGGTCCCCCCTCCAAAAATGCCAATGGATAGATCCATCCCTTCAAGTCATCCTTGTCATTATCATCATAGTAAACTGGAATGGTAGCCAGTAAAGTGATTAGAAGTATGTTTACAATGAGGCAATGAGTAGATGTTGACGAATCTTATTGCATCATAATGCAATTTGACCGAGCTCTCTTAACACTAATTTCTGGTTTGCAGACAGGGTTACTTTAATTGTTTCAGTTTATGGTTTTGTGCAAAATGTTTACATCATTCAAATCATTGATTTTTCCAATGTTTTCATGGAGCAAGAAAGCTTTCATTCATGATTGTTGTAACATGTTTTAAAGAGGGATGATGAGGGTTCTTGTAGTAGCTGCTTGCTATGGTCAACTTCTTTTCCTATCCTTCTTTCCTTCTGTAATGCCTCAGTTCCGTAATCGATTCTGGGACTTGTGGGTTATGGGCCCACTCTAACTCTATGGGCTTTACTTAACCATTGAAGTTCAAATTAATTACCAATTACCCTTACTTTCTTATTTTCGCCTAATTATCAAAATTTGCCAGAATTTTCAATAATCTTTGAAAATTCATAATTTTGTCTAGGAAACTCCAAATGGGATGATTATAGGTTCTGTTAAAAACTATTTAAGTTCTCTTTCAATGAAAAATATTATAGAGTCCCAATTATAGCCACACAGTTCCCAGAAATTCATCAAACTCATACTGTTACAGCTTTCATTCTAGATTCAGGGTCAAATTTTGAAAAATCATAACTTTTAATCCACTTGTCCAAATGGCTCATATTACCTATCAAATCAAAGCCCATGATGTATAATTTAATCCCGTAAAATTTCATAGCATTTTGATTAAGTTTGACTGATCAAAAACATGTTGTAAGTTCTCTACCTCCTGAAAATGAATTCAGGCAGACTTGAACATAACTTCCAAAATCATCATAAATCATCGTTTAACCATAAACACATAATTAAACCATGATTAAACCTCCAAAATACCCCCTGGACAGAATATGAACAGTACCCCACCCCCATGAAAACTCATCCAAACAACAAACCAATCAGTTCAAAATGAAGCCCACGCTTACCTCTACGTGTTTCCGTAATTGGTTTAGAAATCCGGCAATACTTCGGTTAGCGAGGCGGCACCAAACCCCTCCAAATGAAAATCCAAAACCGTAGAAATGAAGTTTAGGATGAGTAAAAGAAGGTTTGTGAAGGATATTTTGAGAGAAAACGTCGATTCGAAGGTAAAATCGGCTTTGGAGCTCAAGAATGGTTACTATTGATCATTTCTCTCTCCTCTAACAATTTTTCTTGATTTAATCTGATTTTTTTCCTTGTTTTTGGGCAGCTGCATGAAAATTTAAGGCTCTTAATTAGTCTTAAAAGTTATCTGCCACAAGTCGAAACCTTGTGGTGCCATTTGTTCGATAATCCAATGATTCGATGACACATGTCACTTACTTTAATAAAGTAGATCCTGCCTCTTTTCTCGAGCCTTTAGCCGTCCAATTTGTCAGGGATAGGGAAGCCAGATGTATTCCCCTGACTCCTAGGTACGGTGCTCGGAAAAGTTAATCGGGGGATCGGTGAATTCCCCTGACTTCAGCACCACGTGTGACCATTTTGGAATGCCAACCAAAAAGGCAAAAAGGACACCTCATGATTAAGGGAAAAGTGTCACCTTCTAATTGTGCCAACCAAAAAGTGTGAATAGGATTTAAGGCCAGGTTTATGGCAGCCTTATTATTGCAATAAAGTTTTAACAGTAAATCCATGTTGACTTGTATCTCACATAGGACCCATTTCAGCCACAATTCTTCCATTATCCCTTGTGCTAATGCCCTTAACTCAGATTCAACAGTGCTCTTAGATACAACCCTTTATTTCTGGCTTTTCCAGGTAACTAAGTTTCCCCATACAAAGGGGTAATAACCAAATGTTGATCTTCTGTCAAGATGAGTTCCTCCTTAATCCGCATCAGTGTATACTTCTACAGTTCTCTGTTCTTGATTCCAGTAGAACAATCATTTACTAGGAGTAACCTTTAGATACCTTAAAATTTTGTAGGCTGCATCCATGTGCTTCTTCTTTGGCTCACTCATGTACTGACTAGCCACACTTACTGCAAAGGCTATATCAGGTCTTGTATGAGAGAGATTATCAACTTCCCAACAAGTCTCTGATATCTTCCTTTGCCGACAACTTCGTTGGCTTCTTTTTCTTGATCTTCTTTTTCTTTAATCTCATCATCTAAGTCACCTTCTTCAGACTCTTCTTTATTGTTCTACTTAGATTTCTTCTTCCTCTTTTTCTGGACCACAATAGGAGTTGGCTTGGGACTACAACCTAGCATGCCTATTTCTTTTAGAAGATCAAGTATATACTTCTTCTAAGAGACATAGTTGCCTCATCTTGACTTGGCAACCTCCATCTCAAAGAAGTTTTTTAAGTTTCCAAGATCCTTGACTTCAAATTCTCTACCAAGTGCAACTTTTCTCTTTAATATTTCCTCAATATGATCTCCTATAAGAATAATATCATTAATGTACACAATGAGGATGCACTTCTTTCTGTCCTTGGTTTTGACATACATTGTATGATCTGATAGTCCTTGTTTGTAGCCCTCTTACTTCAAGACTTTCAAGAACTTGTCAAACCATGCCCTGGGAAACTGCTTCAGACTATATAGAGATTTCTTTAGCTTGTATACTAGATCAATTCTCCCCTTGTCAAAACTTCGAGGTAGGGTCATGTATTCTTCTTCTTTTACCTCCATTTAGAAAAGCGTTCTTGATGTCTAACTGGTGAAGTGGCCACTTTAGGTTAGCTGCCACAGACAATAGAACTTTAATAGTTTTTAGCTTTGCCACTAGTCCAAATATTTCTTGATAGTCTAGATCATATGTCTAAGTGAACCCTCTTGCGACCAGGCAGACTTTTAACTTGTCTAGAGTACCAAGGGCCAGATATGTAGGGGCAAACAACCTTTTGCAGCTTACAAGTTTCTTACCTTTAGGCTTTTCAACTATGTCCCACATTTCATTCTTTTCTAGTGCTCTCATCTCCTCCATAACTATTTTTCTTCATTCTATTATCTCCAGTGCCTCTTGGATGTTGTTGGGAATGCATACTTTATCCAAATTAGTAACAAACGTTTGGTAACGAGGAGAAAGAGCCTTATAAGACGTGTTTCTGAAGTGGATGCAGTGTGCCAAATCGAGGCTGTTTCTTGAGAGCAATAGTAAAATCAAGGTCGAATTGTTCTCTAACCTGTTCAGGAACTTGGGCATTAACCTCTTCAGCTACTACTGTTTCTACCTCTTTTGATACTGTAGGAACTACCACCGGTATTGACTCTTTTGGTGCTTTAGGTGCAAGATTTTCTCCTCCTATAGATTGTTACTTTTGTGAGTACACCAACCTACTTCAGGTGCAAGGTGTTCTCCTCCTCTAGATTGTTACTTTTGTGAGTACACCAACCCATACTTATACTTATTTTTCTGCTTCTGCTTTTCTGTATCCCCCCCGGCTTGTACATTTTGTTCTGAGGTTTGTGTAAGAGATGGTGAAGGTGGTGGTAATGGCTCTAGCTCTATTAGTGGTGATGGCTCTGGTTCTATTAATGGTATTGGTGGTAATACTGGCTCAGATGGTGTTGTTGCTACACACTCTCTATTAGGGTTCTGGTTCCCAAGTCTGAGGTTTATCACCCATACTCTACCCCTAAATTGAAGACTTGGAATAGAAGGGAACCTCTTCATTGAAGGTGACATCAAAGCTTACAAAGCTGTGTTTGGAAACATGATCAAAGCATATGTATCCCTTTTTAGTAGAAGTGATTTTGAGAAATATACATTGCACAACACACGGGTCAAATTTGCTCTTGGAAGGCATATGAGCATGCACGGAGCATCTGAACACATGAAAGGGAAGGTTGGATTCAAGGTGGGTTGTGGGAAAGACACTCTTTAAATGTTAGAGGGGTTTCAAAGGATATGACTCGATTTGGCATTCGATTAAATGAGATAGGTGGCATGTAAGATGACATCCTCCCAATTGAACTTTGGCACATTGCAAGTTAGCATTAGTGGTTGAACAACATCTAGGATATGTCGATTTTTATGCTCAGCGATCCCATTTTGTTGAGGTTTGTTAGCATAAAAGCTTCTTTGGATAATACCATGTGTTTGGAAAAAGGCACTCAAGGTTTGGTTGAAATACTCTGTGCTATTGTCACTAAGCAATTCTTTGATACCCATATCGAATTGGTTTTTAATCATAGTGAAGAACTTTATGAAAGCAGAGGGAGCCTCAGACTTGTATTTTAAGAGATAGATCCAACAAAGGTGAGTATGGTCATCTATGAAAGAGATGAACCATTTGTTTTTGGTACAGTTTGGAATATGAGAAGGGCCTTGCAAATCGCTATGGACGTTAGTGAAAGGCTTGAATGGTGTGTGTGCAGCTTTAGGGTATGATGAGCGATGGCGTTTGACTAATTCACAGACCTTACATCTTATATCACTGCTAGTATTTGGACAAAGAGATGGAAACATACGAGATAGGTAATGAAAATTAGGGTAGCCCATTCTCTTATGCCATATCATGATGTTATCAATTTTAGACGTCGATATAGAATTACATACCCTAATTGGATGTCGGTGACTCACTTCAGCATCATGAAAGTAGAGCCCCTCGTATATTTTAACATGTCCAATCGTCATCCTTGATGATAGATCCTGAAAAACACAATATGATGATAGAAATTTAGCACAACAGTTAGCTTGTTTTGTCAATTGGCTAATAGATAACAGATTGCATGTGAATATGGATACATAGAGGACTGATCCAAGAGTGATAAACTCAAAAATCTGAATGCTTCCTTTCCCGGCGATAGGAGCAAGGGATCTATCTACAATTTTGACCTTTTGGTAGCTAGAACATGGGACATAAGTGATAAACAGTTGATGGCAATTAGTCATATGATCCGATGCTCCAAAATCAACAATCCAAGATGCTTTGTGCTTTGATGTTTGGAGAGCTTGAAGGCAGCTTCCTTTCTAAGCCAATAATGCCAACACTTGCTGACTAATGAATACCTCAACTTCAAATTAAGAATTTTGTACTTCTCATAAGGTGCTGTCGGTATAGAATAATGATATTGTTGCATCTCAAATCTAGGAGGCTGAAATGCGCTGACATATGGATCAAAAACCTTACCATGACAATTGCTTTTTGACTTCCATGGGTTTCTGTTGCCGCTTGATTCTGGAAGGATACAAATTGAACAATTTTGGTACAAATATGAAGCACCCACGCATAGAAGAATATAGGACTAGACTGAAATTCTTCCATCGTCGTCAGAAGGAGTTGTCATCTCTGGAAAAAATACGTCTAACAGCAACAATGATGGGAGAGAAAGTGAAAGCAAGTATACTAGTAGTAAGCTTTGAGATAATCGAAGTGATACTTGCAATCTCTCATAGTCTTCAAGTCAAACCCAGTGAACAAGCAAGTCTCTCATCCATCCCCATATTTGCTCTGATACCATGTCAACAATTTGAGAGAAATATTATTATGAATCCTTGAATAAAATAGAGTACATATGAGCCTTTATATAGGCAAACCTAAAGCTAACCCTAGAATATAATTTAATATAATAAATCAAAATAACTAAGATATAATATATCCATATATAATCCTAAGATATAATAAATATCAAACTTAATAATAAAATAACAATTAATCTAAATAATCCAAAACAAATACACAATATTCCCACAAGTTAAAAGTAATAAATTTGTCAAAATGAACCTTTTTCCCAACTATGCTTTCATTTATAAGGGATCAAATAAGAGAGAGCAATAGAATAGTAATGTGAGGTGGTATGAAAGAGAATATAGTATAGTAAAAACATGAGGACAGAGAATTAGAATTAAGTAGGGGCAAAATGGTAAAAATACATCAAATTCTTGAACAACCCTAAGTAGAATATTATAAAAAGAACTAAGACAATTCAAATTTCAGACTCTTATAAAAATGACCGAAGGGAGTATTGAACAAGGGAAGAAAATAGGAAATTGCCCCAATTGATCTTTCAGTGAAGTGTGTTGGGGGGCGTATTGATGGGGTTCTTGCCTAATTATTGTTGGTATTCTCTATATGCAGTTGGAGAAGCAGTTGCACGTGTTAGTTGAACTATTGGAAAGATGGAAGGATGTTGTAATAACCTACAATCTGTCCAAAGGTTCTGAAGCTCTTGTTAATGAATTTGTACAAGTAATCCAAAATGCTTGTGCGTCTTATGGTGGTAAATAAAAGAAAGAGATAGACCTAGAAAAAGCTTAAAACACTTTGGTATGCTAATGTAATATACTAATGTTGTGAACACCTGAGTTTGTAATTTTTGGGAGACTGGAAATTTGTGTTGCTTACTGTGGGGGTCATTTGAACATGTTGGTGGTTTGGTGGGAATGATAGTATTTTGGCGATGTATATATATATCAAGTATAACATATATCGAGTGTAACGTCTATCATTTTGCCAGTGTTGCTTACTGTGGAGCAGAATTTCTAGTGCGTTCCTGGGGAATAGGGATTTACCTATGTTTGGATGGAGAAATAATTGGGGGGAAGAATACTAAGAAGGAAAGCTCTAAAAAATGAAGTTTTCCTTCATAGTATTATCTCATCTATTTTCCCTTCACTATCTCTCCATCCAAACATAACTTTAAAGTCACCATGGGGGTGTAACCTGTGTACGGACTTGGAATGAAATGGATATGAATTTTCAAAATTATAATATTTAGTTGAGACTTGAGATTGAAACTCTTCATTAGTTTATAATCTAAAAAAGAACTCGATATGAATTTTACTATGCATGTCAAAATTCTAATATTTAGTTGAGACTTGAGAATGAAATTCTTCGTCAGTTTCTGATAAAAAAAGGATTCATCGTGAGTTGGCTGTTGGGACCAAAGGGTAGTGAATAAATGAGTTCAGATAACATAAAATAATTGGGACAATATTTGGATCTACCAAGTTTCTTATGACTGACTATCTGGTTGACAATACTTGATAAAATATGTAAATGCGTTATTTATCAATTCAATAACATCATTCACAACTACGTTTATTAAGTCCTACATTTGGGGATTTTAACTAATTAGGTGAGGGTGTGAGAAATTTATTACACTTCTGGCGTGGTTGACAATATTTATAAACATATTTATCATTTCAATAACACTATTTACTATTACTTATAACAAGTTCCAAACTTAAGGAAATTAAACTAATAATACACTTGTAACATGGTTGACAATCACTACTAGAAAAAAGGGTTTTAACGTCCCTTTTTTTGGCCTTTTAACGTCTGAAAACAGAGGGACGTCTATGTGAGGGTCGTAGAAAAAAACGTCATTAACGTTCGTAAAACAGGGGACGTAGAAGGCAGACTTTAGGCGTTCCCAGTTCCAACTGGGGACGTCTAAAGTGGACCTTAGACGTCCCATGTTCCAACTGAGGACATCTAATGTCATACTTTAGACGTCCCCAGTTTCAACTGGGGACGTCTAAAGTGTCGACAGCAATACTTTCCACGTCCCTTTTTTTATTAAGGACGTTGAAAGTTTTTTTTTTTAAATTGACTTTTTATATATATTGCACTGTCTGGAAATGTAAACTGCAGAAATAGGATTCCAACAACAGAATAAAAGAACAGCAGTTCAGCAGAATGGAAACAACAACAAACACAATGATCAACCCAAGGCTTCTACATGCCACACAAACTACACAACAATCTATATCCAAGTCTACTACATGCCACACAAACTTTCAAACCAGACAAACTACACAGCAATCTATATCCAAATCCCCAGTTTGTACAATAACCAAGACTAAAATCCAATCCATATCCAACAACAATAACGCTAATTATATGTACTACTACAAAAGTATGTCCTACACAAACTACTAAAGACTTTACTCTTCTGGTATACGTTGAAGAAGATGTCCAGCCAAGAAGTCTCTGATCATATTTAAGTCTTCATATGAGTAGGCATCTTCATTGTCAAAAATCTGTAAATTAGAAAATAATCTTAGATGAAATAATGAATGAAGTGAATGAATTGCAATTGAATCACAACACCAAGAATATTATCCTCTGAGAATGAAGAAGCGATTACTTGTTCAAAATCTGTCGTAATGCCACTCTGAATGATGTTCAACATATAAAGCAAGACATAATATCCACATTCCCAGCCGCCAGGTTGTCGAGGACACTATAAATCAAAAGCAAATGGTTAAAATCAATAAAGGCATATCTAAAACGACCGTCAATCAAAAGAACTTGATTTGAAACTACGTACCTTTGGAAACAACCATTTCGGATCTTTGCCACCTCTACGTTCGCGTAGCCCGCCAAGCGCTCGATACGTCGTGTATGCCCTATCATTAAAATGAAAATCAAAATAAATTAGAATAATTCATTAAGTCAAGAATCAAGAAGCAATGAAATACAAAAAAATAACTTACTGGTTGAAGACGCTTTTAGTTTCTTTGTCTGGTCTTTTATTTAAGGAATCAAACCAGTAAACAACGTGCGACCGAGGACAGACAACACACAAACTCCAGTGATAACTATCACAACATATATAGATTAAAAAGAAGTTAGATGGGAAGGCAATTATTTATTAATAATCTCAAATACACAAAATTAAAATATGTACCCTTGAACAATCGGTGCTAGATAACAACGATACTCGTCCTCTGCCAATGCGAAGCCCACATAGTTCGTCCTTCTTTTCAATGTATTCCCAACCCTTGTCGTATGTGCAGGAGACAAGAATCCATATAAATCAAGGTTTGGGAATACATTGAAAAGAAGGACGAACTATGTGGGCTTCGCATTGGCAGAGGACGAGTATCGTTGTTATCTAGCACCGATTGTTCAAGGGTACGTATTTTAATTTTGTGTATTTGAGATTATTAATAAATAATTGCCTTCCCATCTAACTTCTTTTTAATCTATATATGTTGTGATAGTTATCACTGGAGTTTGTGTGTTGTCTGTCCTCGGTCGCACATTGTTTACTGGTTTGATTCCTTAAATAAAAGACCAGACAAAGAAACTAAAAGCGTCTTCAACCAGTAAGTTATTTTTTTGTATTTCATTGCTTCTTGATTCTTGACTTAATGAATTATTTTAATTTATTTTGATTTTCATTTTAATGATAGGGCATGCACGACGTATCGAGCGCTTGGCGGGCCACGCGAACGTAGAGGTGGCAAAGATCCGAAATGGTTGTTTCCAAAGGTACGTAGTTTCAAATCAAATTCTTTTGATTGACGGTCGTTTTAGATATGCCTTTATTGATTTTAACCATTTGCTTTTGATTTATAGTGTCCTCGACAACCTGCCGGCTGGATATGTGGATATTATGTCTTGCTTTATATGTTTAACATCATTCAGAGTGGCATTACGACAGATTTTGAACAAGTAATCGCTTCTTCATTCTCAGAGGATAATATTCTTGGTGTTGTGATTCAATTGCAATTCATTCACTTCATTCATTATTTCATCTAAGATTATTTTCTAATTTACAGATTTTTGACAATGAAGATGCCTACTCATATGAAGACTTAAATATGATCAGAGACTTCTTGGCTGAACATCTTCTTCAACGTATACCAGAAGAGTAAAGTCTTTAGTAGTTTGTGTAGGACATACTTTTGTGGTAGTACATATAATTAGCGTTATTGTTGTTGGATATGGATTGGATTTTAGTCTTGGTTATTGTACAAACTGGGGATTTGGATATAGATTGCTGTGTAGTTTGTCTGGTTTGAAAGTTTGTGTGGCATGTAGTAGACTTGGATATAGATTGTTGTGTAGTTTGTGTGGCATGTAGAAGCCTTGGGTTGATCACTGTGTTTGTTGTTGTTTCCATTCTGCTGAACTGCTGTTCTTTTATTCTGTTGTTGGAATCCTATTTCTGCAGTTTACATTTCCAGACAATGCAATATATATAAAAAGTCCATTTAAAAAAAAACTTTCAACGTCCTTAATAAAAAAAGGGACGTGGAAAGTATTGTTGTCGACACTTTAGACGTCCCCAGTTGGAACTGGGGACGTCTAAAGTCTGCCTTCTACATCCCCTGTTTTACGGACGTTAATGACGTTTTTTTCTACGACCCTCACATAGACGTCCCTCTGTTTTCAGACGTTAAAAGGCCAAAAAAAGGGGACGTTAAAACCCTTTTTTCTAGTAGTGATATATTGAATTCTCGAGTTGGAGAGTGGGTCCTCTTTAGTTAGGGATCAGGGGTGTTTGATCTGCCCCCCTGATGCGTGCCTGTTGTGCGACCTATTTGCACTACTACAAGCTAGACATTTAATGACCCTAAAGGACGTCCCTTTTTAAATTAGGGACGCCCAAAGTTCAATATTTAGCGAAAAATATTGGCGCTGGTTGAATTTTTTTTTTTTAAAAAAAAATTGTACCACTTTAGACGTCGCCAGAGTCTTTGGGGACGTCTAAAGTGAGCTTTAGACGTCCCCATTTTGACTGGGGACGCGGAAAAGCCTGTCAGACGCCCATCCCATCAGCAGCAGGCCAGCAGCTTTATTTTCCTTCCCCAAGCTTCATTCCGTCTTCCCCCGTGAGCTTCGTTCCCAGCTGTCTTCCTCTTTCCCCTTTCCCTTACTTCCTTTCCCATCTTCCTTCCTCTCTCTTAGTTCGTTGCTACAACTCCCTTTCCCGTGCTTCCTTCCCTGTCTGCCTTCCTCTTTCTCATAATCATATTTCTATTTCCCCCCCTCTTTTCTTTGATGAGAGCACCGTCGTTTGTGTCTCCCTCTCACAACTATCGTCTTCCCAGCTAGTTGTACCGTGAGTCGTCTCCATTTCCGTCATCCACAGGTTTGTCTCTCACTCCCACAACTTTGGATACAAATGATTGAACAAATGCTTGTAACTGTTAATTTAAATCAGATTATGAAACTGGAAAAACAGAATAACTTGTATATGCATACTTTTAATCTGCTTCTAATTTGCTTGATATGGAAATGGACTGTCATTATTGCATACTTGTTTTTTTCGTCAGCAGACTTCAACACGGTGATGTATATATATATATATAGACATGATTTAAAAAAATGACAATGATACTTAGGAATGAATTTGGTTTGGCTTAGGTTAGTCTAGTTTAACATTATTCAAAAGTCAACTAAATTACAAAAATATGTCAAAGTTTTGCCTCAAATGCGTGTATGGTTCTGGAATGTTGATGAGGTACAATATAATACAACATCAATTATGCCATAAAATAGGTATGACACTTTTTTCTAGGGTGGTACATGCATTGCCTTAATTAGTCTAGTTTGAACTTGGCATGGGTTGCTTGGTAAAAAAAATCACAATGATACATTGTCTTCAATATGAATTGCCTTAATTAGTTTAGTTTCGTTTAAATTAAGTTGAGACGGTTTGTTATTTTGATTTTGGGATATCTCACTTTTAAGGGGAATTTTGGGATGAATTTCCAAGGTGCGAATTAGATTTGTGTTGTTGTACATACTATTAGATTATTGGATAACATGTTTATTAGATAGTGCTGAACTGCTATTGTTTCCATTCTGATTTATGCAATATTTCTTCTATCCAATTTCTGTAATTTAAATTTGCCGGACAATGATGTATATATAAAAGGCCATAAAAAAACTTTAGATGTCCCCAGTGAAAACTGGGGATATCTAAAGTATTTATGAACCACTTTAGACGTCCCCAATTTAAACTGGGGACATCTAAAACTTGACTTTAGACGTCCCCAAAGCAAATTGGGGACGTCTAAAGTGTTTCTGAACCACTTTAGACGTCCCCACTTTTCACTTGGGAAGTCTAAAGTCTGGATTTTAGAAGTCCCCAGTGCAAACTGGGGATGTCTAAAGTGGTCAGAAACACTTTAGACATCCCCAGTAATGACTGGGGATGTCTAAAGTCTGACCTAAAGACGTCCCCTATTTTAGGGACGTTATTGACAGTTTTTTCTACGTTGCTCAGATAGACGTCTCCTTGTTTTCAGACGTTAAAAGGCCCAAAAAAAGAACGTTAAAAGTGTTTTTTGTAGTAGTGTTGGGGTCATTTCCAAATGTATTTTTCAAGATTCTTTATATCATTAAATTGTATATGAAATATGTGACATTTTGATATTTTATGAGCAAAAAATGGAGTTGTTTTCAATCTTTTATGATTTTTCAAAGATTCAGTACTCAAAGTGGAAAAAATCATTGCACCATTTTTCAAAATTAAAATGTTCTGAATCTTTAAAAAATCATAAAAAAATTAAAAACAGCTCCATTTTTTACCTATAAAATATCAAAATGTCACACATTTCATGTAGAATCTAATGATCCAAAGAAACATGAAAAATACATTTGGGAAGGGCCCTAAATGGGCCACGCAGAAGGCATGCATCAGGAAAGCGCACATCAGGCACCCCTGATCCCTTTAGTTAATACTTTGTAGACCTCAAGTAATGTAGTTTCTACTCATCTTATCTGTTGGCAGTGTTCGCAAGAGTTTTTAAGAGAACTTTATGGCCTAGTTTTATTCTTAACAAGTTTGGTATGTCTTCCTTGATGTTTTGAAGCCAAAACTTGCCTAATGGGACTGTTTTCGAAAAGGAACTAGACTAATAGAAATTTTATAAGAGAAACCTGTGGATCTTCATATTGTATCTCCCCTATTTGCAACAAACGTGACTGTGTTCTTCATCTTAGCGAACGCTTCATTCACCAAGGCGAATTAGTCATCTTTCGCCCCAATTAGAGACATCCTCGCCGATGCGAATGGGGCACCACTTGCCGAGGAGAGAGACATGCACAGCGAGGCAAGTGGCCCAGTTTGAGTTAAATATGAATGTTTGTTGTATGATATTGTTTCTGAAGCATGTTGTAACTATCATACTTTGTCAATGGAAAACAAATGCCGATGCGAATGGGGCACCATTTAGAGACATCCTCGCTGATGCGAATGGGGCACCACTTGCCGAGGAGAGAGACATGCACAGCGAGGCAAGTGGCCCAGTTTGAGTTAAATATGAATGTTTGTTGTATGAGATTGTTTCTGAATCATGTTGTAACTATCATACGTTGTCAATGGAAAACAAATGAGAACTTGGTCAATAACGATTGTAATGATTGCATTAAGTGATGATCCCAAGTCGTAAAAAATTATGATTAGTGGAGTATTGAGAGAAGTTTAATATATTCTTTGACCATATGACACGACCGTTATGTTTATTGATATTGCGCACTAGCTAGCCCCTTTTGTCAGGGCAATATTCCCTAATGGCGACACTCTAGAGGCTATAGGGCAGTATTCCTAAGGCCTAAATAGATTATTGACAAATAATTAAATGTAAAATCACTCCAAGGTCCCGATAAAAAAAAATCAACAATATACAAGGAGAAATACTAGTATAATGATGACAACTCCATTATGCTAGCTTGTTATTGGAAATTTTTATTGCATTCCTTTTCTTATGGTTATTTTCTCTAAAAGATAAGACCTAAAGACGCCAAAAAAAGACCACAACATGACATTATACTCTACTAGGGATTTGCACATTTATAACGGTTACAGCTCATGCTTAAAAGTAATGGTTAATTATGTGCACCATCATATTTTGTGAGGCGGATGATGTGTGCTTCTGTCGTTAAAGCAATCAATTAAACTAGGTCTCAATTAATTATACGGTTTAGGGTCAACTTAGGTCATTCTCCCAAGGAGCAAGCTATGAGTTTCTTTATGATTGATTTTTTTAGTGACAAAAGATACAATAGAATGAACCTAAACTAGAATGCAAAGCACTACTATCTAAATATAATTAAACTAACTAAATCCACTTATGTAATTGACTCTAAAACCTATATGAGATTGAGACTAATCTATATGAATTTGAATGCAATTTTTAGGGGGTTTTTATGAAAGAGACATTAAAATTCTAAGCAAAGAGATTAATTAAAAGCAAGACAAACAACAAAGATTTAATTCAATTATGATGATAAAGGGGACAACTTAGGATTCACATGAAATTAACTTTCTTAGCCCAAAATTAATTGATTAGACTAAAGGGAGGTTGATGAAAGATTGAAATTAATAAATTTAATCATCTAATTAAACCGTAGGAAACCCTCAAACTCAATAACACTTATTCCACTATAAAACTCATAATGAAATAAGCAGTGGTTAATTAAACTCATTAAAAGCCAATCACAATTAATTTCAAAATAATTTTAGAAATCTTGTTTACAATTGTTCAATTGAACAACTAGACAATTAACCAACCCAATTAAACAATCAAAAAGATAAACCCAAATTGACAATTAAATTAATAATGAGAACTCAATTAATAATTCAATTGACAATTCAAAGGTTTGCAAACAAAAATTCCAGCAAATGTCTCAAACACAAAACATTGCAAAATATCAATCCAATTCAAAAGAGATATGCCTACACTCTAAAACTAGATTGTTCTCAATTAGTACAACTCAAAATTATTTAAATTAAATACTCTCAAGACTTGAATCAAATTGATAAAAAGACATACCATCCCTTATGGTCTTCAAGTGAAGTTCATAGGCTCTAGCTTCCTCTATGCTCCTCTTAAGTTGCCTCCCAAATAACTCACGTTGCCATAAATTTTCTTCTCTAAGCTGCTCCTTTATGAAACTCAAGGTCTTCTCTTTCTTTTATGAATGATGAATAGTGAGATGATGATTGAATGAACTTCAATCAATCGTGCCGTAAATGGACAAAAGGGAGGGAATAAAGAGGTTATGGAAATTGAAGAGGTGGGCCCGTGGTGATTCAAGATGATGAATGACACAACCAATTTTGTTGTGTGTGTGTGTGTGTGTCTATGGCTCACGGGAGTGTTTTTGAATGAAGATGATTGTGGGAATTAAATAGAATGGTGGTAGGGGTTGATGGGGGATCGTTGTGGGCATGGTTGGTGGGGAAGGGTTTGTTAGAACAAGCTGACACCCAAGAGGGGGTGAATTTGGTGTAAGATAAAAATCTTAAGAACTTTGAAGATCTTTTTGCATCTTAGATGAAGCAATAAATATGAAGGTAATGAATCATAAATCAACAGTTTATATATGCTGGAAATATAAGAGTTTAAGGAAGAGAGTGTGTAAACTGTGATTTATCCTGGTTCGGTCCAATTTGCGATGGCCTACGTCCAATCCCCATGCTCCTCCTGAGATTTTCAAATCCACTATCTTCTTGTTTAATCCAGGCACAAGAAAAGCCTTTACAACCCACAAGTTTAGCTGGGCACTTGTAAAGCCATTTACAAATCTCTCACCGAGTTACTCCCCCTTATACACTTTAAGGTTACAACCGAGTTACTCTCCTTACACACCCCGTAAGGATACAACTTTGATGATGAAAGATTACAGTCAATATTCTCTCTTAGAAGTGAATAGATGAATACTGAAGCACAATGAAAATAATCTCTCTCTCAAATATACATGATATAGAAAATGGATAAGAACAGAGAGTAGTTGGGTTGGAGTAGATGATTCATGATCTTTGCATGTTTCTTGTTGGTGTTGCTCTTCGTTGAATGTTCCCATATTTATAGATGAGTTGAGATAGCCGTTGGAAGCATTTCAACCTGTCCGTTAGAGTGGCGTAGCTTCGTTTGACTGTTCTTCGATTTTGAAAACTAGCCGTTGTGAACGTTGACGCTCCGCTTCCGTAAAATCAGTTTTTCTCTCTTCACTTCATCTCTTCATTGCATTCCTGGAGAAATACTTTAAACAATAATATAATGAAGTGTAAGAATGATTGGAAGCAAGAAGAATGAGTTTCATAATTAATCCCATGATTTTCGAAAGCTTCAGAATGTTGCTGGTATTTCTGGGAAGCATTACTCGAGTGGTCACGACCACTCAAATAAGCCTTGGTCATTACTCGAGTAGTGCATGGAGTAAACAAATTTACAAACCTTGGAAATACCTGTTTACTCGAGTACTCACTCGAGTAACGTTGGCAGGACGAGAGCAACTGCAAGTGATTTACCTAGTTACTCGAGTACTCACTCGAGTAACGTTGGCAGGCCGAGAGCAACTGCAAGTGATTTACCTGGTTACTCGAGTAATGTTGGCAGGCCGAGAGCAACTGTAAGTCTTTTCCCTGGTTATTCGAGTACTTACTCGAGTAACGTTGGCAGGCCGAGAGCAACTGGAAGTGATTTCCCTGATTACTCGAGTGCTTACTCGAGTAACGTTGGCAGGATTACATGGCCGAGAGCAACTGGATGATTTCTTCTTTGGTTACTCGAGTGATCCCTTGAGTAAGCTCTTAAATAACTTTGCATATTACTCGAGTAGTCCCTCGAATAACTTCATTCAAATCTTGGCCGAGAACATTTTCAACTTGATTACTCAAGTGGTCCCTCAAGTAAAAATTCCAAATAACTCGGCAGATTACTCGAGTAAGCCCTTCAAGTGAATTTTTGATTTTGATTTGAAACATTGCAAATTATATATCATCAGAAAGCTCTCATCATTTACATTTCAACGCAACAAGAATCAGCTCCAAACTCGTTGTGTACAGAAAGTTATGATCCAAAGAGTATCTACTGTTCTTAGACAATCTCTGAAATCACGAGCAGCAACTTCCAGATGGCATAGCTATTAGAATATAACCTTAAATATGTCAAATGACCTATCCATGGAAATATCGTTGAGTCTTCTTTCATATGGCACCAGTTTCGTCTCAATCCAATATGTATTTTGAGAGTTATGTCCAAAATACCGAAGCTGTCCTGGAATATGACGATGATTCATATGTCAACTTCAACAGATCATATCTCCCTCATCTGAACTTTTTTTAATGTGATCTTGGTATCTATAGTTCGTGTTGGGAGTCTAGTTTCATATGCCATTGGTTTTAAATCAATCCGATGTGTGGGTAGAGTGATATTCCCAAAATACCGAACCTCTATCCTGCCGCACGAAAACAGAGCATAATAAAAATGCAGATTACTCAAGTGGTTACTCGAGTGATCATGTCCATTACTCGAGTAACCACTAGAGTAATACCTTCCAAAACATGACAGAGAGCCAAAACTCAAAGGAACACCTTGGGGAAGCTCCATAACTTCCATATAAGTTATCTTGGCTTTGAATTGACCCATTCCAACTTCCATATGATCAAAGAAACCTTCGGTATCACTTCTAATAGCTTGGATCTTGATATTCTCATGTGATCTTGCAAGTTCTTCTTTCTTTAGTCTCTTTCTTCTTCTTTCTTCAATCTCTTTCATCTTGTTTTGTCACTTGATGATCATTCTTCATAACCTAACTAGATATCTTCTTGAATTGATGATCGTTCTTCATAAACCAACTAGATATCTTCTTGAATATCTTCAATCTTCTTCTTTCTTTGTTTTGACCAATCTTTCTTCTTGATATTTCATTAGTTCTTGCAATGCCTTCTTTCTTCAATCCCTTGCCTCTTGATTTTCTTCTTGATGATCATTCTCCATATATGAGGCATTAGAACATCAACCCATAATCAGGTTTATGACTAATCTACAAAATATACAACATTAAATATAGTAGTTAGTCAATGTAGAAGATAATTATATCATACAAACGTTTTGCTCATATTTAACATCTATATTTGACACCATCAAAACTATTCATATCTAATATTCTCCCCCTTCTTGAGATGACAAATCCTTTAAGAAAAATATGTATGAATATACAACAATTTGAATGCAACATATTTTTCTTGCCTCTCCTCTCTCCCCCTATTTGACATCAGCAAAAAGTTTGAAGTATAAAGAAGAAAGACTTGTAGAAGAGTAAATATATATGTCATGAAAATTTTCTCCTCATTAATCAAAATAAATGTGTCATGAAAAAATTTTCTCTCCCCCGTTTTGAAAGTAGTTTCATTTATAATTTGATGTAAATGAAAAATGGTTTTCATGAAAACACATTTGAAACAATTTGGAAAGGTTTTCAAGAAAAAAACGTTCATAATCAAGGATAGGCAAAGTAAGCTCAAAATATAAAGAGAGGGTTTAGAAATGCTCATGTAGTTTTTGGAAAATGATGAAGCGCTCCATAAAGGCCGTTGCTCTATTCTTTAGCAATGCTAGTTATGATGTTGTGTTCTCCACACGTCTTGCTATGCAACTTTGATGTATGTTCATGTTGTTGCCAAGATTCTCCAATTAAGTTGAGCTTCTATTCAGCATGCTCAATGCTCATTTGTATTGGCATATGTATTTATTGCTTTGAATATTGCAGCCAATATATCTCCCTTGATTGATTGTTAAAGCATATGTCATCATATATGCTCCTTTTAATGTGTTGAGGAATGATCTTGCATAGAACAAATTCTCCTGTTATAAATAAAAGAAATTCTTGCAAGGAGAATGGTTAGTGCAATCAAGTATTAAATTTATTGCACAAATTAAAGTTATCCTTTCTATATGATATGTTAAAAATTAAGATCATGAAAGGAAAATATAAGAGTAACTCATCATCAAAACTAATTAAAAGATAGTGAATTCATATGAGTATGTTAAAAGGATTTTCTTCAAATAAAGGAGATGAGCTTTTAAGATATAAAACACATGTGTATGTAAAGCTCCCCCTTAATGAATGCATGGCTTAAAAGAAAATCATTGTGAGTAATACAATTAATAACTCTCTTGGATTAGTAAGATCATTTTGCTCATATTTAACATTTATATTTGACATCATCAAAACTATTCATATCTAACAGGGTTGGTGAGAGATGGAAGGGTTGGTGTGTGGCAGCTGTTTTAATTAAAATGGAGGAAGAGAGAGCTTTGAGGCCAAAACTCAAACCCATTAAAATTGAAGTAGCCCAATAAAATTCAGCCATTAAATTCTCTTTTAGCTTTCAACAAAAGTTCTGCACCATAGGATTTCCTAATATGCTTTCCTTACCCTACATGTCAAACCCCTTAACATTTTGATTTGCACAGAGTAATGAACGCAAATTTCCGTAAGGCATACGGAAATAGCGAAAACATACTGATATTAAGTACATATTTACATACAGGTGTCTCCCCACAGAGTTTGATAATATATACACATTATCCCAAAATATCCAAAATATTCAAAAATAGACTACATATAACCAAACAGCTTCTATCTCAAGATTCGTACCCTTCAATTGCATGTATCTACTACTTTACCCTTGGAGCCACTGGTTCCCGTTGGAATATTATTATTTATGAAAAGGGTGAGATTCAAACGAATCTCAGTAGAAACACACAATCAATCATATAAAATGAAAAAATTAAATATGCAATACACCATATAATGTAAAATGAAAATCCATACTATATCGTGTGTGTACACAATGCTCTAGGCCAAATGACTGTTTGGATCCCCTACTTGTCCGTGTACTCCAGTTGAGTCCCAAACCACAGCTAGGTAATATGCTCCAGGCACCGTGTCCATATTACAAAATACAGTAACATACAACATATCAACATTCACATAGTGTATGAGAGATAAATTTACTACCTTGTATCCCTTTTTGCTACAAGAAATTAGTTCCTTGAACTACGTGCGAATTACTCGAGCAATTAATCCGTTCCTATAATTCCAAATGTACAAGAATTAGGTTAAAACCCATTCATGTACTATTTAGACACTTTCAAAGTGATTTTGTTGGTTACATTAGTCTAAATTACAAAATTACTAAAATGCCCCTAGGGACCCAATCCAACCCTGACTTATGCGGTCCGACCGTACTTTTCTGAAAATTTTAACCCCGAATATTACTACATAGTTTTATGTGTAGAATCCATTTATGACCTTGGTTTTCATAAAATCACTACCAAATGATAGTTTTGCCCTTGACAACCCCTATTTAGGGTTTTAGGGGTATTTTCGTAATTTCTCTTTTTATGGCTTTTCTGAAAAAGTGTTTAATATCAACCCTACATAATTTTCCCTCCTAAACACCATGGAACCATCATATTATTGAAAATTCAGCTCCTCCCCCTTGATTTCCACTTGACCGAAAACCCTTGAAAGAAAAAGGGAAAATTGGCTTTTTGATTTTCAACTCCAAAAGTTTGTTCCTTGTCACTCCTAATCACTTGATTAACCATTTAACCATATACTAAACAAGATTTGAGAAAATTTGGGCAGCATAACCCCTTAGGGTTTTCCTTTCCTAAATTTATAAAACTCAACCAACAACCACAAATCAACCAAGAACATCAACAACAACAACAACTAAAAGGATTTGAGATTTTTGAAGCTACCTCTTGATTTCTTGGTTGTTCTTCCACTTCGCCGAAACACACTCCCTCTCAATCCTTGATGTTTTTCTTGCTAAACATGTAGATCCATGGAGAAGAAGGGATTAGATAAGCTATTACACAATTTAGGAAGATTAAACACTTGGAATCACAAAGTTTGCCTTGAATTTGTGCTTCCTTGCTCCCTATTGAACCCTAAACTTCTCAAGAGTTTATGACACTTTCTCTCTCTCTCCTTTTATTATGCTTGATCATGTAAAATGAAGAAGAAGAGATAAAGCCATTTATAAAATCTCTCTCTCTCTAAAAAAATATAATTGTTTAATGAATTTTCTATGACAACTTTTTATTTGATCTTATCCCTTAATATTTGAGTCATAAATTCCCCATTCCATTTGGACTATTTCCTTCCTCCCCAGTTAGCCCAAATAGACGTCCAGATGGGTCCATTTCAAACCAATTAAGTTTTCTCCAATTGTCTCCAACAATTACACATCAAATAATATTCTATTGGAAATTCCCACATGCTCAACTTTAACAATGATTATTTATTTTTCCCCCTTCATAACCCTTTTTGGATGAAAATGGCCTAATAAACTGGAAAAATAATTGCCTCTTGCTTTTTATGATAAATTACCATTTTGCCCACACATTTTGTGATTTTCACCCAAAATTAACAGAATTTTTGTTAAACTTTGAAAATTCATATCTTTATTTATACAAAGAGTTATGGATTCTTCTAGAACAGCGTCCAAAGATTTAAATTCTGGGAATTTTCAGCTTCTAATTAGCTAAAGGCTAAATTTTTTCTAATTAGCCAGTTTCACTGGGTAAACTTCAAAAATCCATAACTCTTTGTATACAGCTCCAAAAATTACCCATTACCTATAAACTAAAGCTTAGGATGCCTAATTTCATCCTATAAAATTTCTTAATTTTGGACATCATTTGATCATCCAAAACCACATGACAAACTCACTGCATCGCAAGAAATTTCACTGGCAGCATAATCACATTATCCAAAATTCACCCTTCCATTTCATTAAATGCCACAAATGTTTACAAGGCATATTGGGGAGTAAAATTTGGGGTGTTACACTACAAGAATTAAATAAAATTGTGATCTATCATATAGTTAGAAATATTATTCAATCACAAGATAGGCAATCCAAATATTAATAATTTAAGCCCAATAATCTCATAATTAATTCAGATTTATATTAATTCCTAAAATCAGCTGACAATCCAAATATTATCTAATAAATCCAAATTAGCCTAGAATAGTGCCCTAAATAAATGAATAAGGTAGGATAAATAAATTTTGGGATTTATTGGCGGAATTCATGAAAACACAAAAATAATAGTTGTAGTTAATAACATAGTTCTTTTGAAACAACCATCATGTAACGCTTACAAACGATTCATCTTCCAACCCTTATATTAACGAAGACAAACTTTAACGGTATTCGGAAACAATTGTCATCTAACACGCCACCACCACCTAAGTCTTAACTCATAAGCCTTCTTAATCCGTTAGACCTTCATAAGTCATAAGTCATAAGTCATAACCCTTCGTAATCAATTAAACCTCTATTTACACTCACCTATTCCTTGTGATTTTTACTTTTCTTTATTGGCCTTATCCTTCTCTTTCATTATGTTAAGTTCCCAGGGAGCTCCTCTACCGCCTCCACCCCCTCCTTTACCACCACCACCACTTCTTCCTCTGCCTCCTCCTAAAATGGAGGCTCTGATGCAAATGTTGGCAAGCCTTGACCACGACACAAGGTGTCTCGTGGTATACACCAATACACAGAACAAGAAGTTAAACCACATACTTCATCACAATGATGTTGAATATGATTTACAGTTAGACCATTCATCTCCCTCCTCTGATGATGAGAATGAGGATAAGGATTAGGTAGAGGACGTGAAAGAGGAGGATGAAAACAACAGTGGTGGTGATGACTAAACATTATCACTGTTTTCTTGCCTGCTATCCTCATCCTCATTCTCATCATCAGATCGGAAGAGAAGCAAAAAAAACTTAATAATTCACGATTATTAATTAAGAATGGTAAAGTATTCTTGCCAACCTACTTTGTTAGATCCCATGTTTTGATGATAACAAGAGGATTGAAAAGATAATACAAAAGATTACAAAAATAAACCAAAGAGTTTTGAATAATCAAGCTAAGTTTCTGAGGCATACAATGCCATCACTCGATTGATGAAGTGACAAAATATGTCCTATTCTCAGTTATGCTCTCTATCAAGTTTTAAAAGGGATTACTCGAGTGATGGCTTAGGATTACTCGAGTGATGAGATAAAAGGCATCACTAGCACAACACTAGAGTGATTCTGAAAGTGATCTACTATTAAAAATTTTCTAAAGTCAAATAACTCAAGTAACCACTCGAGTGATCCCATTTCTGATATCACTAGCAGAACACTCGAGTAAAAGATCAAGTTAAGGATCACTAGCAGAGCACTCGAGTGATACATCAAGTGATTCATTGTAGATTACTCTGTTAGATATGATTAGTTTTGATGATGTCAAATGTAAAGTGATAAGAGCAAAAAGTTTATATAATGTATTTCTTTGACTAACTACTATATTTAATGTTACATATTGTGTAGATTAGTCAAGCAAAGAATGAAGAAGATTGAATTAATGAAAATGAACAAGAGGAAGAAGAAGAAAGAAATTGAAGATAGTCAAGGAGGTGCTTACTTGGATTATGAAGAATGAAGAACTTGTTAGATCTTACAAGAAGATAAAGATTCAAGTTGTTAGATGTGATATTGGAGGTTTCTATAATGTTACCGGAGGTTTCTATGATCAAATAATGGTTGGAATATGTTAATATGAAGCTAAGATGACTTATATATGAGTTTTGGCACTTCTAGAGGAGTTATGCTCGAGCACAAGGTGTTATGCTCGAGCACAGGAAGAACATGCTCGAGCACAGGCCATTTCACTCGAGCACGGGGTGTATACTCTGTTCTACTCTGTTTTACGTTCAGCTTGAGCGAGGTCTAGTATTTTGATCATATCTCTAAAACCACACGTCGGATTGACCCGAAACCGGTGGCATATGAAAGAGGACTCCCAACACGTACAATTGGCACCAGAATCACATTGAAAGAAGATCAAATGAAGTAGATATGACTCGTCGAAAATGAAATTGAAATCACCGTCTTTTTCTAACACAGGTTCGGTATTTTTAGTATAACTCACAAACCACAGATCGGATTGAGACGAGACCAGTGCCAAATGAAAGTAGACTCAAAGAGCTTTCCATGGATAGCTAATTTGCCTAATTTGAACGTATATTCTAGGAGCTATGCCTTCTGGAAGTTGATGCTTGTGCAGACTAGCGAAATATACACTCCTTCGATCATAACTTGCAGAATACAAGGAGTTTGGAGCTGATTTTTGTTGCATTGGAATGCATATGATAAGAGCATTCTTATGATACATCATTTGAATCAAATGAATCAAATTTTTCTAAAGGGGCCCCACATCACCCGCGAGTGTAAAAACTGACTCTCTGAAAATGTTGTGCGAGTGATGTCCAGAAGCAGCTGAAACGTGAAGAAAGTTGCAACACTCGAGCACTAGGATTCATGCTCGAGCATTGGATCATTTCTCACTCGAGCAGATGTGAGAGAAGAGCTGCGAGTGACAACCCGAGAAGAAGCATGCACGTGAAAACTTAAGGCGCACTCGAGCAGGACGTTTTGTGCTCGAGTGATTCGAGACTTCACTCGAGCAGATGCGAGAGAAGTGCAGCGAGTGCTTGCCCGAGAGGAAGTCAGAACGTGAAAATATCAACTGCACTCGAGTGAGCCATATTGCACTCGAAGTGAAGTTCTGACAGAAGCAACGAGGGAACAAAACAGAGCCTCACAAACATCAATCCAAACATGGTTAAACGTTATACAATCATTATGTTTTCACTTGTTATTGTTTCTAAACATTATCTAACATATATTTCAAGTGTAAAACAGGAGTTTACATATTTGGGTTGCATCTTCAAGAATGGAGGTCACGTATGAAAATTCTTCACTCAACGTGATGAATCCCAGAAGCCAGAAATTCAGTTTTTGACCAATGATCCAACATACCCATGACTAATACTTCATCATATTAATGATTAAGTATTTTGCAGTGTGAAACAGGAAATATAACGGTGAGCTTTCAAATTCAAATAAAAGTCAATCACCTGCTACCAACCACGACAGCAAATGACCCACCATGAAGAATTGTCTGAAACTCAAAACACTCCACAACGTGATGTACAGCTCAAAATGATTCTCTCTGCTATTAAACTAAGACGCTCCACTTTGCTTCACAACGGACAGGAGCGTGTTTTTCAAAAATGCTCAAACGTTCAAATGAGGCAATGGAACTCCAACGGACAAATTCTCACAACGGTCATCATCTTCATCAACTATAAATGAGAGAGTTTTCAACTTGGATGGTGGTGAGAAAAACGGTGAAAGACAGAGAAAACAGAGAAACAACTCCAACATGTGAAAAACATGAATCCTCTGCTTCTACCCAAACGCTCTCAGTTCTGCGGTTTCAATATTACTTTTCATTGAGAGAGTGATTATTTGTATTGTACTTCAGTGAGTATTATATCCACTCTGTGAGAGAGTCTGTAAACACTTTCATCTATATTTCTGAGTTGATCTCAAGGTAGAGGGACCTTGAGAGGGATGATTTTCTTACGGAGAAGCTGTAGAGAGAATTGCCGTAAGATATTCTGCTCGTAAGACTTACAAGGTGCAAGCAGTAGAGAACGTTGCTGCTCATAAGACTTACAGGGGTGTAAGCAGGAGAGAACGTTGCTGCTCGTAAGACTTGCATGAGTAAGCAGGAGAGGAAGATCTTCGGGATTGCTCTGCTCGTAAGACTTGCCGTAAGGGGAGATTTGTAAAAGGTTTCACAAGTACCCGGCTAAACTTGTGGGATTGTAAAGGCTTTTCTTGTGCCCGGATTAAACAAGAAGATAGTGGATTTGAAAATCTCAGGAGGAGCCTGGGGACTGGACGTAGGCCATCACAGATTGGACCGAACCAGGATAAATCACAGTTTGCATATTCTCTTCCCTAAACTCTTATATTTCCAGCATATATTATTTAATCTAATTGTTGATTTATGAACCTTCATACTTACCGCTTTCGTTAAGATACGAAAAGATTTCTAAAGTTCTTAAGTTTTTATTATACACCCAATTCACCCCCCTCTTGGGTGATAGCCGGTCCTAACATTTGGTATCAGAGCCCGGGCTCTTGTTTAAAGGACTTAACCGTCTCAAGAGTTACAATGGCTAATTTTGGGTGTTTTATACTTTCAGAAGGTTTTGATTATACAATTCCACCTCTTTTGAAAGATATTGATTTTTGGTTTTGGAAAGCTAGAATGACTAGTTTTATAAAAGCTTATGATTTTGATATGTGGAATGTTTTTATAAATGTTTTTGATTTCAAACGAAGAAAGGATTGGACAGAAAGTGAAAAGAAAATGTTTTCATTGAACATTAGAGCAATGAAAATTCTGTATAGTGCTTTAACCGAAAATGATTTTGAGAAAATTAGATTTTGTTCTTATGCTAAACATATTTGGGACACTCTTGATTCTATGTATGCTTCTAACAATTGTGTTGAAGTTGAAAGTGTTGATAGTTCATGTGAAACTACACGCTACGCATCTACTATGCATGAACAATTGGAAGTTGATGATGAAGATGGAAAAATCATAGAACACTTCCATACAGTCAACATGGATAAACAAGAAGAAGAGGATTCCCGAAAAGAGCTCAGTATGGACGAACATGAAAAATCACTCTCTGGAGCTCAAGATGAACTTAAGGTAAAAAGTTCCAATTCCTTGTGTGATTTTTATAAAAATGATTTTCAGAGTTTACAAAAGTTTGTTTCTCAACCAATTGTTGATCCTATTGAGAAAAGCAAAAATGTTTTCAAATATGCTAGAAAGTTTGTTGGGAAGAAAGAATATTCAAATCAAATCCATTCGAATTTCTACTCTCATGATCGACATAATAGTTGTATGATATCCCATAATGCATATCTTGATACAATTTGCAATTATTGTGGTAAATCCGGTCATATTTCTCATACATGCTATATTAGAAGAAATTCCCATGTGAGAGATAAGTATATTTGGGTACCGAAGAAACATGTAAGGGTTAATATTAACAATCAAGGACCCAAGTATATGTGGGTACCAAAATGTCCATCTAGTACTTTATGTATGCAGGATGATCCGAAAAGAAATGGACATAAGGGTAAGGAGAAGATGAAAAAGAAGCCAAGAGTTTCTCATGCACCTAAATGGAGATTCACACCAATTAGGAGAACTCTCGAATCACCCATTGCTAGAACTGCAAAGTGTAACCATAAAGAAAGGCAATGGAGAAAAGGAGTACGTTCCACCTCAAGAATGAACTACCATAGAATACCAGTCAACTATCTTGAGGAGAACAAGAAAAAGAGGATTTCTCAAGCATCAAATAAAAGACTCCTGGAGTCTATATATTTTGAGAGGAGGTTGCCAGCACCTAAAGCAAGATATTCAAAGTATCAACATCATAGAAAGATGCAATGGGTAAGCAAAAGCAATCCTCCAAATATCTAAGGCAAAGGTACACAATGATAAAACCTCTTATGCTATTGTTTTTAATATTTATTGAGGTTCATACCTTGTTACTTGTTACCTTAGATATAAGCATTGCACATAAATTTTCTCAATCTTTAGAAAAATCATACATAAAGAGTTGCAATGTTTGTTAGTCTAACTTGTTATGCATATATATACTTCATGAGAAAACAATGTTTATGCATAAAGACATATTTAATTCATTATGCTCAATTGTTTCAAATTAATTATATTCTTAGAGCATGTGAATTATGATTCCTACAAGGTAACCATGAGTGGATCCAAGTAAAATTGGATACCAAAGGAAGAAAAATATCTATAAGGTTTTGTAGGAAGAAGAAAGGAAGAGCTTCATCTCAAGATTATGACTACATAAGATTTCACTCAAATCTTGGTGAAGTTGGACCTTGAGGCTACATCTTAAATATGTAAACAAAAGGAGGTACTACTTGAGGCAACACTGCAAGTGCCTAGCTAGCAATAAAGGAAGAAAAGGTGTACAGTGAAGCATTACTCAAGTAACCAATCAAGTGATTATCATCACTGTGTGACAACTGGGAGTAAATGTTCAAGTGATAATACCAACTGGAAGATTGGAAGGTAAAAGTCAAGGAATTATGCACAAATGAATTCCAAAGGATAATTTCTCAAGTAATTACGAGATTACTTGAGCACGGTACTGTCTTCTTTATTCTTACCTGATATTATGCTTATATAAATTATTTATTCGGGTAATGAATAACTTGCTCATTATTGCATACCATTAGCAATCAATCATTTATGGGTTTTTAAATTGTTTTTAGATTGCTAAATGGACTGAAAGTGAAATTGTGCATAATCTTTCTATGTATTTAAGTTTCGAAATGAATATTTCAAAAATGTACCTAGATTCCAAATTATGCATAATTTTTCTATGAATTGGAAATTTGAAATGCACATTTCATAAATTTACTTGGATTTCAAATTCATCTTGTTATAAAAATGCATACACATTATTTGAAAATTATTCATATCTTGTTTGCATTCAAATCAGTTTCAAAATTGGAAGTTAATATTTATGTATACTGAATGTCAGAAATGCTTCAAATCCATCCCTAGAGTTTTCCTCATCATTCACATATTTGTTTCTTAATCTTAAACCTGTTACTACTTGAACTCCTCAATTTTTATTTTGTAACAAGTTAGATCTTATGTCTAACAAGTTAACTATCTATATGAGTGTCAAGTATATTCCCTTGATAAGAATTCAACTTGTGAAAGCCTTGTGCCTAATGCATAAATCATTAGTTGGCCATGTTATTCCAAGCATCATAAATGTTCATTAGTGCATTGAATCTTAATGCATTAACCATTATTGTGGAATAACTTACCGGGATAATATTCTAGAACTATAGTCATTTGGATCAATGAGTATGTGTTTCATCATTCATAAATTCTTATACTCATATTGTTGCTCAAATGTATTACCATTTGTCTTCATCCATTTTTTTTTGACGTAACTAGAATCTTGCACTTTAAGTCTTGCTGCCTTGAATATTTATCCATTTTAAAACGCAACTCTAAAAGGCAAGGTTATCTCTTGATCAATACTAAAGTCATCATGCTTACATATGTCAAGATAAGCCATTTTGGCTAATTCATTTTTCATATGACTTTTGTTCTTGAGAAAATTCTCCAACATGTTAACTCTTATAATTAACATGTTATCTTTGTTGAACTCCTTAGTGAAGCTTTCTGATATATATTTTATAACTGTTGACTTCCATTGTTTTTGGCATAAGCATTGGTATTTAACAAGCTTCATAAATGAGTTTTCATGCATTCAAAATCTTAATGTCATAATGCATATTTATGATTTGAAATTAAATCTGAGATTTTGAAACAATTGGCATATCTCATTATCATTTTTGAAAAACTTGTTTTCATTCATGATTTATCATTTCATAAAAGTTGGTCATTATGGATAGATTCTCTACTCTTTTTGATTCAACTTACATGGATTGCATAAAAATCATATCAATGACATATTTTCTATATAAAACGTATTTACAAATTGTCATTGATCTTTGAAAATCACCATTCATTGATATCATTTATTCATTACTCTTCATGATCTAATGGTTTACATTTAAGTGGGTAAAAATATATCTTAGTCTTTGTTGGTTCATGATACTCTTTGCTCAAATTTCATATGATTAATTGTATAAGAGCATAAGAGTTGTTATATCTAATATTGTACGGACCCAAGAGAAGTTGGGTACCAAAGAGCATATCATTATACGTTTGCAGGAGTTGACCAAAATGCTCTACTTTTAGATACAAAGACCAAAGGCTAACAGAAAAGACATGACTGATAGTGTTGCAGCGTGAGTTGAAGCAGAATATGTGATATTACTCAAATGACATCCCACCACTAGCAAATAACTAGCTAGTGATACAATCAGAGAAAGAGAAAGAGAAGGAAGATCTCTTAGTAGACCCAGAGGAGATTATTTCAAAGCAGCACAGAGCCAAGAATAAGTTATCTAATATGAATCTTTGTTGCCTACCCATCTTCCTTATCATTTCAAGGTGATCAGACATCTTCACTATGATATAGAGCCAACAGAGATGTTCAAAGGAAGATGCTGAGATGCACAGAATCATCAAGCTTATTGAGCCTATGAGGATTCTCAACAACTATCCTAGCTCTATGTCTAATCTTCACTGGAATATCTGCTATACCTACACTAGAGCTATGGTAAACAAGGCCAATAACTTTACTTACTTCATTGAGAAGAATTATCACATAATGGCCTATATTATAAGCAAGGAGGAGAGAAATATTGGAAAGATCATGTCTGTCAGAGAATAAGAGGTCTATATATACTTCTACAAGACTCACTCCAAGTTAACACAAGCAGCATAGAGGATGAGAGCTGAGACTTCAAGAATAAATGAGAGACAACACTTTGCTAGAGTTGGTCTCCCTGATCCTTCATTCGTTGGTCCATTTGTCTAAGGCTTTCTGAGAGAGGAGCTTCAACAATCACACAGAGCTTGCTACAAACATGCTGAGTTCATCACTTCTGTGAATGGCAAGATTAGACAACTCTGTGACTTGATCAACTAGAATCCCAAGGACTTATTCTAAGCTCATCATGGTATCCTAAAGTGCTCACAGAAGACTACACTTCAGAATCCCTCAGTACCAGTCACATCATCTAATGTTGACTAGGACATGATGCATCAATGGACTACAGAAGATTATGACTCGAGTGATTACGATATTACTCGAGTGAGGTATTGTATTCTTGCCTAATTCAAAATCCTTGAATTACTTGAGTATACAATCGAGTAATGATTGAGTAGAATCACTCAAGTAACCACTCAGGTGATATTGGGTTATATCTCTTTAAAACCCTGATTAGCATTGCCATTTAATTTCCCTCTAAATCTTCATACCTTCAAAATCATTTTCTCTATAAAGTTTCCAATGGTTTCTCAAATCAAGGAGAGTTATTAACTATTTTCCTAATGAAAATGTTTAAAACCATGCATCAATTAAGGGGGAGCTTCACATTCACATGTGTTTTACATGTTGAAAGCTCATCTCCTATTTGAAAGAAAATCCTCTTAATATACTCATCTATATTCACCATGTCTTGATTAGTTTTGATGATGAGATATTCTTACATTGTTCTTTTCATGATCTTAATTTTATTATATCATATGGAAAGGAATAGTTTATTACTTGATTGACCTAACAATTCTCTTTGCAAAGAAAGTTTAAATTTATGACAGGAGAATTTGTTGTGTGCAATAGCATTCCTCAAAATACTACAAGAAGACTCTATCAACCTTGAGGATGTTTTTAATGCTCTGTCAAGGAATATATATTGGCTACAACATTCAAAGCAATATAACAGAGCATTGAACATGCTAAACAGAAGCTCAACTCAATTGAAGAATCCTGGCAACAACATGAATATATATCTGAGTTGCATAACAGAAGTGTGGTGTACATCAGAGTTGTACAAAGCACAACAGCATGCACCAGCATTGCCAAAGAAGCAACGGACTTCATGGAGCGCTTCATCAATTTCTAAATCTACATGAGCATTTCTAAACCTTCACTCTTTACATTTCAAGAATACGTTTCATATATTTTATTTATCTTGATTATAGAAGTTTTCTTGAAAAACTCTTCAAATCTCCTCTCATTAAAAATGAAAGTACTTTCACATAGGGGGAGTGTAAACTGTTTTCTTGGTTCATTCATTTTGATTAAAATAAATTCTACTCTATTTACTTCTTCACAAGCCTTACTTCTTTATATATTTCAAACTTTTTGCTGATGTCAAATAGGGGGAGAAAAATGTAAGAAAAATATGTATGTTTGCACTTTGCATTATACATGTATGTTGCACTTCATTCAGACATATTTTTCTTAAAGGATTTGTCATCATCAAAAAGGGGGAGAATGTTAGATATGATTAGTTTTGATGATGTCAAATGTAAAGTGATAAGAGCAAAAAGTTTATATAATGTATTTCTTTGACTAACTACTATATTTAATGTTACATATTGTGTAGATTAGTCAAGCAAAGAATGAAGAAGATTGAATTAATGAAAATGAACAAGAGGAAGAAGAAGAAAGAAATTGAAGATAGTCAAGGAGGTGCTTACTTGGATTATGAAGAATGAAGAACTTGTTAGATCTTACAAGAAGATAAAGATTCAAGTTGTTAGATGTGATATTGGAGGTTTCTATAATGTTACCGGAGGTTTCTATGATCAAATAATGGTTGGAATATGTTAATATGAAGCTAAGATGACTTATATATGAGTTTTGGCACTTCTAGAGGAGTTATGCTCGAGCACAAGGTGTTATGCTCGAGCACAGGAAGAACATGCTCGAGCACAGGCCATTTCACTCGAGCACGGGGTGTATACTCTGTTCTACTCTGTTTTACGTTCAGCTTGAGCGAGGTCTAGTATTTTGATCATATCTCTCAAACCACATGTCGGATTGACCCGAAACCGGTGGCATATGAAAGAGGACTCCCAACACGTAAAATTGGCACCAGAATCACATTGAAAGAAGATCAAATGAAGTAGATATGACTCGTCGAAAATGAAATTGAAATCACCGTCTTTTTCTAACACAGGTTCGGTATTTTGAGTATAACTCACAAACCACAGATCGGATTGAGACGAGACCAGTGCCAAATGAAAGTAGACTCAAAGAGCTTTCCATGGATAGCTAATTTGCCTAATTTGAACGTATATTCTAGGAGCTATGCCTTCTGGAAGTTGATGCTTGTGCAGACTAGCGAAATATACACTCCTTCGATCATAACTTGCAGAATACAAGGAGTTTGGAGCTGATTTTTGTTGCATTGGAATGCATATGATAAGAGCATTCTTATGATACATCATTTGAATCAAATGAATCAAATTTTTCTAAAGGGGCCCCACATCACCCGCGAGTGTAAAAACTGACTCTCTGAAAATGTTGTGCGAGTGATGTCCAGAAGCAGCTGAAACGTGAAGAAAGTTGCAACACTCGAGCACTAGGATTCATGCTCGAGCATTGGATCATTTCTCACTCGAGCAGATGTGAGAGAAGAGCTGCGAGTGACAACCCGAGAAGAAGCATGCACATGAAAACTTAAGGCGCACTCGAGCAGGACGTTTTGTGCTCGAGTGATTCGAGACTTCACTCGAGCAGATGCGAGAGAAGTGCAGCGAGTGCTTGCCCGAGAGGAAGTCAGAACGTGAAAATATCAACTGCACTCGAGTGAGCCATATTGCACTCGAAGTGAAGTTCTGACAGAAGCAACGAGGGAACAAAACAGAGCCTCACAAACATCAATCCAAACATGGTTAAACGTTATACAATCATTATGTTTTCACTTGTTATTGTTTCTAAACATTATCTAACATATATTTCAAGTGTAAAACAGGAGTTTACATATTTGGGTTGCATCTTCAAGAATGGAGGTCACGTATGAAAATTCTTCACTCAACGTGATGAATCCCAGAAGCCAGAAATTCAGTTTTTGACCAATGATCCAACATACCCATGACTAATACTTCATCATATTAATGATTAAGTATTTTGCAGTGTGAAACAGGAAATATAACGGTGAGCTTTCAAATTCAAATAAAAGTCAATCACCTGCTACCAACCACGATAGCAAATGACCCACCATGAAGAATTGTCTGAAACTCAAAACACTCCACAACGTGATGTACAGCTCAAAATGATTCTCTCTGCTATTAAACTAAGACGCTCCACTTTGCTTCACAACGGACAGGAGCGTGTTTTTCAAAAATGCTCAAACGTTCAAATGAGGCAATGGAACTCCAACAGACAAATTCTCACAACGGTCATCATCTTCATCAACTATAAATGAGAGAGTTTTCAACTTGGATGGTGGTGAGAAAAACGGTGAAAGACAGAGAAAACAGAGAAACAACTCCAACATGTGAAAAACATGAATCCTCTGCTTCTACCCAAACGCTCTCAGTTCTGCGGTTTCAATATTACTTTTCATTGAGAGAGTGATTATTTGTATTGTACTTCAGTGAGTATTATATCCACTCTGTGAGAGAGTCTGTAAACACTTTCATCTATATTTCTGAGTTGATCTCAAGGTAGAGGGACCTTGAGAGGGATGATTTTCTTACGGAGAAGCTGTAGAGAGAATTGCCGTAAGATATTCTGCTCGTAAGACTTACAAGGTGCAAGCAGTAGAGAACGTTGCTGCTCATAAGACTTACAGGGGTGTAAGCAGGAGAGAACGTTGCTGCTCGTAAGACTTGCATGAGTAAGCAGGAGAGGAAGATCTTCGGGATTGCTCTGCTCGTAAGACTTGCCGTAAGGGGAGATTTGTAAAAGGTTTCACAAGTACCCGGCTAAACTTGTGGGATTGTAAAGGCTTTTCTTGTGCCCGGATTAAACAAGAAGATAGTGGATTTGAAAATCTCAGGAGGAGTCTGGGGACTGGACGTAGGCCATCACAGATTGGACCGAACCAGGATAAATCACAGTTTGCATATTCTCTTCCCTAAACTCTTATATTTCCAGCATATATTATTTAATCTAATTGTTGATTTATGAACCTTCATACTTACCGCTTTCGTTAAGATACGAAAAGATTTCTAAAGTTCTTAAGTTTTTATTATACACCCAATTCACCCCCCCCTCTTGGGTGATAGCCGGTCCTAACATACTCGAGTAATGCAATTTATAGGATTAGTAGCAAAGCACATGAGTGATACATCCAGTTATATGTTATGCTTCAAAAATGCTAAGTCAAGATCACTCGAGTGATAGTTTCCAGAAAAACATAGTACTTTTTATTAATTTTCAAAAATCATGGAATGATTATATTTGATTCCCTTTAAGTCTAACATCTCTTTTTCGTTAGTGAATAAAGCTTTCTCAGGTAAAAGATGAAGACATCAAGTAAAGATATGAAAAAGTGATCGTGTGTCAGAAGCATTTAATGCGAGCGGTATTTAAATGAAGACATTCTCTCTGTTCTAATAGCTACTTTACCATACACGAAGAGTATTCAGAAGTAGCAACGATACTCTAATGGACAAATAAAACACTTACAAGGGTCATTTATTTCATTCCAACTATAAATACGAAGCATTCAAAGTAGATCAACCACCAAACTGCGAACTTATTTAAGTATGCTTTCAGTGCTCTGCCTTATACCCTTTATTATTCTTCTTATACTATATACGTCAGTTATTATATATTTACTCTATGAGAGAGATTTCATCAAAAACTCAATACACTTTATTGAGATTACGTAAGGTAGCAGGACCTTATATAACGGATTGATTTACATCGTGTAAGGGGGAGCGAGTGTCATGGAAAGGAACTTGTTGTGTATTGAGGTGCCAAGAACCCACTGAATTTTGGAAGGTATAGTGAAAATCTCAGAGGTAATATAGGGACTAGACTTAGGTCAAAGAGATTGGGACCAAACTAGTATAAATCTCTGGTGACATGTCAGTGAAATTCTTCTAACTCTCAACTCTGTTTTGATTTCTATTAATTGTCATCATTAAGTTTAATTTTTTAATCACCCAATTCACCCCCTTCCTGGGTGAAACGCTTGCACTAATATTTGGTATCAGAGCATATGTAATACCCCGAATTTTAAGACTTGAGCTTAGAGAATAAGCCTGGATTAAGTGGACTGCTAAGCCCTAGTTTAGCAGGATCCCAAATTGGATTAAGAAATATGAAAATGAGTTTGATGGTGATTCCAAGGGAATTGCCAAAATTAGGGGAAAAACGGTAAAGTTGCAGACCAATTGGTCAGTTGACGAAGAGGAAACTCATTAGTAACTTCAAGATCAATGGCTAGGATTGAATTGTGCAATAGATCAAGGGGCGGAATCCCATGCGTTTGAGGCTATATGAGCTCATAGGAGGTGTGTTGCGATGGTGACACTTGGCATAATATGAGCCATTAGATTGGGTCAAGATTCCAATACTCTTTCCTCTCTCCTCTCTCCCTCAAATCGGTTTGTTGGTGTGTGGGGAGCCAAAATCTGATTTCATTCTCTCTCTCCTCCAAGCCTCCATGTTCGCCCAAGTGAAGGAAAGAAAGAGAAAATGAAAGGTGGGTTTTTGGTTGGCTTCTTGTCCTCTAATACTTAAATCATCTTCTTTAAAGTTGTTCTTAGTGACGAGAGCTTCATTGCTATGGTTTTAGATTTGGGAAAGAAGGTGTTTTGGGAGCTTGAGGAATCTTGAAAGATGAAGAATCAAGGATTAGCTTTGAGAAAGAGGAAGAGGTGAGTGATATCACCATTTTGATCTATATATTGTGATTGTTTGATGAGATTTGTGATTTGTAGTTTTTGCCCTAATTTGGTATACTTATAGAATGGTGGTGTATTGTGGTTAAAATGATGCCATAGTGTGTTTTGGTGTCATTGGAATTGATTTAGAGCATTGGGTGTAAAGTAATGAAATTTGGGTAATGTGTGTGATAAGTTTGACCATAGGGGGAAATGTTATTGTAATAGGATTTTGGGTGTTTTGAGGTTTCCAATGGATTCCTTGAGTGAAATTATGTGGAAATAGCCTTGTGTTAGAGTTTAGGAACCATTGGAGACATATTGGTTAAGTTTGGGAGAATTCTGGTTTTCTGCGTTTTTTTGGGTTCTGATAAGCATCACTCGAGTGAATATGGGTCTCACTCGAGTGCAGCGTGATGTTTCCCCTTTCCCCTTCGGTTTTGGTTGCACTTGTTCATGGAAGAAGCAAGTGTGCACTTCCTAACTTGCGAGTGATATAGGTCTTCACTCGAGTGCACTATGGCTCACTCGAGTGAATGTGTGTTGTGTTAAGAGGTTGCTCTTGGGTTGTCACTCACAGTTGGTTTGTCAAGAGTGTGAGCTACCACTCACAAGTGTTGAGCTATCACTCGAGTGAGGGTCGTTGTGCTCGAGTGCACTTTTGACTCTGGGATTTCTGTGCTCTCGGGTAAGCACTTTTGGACCTTCACTCTGTAAGACTCGAGTGCTTGAGGAGGTATCACTCGGGTGTTGAGGTTATCACTCAAGTGAAAGGCATCCATTACTTGAGTGAGGTCATCTTTACTCGAGTGCCATAGTCAAAAAGGGGATTTTGAGGATTTAAGATATGGTTTTTGGTCAAGTATTTCCCAACCCTTTAGGCATGTGTTTAGGCTTTGAGTAGCCACCTAAAGGTCGTGAATGATAATCAACTTAAGTTTCTAAAAGTTAAAAAATTGGAAAAGGGATTAACCCTGTGTCCTTGTTTTGGTTATAGGGTTTGGTGTTCGCCCTGATCATGAGCAACCGGAGATGGAGCTTACATGGAAAGAGTGTATGGAACATATCTCTCCTGCATGTATTTGATATCTGTGTTAGTGTATTGGTACAAGTCTTAGCTTTGCATGATTATGTGTAATTTGAAGCTATATTTCAATTTATGCTATGGCCATCAGTATATTATTCAAAGCATGGAGCTTACAAATTTGCCATTGAGTTATATGTGATGCAAGCATGTCATGCATTAAACATTTATCGTACAGGCATATTGATATTGTTGTCCTATTGAGATTCTCTTGAATCTCACCCTCCCCTACTAACCTTTCAGACATGGTAGTGGATCGAGGATAGAGTAAGTAATCAAGGGCGGCAAGGACTTCCTTCGGGTTGAAGATTCGGTAGTTGGTTATCATAGTTGGGAGTAAATGGATTTGGATGTGTATATATGTATGTGGATAAGGATTTGTTATGTATTTAAGGTGGATTTGTGTAATCCCCATATGAGGGCTTGTAATGGGCGAATGTGCCCTATAAAGCTTGAGTTAATAAATGGAACCCGAGATTGACCGGAATTATTTTGCATACTCTGATATTTATATAAATGTGATTTATCTTCGTGTAGTAATTGTATTCAGAATGCGAAAGTAAGACCAGGTTATAAATGATTTTGAAAGATATTTGTGAAAACCCCGTCTAGTAGATGGGTTTATAAATGTTATTTGAATGTTATTGGTCTCTATTTCACTTTAATTGTATAATCCGGATATAATTACGGCAGGGGGTTATAGCATAGGTCTTCTTATTCAGGTACAATAACCTAAGAAGGATCTAATGGCGAGTATGGATGAAGGAATTTTTCCTGATGAAGCTTCAATCTCTAGACCTCCAGGCTTTAATGGATAACACTTCTCTTTCAGGAAAGCGAAGTTCAAAGTATTCGTTAAGGCAACAAAATATGGACTCTGGGAGGTTATTCAAAATGGGAATTATGTTCCCATAAAGATTGTAGAAGGAAAACCAGTTCCTAAGTCTCTGACAAAATTCGACGACAATGATAAAAAGCTCATGACTCTTAATGGAAAAATGATTTTGATGATTCAAAGTTCCTAAAGTTAAAAGAAGTATTTCAAGATTGGCATACTTCCAATAGTAAAGAAAATGTGGTAAGCCCTAGAATAGCCCACTAAGCAACTTCTGGCATAAAAGAAAACTGGATCAATACTCTTGTTACTGAATTTGATCTACTCCAAAAGAAGTTAGGAGAATCAATGGCTGAGTTTGAACTCAGATATGCATATCTCGTAAATCAACTTAGTACACACGAGAAGTTCTATGATTAGAACACCCAAGTGAGGAAGATTTTGAACATTGTTTCAAAAGAGTGGGAAGCTAAAGTCACAGCAATAGAAGAAGCCAAAGAAGAATAAATGCGATCAATGGCTTCCCTATTCGAGAGTCTTTCCAAATGTGAAAGCAAACTAAAGTTAAAATGAGAACTAGAAGAGATCAATGACAAAAAGAAGAAAAGTCTGGCAATGAACTCAACAAATGAAGAAAAGACTCAAAAAGATAAGGAAGATCTTGAGGATGAAGAATAGGGCTAATTATAAAAAGATTCAAGAAATTCTACAAGAAGGGTCAAGGGTTCAAAAACTTTCAGAAAGGTGGAACCAACAATTGAAAGGAAAACAAGGAGCATATAATCTATTATGAATGCGGAAGGCTAGGACATATCAAATCTAAATGTCCAGACCTTCAGAAGAATAAAGAAAAGAAGAAAAGTAAATATTTCAACAAAAAGAAAGCTTTTTTGTCTACAACATGGGGAGATAGCTCCTCCAATGAAGATAGTGATGAAGAATAAGTAGCGAACATTTGTCTAGTCGCACAAGAAGAATCAGGAGAGGAAGAGGTCACTGATTTTGATCCCTCTTACTTAGAATTACATTTTGAGTATAATGCTTTACATTCTGAATTCATAAAAATAGTTACAGAACTGGTTTCTTATAAAAAGAAAAATAAAGTTCTTGAAGAAAAACTTGACAAGCTCTCTATCACTCAAAAGATCATGAGAAAATTGTTCTATTTTGCAAACAAAAAATGACGATCTCACTAAAACTCTTGAAAAATTTACCAAAGGCAATAAGATGCTAAATGTCATTTTAAAAGCTCAACATTTTGTGAATGACCGGTCTGGTGTTAGATATGATCCCAAATTAGACAAAAGGAAAGGAAAGAAGAAAACCGGAGGCAAAACATACTTGAACTACTTTCAACACTCTGTACATATATCAAAACCTTTTGCTTACTATAATTTTTGTAATAGAAAATGTCATTATACCAATAGGTACTATTAAATTATAGAAATCAAGAGTGTTCTAGCACATTTTCTTCTCTTTTCACTTGTTTTTGGGTTCATATTGTGCATATAAAGAGATTATAGAATAAAATGTGATAGGACAAAAGCAAAATCAATTTTTTGTCAAACCATGAGTTAAATGCAATTAGTTATGATTAATTATGAAAGTTAAAGAGCTCATGAAGTCCTCCTCCTTATAGGTGGAAGATGAAAATTTATAAAAGCTCTCAAAGATCATGGGAAGTTGTAAAAGGAAGGAAAGAATGCAAGAGGAAGAGGTAGAGGAAGAGGAAAACTGACACTATGGAGGAGAAGCCTGCATTTGCTGTGGAATCCGCTGTAACCAAAGTCATAGCGAAACCACCTAAAGAGCTCTGCTTCTGCCTGTTTCGATATGACAATTCGCTATGGCATTCGCCATAGTGAACCCATAGCAAACGCGTAAAACTGATACTTTGCGTTTTGAAAACTGAAGTAGAAATGCAAGTATAAAAGCATAGGATATGTTGAAAATCAAGAGGTCTACACTCCTTGGTCAGATTAGCTGCTAGGGCTTCATATTTTCAAGACCTTGGAGTTTGGGATTGGATTGAGAAAGGATTTGGAGCCTCATTTCTTGGGTTTTTCTTGTTCTTTTCTCCTTTTTCTCAATTTTACTGATAATGATTATGATTTTGTTCTGAGATTTTGGCATGTACAGACCATGAGTACTAGAACTATCAATTAGGATTACTTTTACCCATTTTATGGATTGAAATTACTAGATTATCTTGCTTTTGTTGGTTAATGAGTATATATATGTTGAATTTTCTTTAAGCTTAATGCTTTATTGTGCTTGATCACCACATGATTAGAGTAGTTTAATTTAAAGCTACTTGATAGAGCTATTCTAATTGTAGAACTTGAGAAAAATCATGTTAGACTTGAAATTTAATGATTAAATGGATGATTTATTGTTAGAATAGAGATATATCTAACAACCTAACATAGTCTATTGAAGAATTTTTTTGGAAATATGGTTTTCATTAATTATAACAAGAGATTGGATGTTTTTAATGAACATTAAAAATCAATCTTGACTTGAGAGAGCTTGGTTGATTATTTTAGGATCTTTGACTAGCATATAAACTCATTTATCTAGCATAAGTGATTTAATTGCATAGTTTCATAAAATACAATAGGGAAGAAGTAGTCCTAAGCTAATACCTCTTGAAGTTAGACCCAATTTCCTAATTTCTATTGTATTTGCTTTATTGTTTTTATCAACAAACTTTGTACAACTTGACATATTCAAATGAATCCATTCACCCTAATTAAGCACATGTTTATATTAGTTAGCTCTCTTTTGTTATAGTCCTTATGGAACAATACTTTTTTTCTCACTAAATTATTACTTATGACTCGTGCATAGTTTCATAAAATACAATAGGGAAGTAGTCCTAAGCTAATACCTCTTGAAGTTAGACCCAATTTCCTAATTTCTATTGTGTTTGCTTTATTGTTTTTATCAAAAAACTTTGTACAAGTTGACAAATTCAAATGAATCCATTCACCCTAATTAAGCACATGTTTATATTAGTTAGCTCTCTTTTGTTATAGTCCTTATGGAACAATACTCTTTTTCTCACTAAATTATTACTTATGACTCGTGTGCTTGGGGTAAGCTAAATGGCGAACAAGTTTTTGGCGCTGTTGCCGGGGACTATGGACTAAAGTCTTTTGAGTTAATTAGTGTAATTGTGTGCTTGATTACGCTTGAATCCTTTTCCTCTTCTTGTTTCACTTTCTTACTTTGCTTTGTTTTTAAGTATAGTTATAGCTATAGTTCTTTTTCTTGTTTCTATTAGTTTAGACTTATTTGTTGATAAGTTTGATACTTATTGTGGGATATTTGAATTGTAGGTACTCATGCTCCATATGCAAACTGATTTGGAAGTCGTTCTTGATGGAGTTGTTAAGAGTTTTTTTCTAAAGATTTTGAAACTGAACCGGAGAACCCACCTCTTGTGCAACCTATCCAAGGACCTGAACCTTAACTGGTACTAGAGCAACCGAGACCACCATCTCATCCTCATCCATATTACAATATGATCAATCCTAATGATGATGACTTGGAGCATACTTTGGATAAGTACATGGAGCAAGAAAGCTCCACGTATCAATTTAGCATCCAGTTTCCTGTTATTCAAGCTCAGAATTTTAAGTTGAAGCCAATCATACTTCAAATTAGAGCTAGGAAATTGGGCCGCCCTATTTAGGCCTGAGCCCTTCAAGGGTCGGGCCTACGATTTAGTGACTCCAAATGGAAGCGGGCCTTACAGGGTCGACCCATTGAGGCCTGTTTAATTTTTTTAAAAAATAAATTAATATATGTAATATCATTATATCAAATTATCAATATGAGAGACACCTAAGTACCTGATAGAATATTTATAACAGGGAAACACTTATTAAATAATTTGATTTATTTTGTTTTCTACAATGGTTTATTCTTTTAAACTTTTAAAAAAGGCAAATTTAGACATTAGATAATTATTTTAACTAAAACTCTATGAGTTTTAAAAATAATGTATCTCAATTTAGAGCAAAATAATAAATAAATTGTAAAACTTGGAAAAGAATTTTTTTGAATTAAAATGAGTTTAGGCCCATTTAAGCTTGAGCCCGTGAAGGCTTAGCCCTGTAGGGCCGCGGGCTTCAAAAATTGAAGGTTTTATAAGAAGCAGGCCTAAATGGGACAACCCGTTTAGGCCTGAACCAGTGAAGGGACGGCCCATATCCCCACATATACTTCAAATACTCTAAATGATTGGCATGTTTTCTGGAACTCAGAATGAAGATCTTACTGACCATTTGACACGCTTTTTACAAGTGTGTGAAAACTTCAAATTTCACGTAGTAACTTCGAGTGCACTCAAATTGCGACTCTTCTCCCTATCACTTGATAAGACGGCAAGTGCTTGGCTTACTGCTCTACCTCCAAACTCAATCACTACTTGGGGATGAAATGACATCTAAATTCAAGACAAGGCTCATTTTAAGGGTTAGACAAGCTGTTCAAAGAGCTGAACTCTTAGGTTTCCAACAACAGGAAGGTGAACTTTTTCATATAGCATAGAAGAGATTTAAGGATCTGTGGCATAGTTGTCCCAACCATGAATAGAAGACCTATGTCTTGCTCGAAGCCTTTGTAGCTTGATTGGATGTGCCCACTTCCAGTCAGGGAATTTAAAACTGGACCGGATCGGCCTGTTCAGCCCATAAACCTGCGAACCAATGGTCCAACAGTCTGGTCTGGGGGTGAACCATATGGATCGGTTCACCCATTTTTTAATTTTTTTAAAAATCATTTTTTATTAATTTTACACATAATTTCATATAAATAAGCCTGAAATATTTACTTCCTCACCGGTTTAGCCCCAGTTTAGCTGACTACCTAACTGACCCACTGACCCTTAACTCAGTACCCCGACCGGTTTAGTGACTGGTCCAGTTTTCAGTACCTTGCTTCCAATATGTTCGCCAATGCCTCTATGGTAGAATTGGTAGGATGAGGGTTTGTGAAATATCACAGTTGTATGAGGACATCACCTCTAGTCCCTTGCAACAATCTGAAAAATCATGTTCTAGCTATAGAACATATAAGGAACCAAGTCCTTCGAGTAGTTCAAAAAAGTCTAAGGAGATTGTTGCTCAACTTGAAGCAATGGCTAAAAGATTTGGTCAACTTGAATTGAAGATAGAGAAAAATTCTTCTAAGATTGTGAATGCTACCTAAGCACCAAGTCCTTCTAGTGAAATATGTAGAGAAACCCACTCCTATGAAGAATGTCATCATACTATATTGTTGGTACATTATTTAAACAATAATCAAAGGTATCTATAAGGCAACCCTTACTCCAATACATACAACAAGGGCATGAGCGACCATTCAAACTTCTCTTAGAAGATTGGACCTAGGGAGAACCCAATTAATCACTATGCTTCTACTATAAGCCAATGCGTTCACCGGACTTTGAGCACCCATAAAAGCCACAAGAGGGTGATTTTGAGACAAATAAACTCTTGAGGCAATTTCTCAAAGGTCAAGAAGGCTTAGTTGGCACAGTTTCTCTTCATGACATGGCAATCAAGAATCTTGAGATACAAATGGGACAAATTGCTCATACTTGACTGCTCAACCAAGAAATGGTCTTCCAAGTGATACCATTCCCAATCCTAAGTGAAAAGGCGAAGAAGAATGCAAGGCTCTTACTTTACGAAGTGGCAAAATTTTACCTGATGTTCCAAGTTTGGGTAAGGCTACTACAAAGACAAAGCACTACATTGTTGAAGATCTTAATCTTGATGCATAGGTAGATAAAGAGATTGTGGTTAAAGAAGAGGATAACAAGAAGAGGAAATAAACTGAGGAGAATCTAGATAATGTGGTACAGAGCAAGCTCATTGCTCCTAATAATATGGAACAGAAGAAGAGAAAGACTAACACTTCTCCACGATATGTTCCACAACCTCTTTTTCCACAAAGGCTAAAGAAACATAAAGAAGATGGGAAATTCAAGAAGTTTATTGAGATGTTCAAACAATTGCATATCAACATTCTCTTTGAGGAAGCTTTAGAGGGCATGCCTAAATATGCCAAATTCATGAAAGATATCTTCACAAAGAAATGAAGGTCAATAAGTTTGAAATAGTGGCCATCACCAAATGCTTCATTGATGTTATCAAGCAACTTCCACCTAAGTTGAAGGATCCCAGGAGTTTCTCTATACCTTGTCATGTTGGAGGTAAATTATAACCCCCTGCCTTGAAAACCTTAATTATAATTCAAAAATGCTTAATTAGAATGAAATAGAGACCAATGGATAATTAAACTCGTTTCAATCCCTTACTGATGATAGGATTTTCACAAATTCTTTCAAAACTTCATCCCTTCCCTGGTCTCAATTTTCAAGTTTCAAATATAATTACCTGTGCTGTTATTCGCATTCAAATATATCAGAGTGTATAATAAAGTCCCGGCAACTCCTGGGATTCATTCACTAAGGGTTAAAAGTTTACCATACAGGGGATTACAATACTGTTCCAAAATATTATTTATATCTTAAGAGTAATATATAGTAATCCTAAATTCAAATAGATAACCAACAACCCGAAAGTAATTATCCCTACAGGGTCCTACCCGCTCCTAGTCGCCCGTTTCTCCTTAGAACCACTTGCCCTGTCTAAAATGTTAGTTGATGGAAAGAATGAGATTCAAGATAATCCCAGTAGTAACAAATCACTCAATCAATATATAAACACATAGCATGTAAGATCATGTTTAGTAGTAACACGATGATGCAAGGCTTACGCCACACATGACAGTACTCAAGCCTGTATACACAATGCTATAGCTTTACTGTACTCTATGCTCAATGCAACAGCTTACGCTGTAATGATAGCAGTATCTCAAATCATCACAAAGTATCTCAATGCATGACAACATACATACAATGTTCCATACATAGTACAAGAGAAAGAGTCAATACCTTGTTCTTTCCTGACTTGCTCCGGCATAGTTCGTTCACGACCAGGGTAAATGTCAATCCCTATAACCAAGATTAAGGACAATGGATCAATCTCTTTTCTAAGTTCTTAATTCCATAACACTTTAAGTTGGTTCTCATTTGAACTCCTTGGTGACTATTAGAAGTCTAAACACACACCTAAAGGGTTGGGGAAAACTACCCTGAAGATCCCTTTTTGGAAGCAAAAGTACTGACTTTTGGTGGAGTCACTTGAGTAAAGAAAGCCTTACTCGAGTGATGCTCTCATTCACACTCGAGTCCAAGCAAGTGAGACGTAGAAAGTGTATACCCAGAGCACTAACACACCTTAGAGTGGCCAATTCACTCAAGTACTATCCTTGGCACTCAAGTGATAACACATATTCACCCAAGTCTCATCGAGTGAGGTTCAAGAAGTGATAACCCAAGAGCAACTAAACACCCTAAGTGACAAATACACGCGAGTACTAGCCCTAGCACTTGAGTGACCGCCTAATACCCACGAGTGCCCACACGTACTCTTGACAATTTTCCTGCGAGTGTTAACCTGAGGCGCGCGCCCATAATGCTACATGCACATGCACTCGAGTGATACCCTATGCACTCGAGTGGTAACGCATACACTTGCAGATGAGGAAGTGCACTTTTTCCTTTCACCTGCAGACCTCACTAAAACGCTGAAGAGAAAGGGAAATATGATGCTACACTCGAGTAAGACCCTACCTCACTCGAGTGAGGCTTATTAGCAACTGATATAACTTTCTAGACTTGCCCAATTTGCTTCCAACGGTTCTAAAATGTCTACCAAAACTCATTCTCACCTAATACATCATAAGGAACCTATTGGGAATCTCAAAACAACCCAATTCCTATTCAATCAACACATACCTATTTTTAATCAAAATACTACACAATCCTCCAAATTATTAAATCTCCCAATTCAACTCCAAACTAAATCCATTGGTATCAAGACACCATTTGACACCTATGCTACCCTAAGACACTAGCTAATTCATTCATTTCAAAATTAGGCCAAAATCAGGGCAATAATCCAAATTTCGTAAAACTTAATCAATGACCAAAACAATTATACCAAAATGCATCAAATACTCACCTCTTCCCTCTCCCAAAGTTAGCTTCTTGATTTCACAACTTTCAAATTTCTTTAAGTGCTTAAACACCACCTTTCAAAAATCTAAAACCATAAAGATGAAGCTCTCAACACCAAGATCAACTTAAATGAAGAGAATCATTCAAGGTCAAATAGAGCACTTACCATAAAATTCCTTCTTTTTCTTTCCTCTTCAAGCTGAACGGAAATGGAGAATAATGAAAGAGAATGAGATATTGATGAATAAGCAGATTTTCCTCTCTTTCCTATGCACATAGCCGACTCTAGGAGTGGGAGGGAAGAGAAAATGAGTTGAATCTTTGACCCTCTTCCCATGGCTCACAATTTGCCACTTGTCTTGATATTATGCTTCCTTCCATGATCTCACATACTCACATACAAACTTAATTCCACCCCATTGATCATTCAAGAGCTAATTCTAGCCATTTATCCTTAAGTTACCAATTAGTCTCCTCTTCGATAACTGACCAACTGGTCAGTAAATTTACCATTTTGCCCCTGATTATTGAGCAAGGCACTCGATGATGCTCTCAAGAACATTACACCACCACTGAGAAAGAGCTTTTGGCTTAGTGTATGCATTTACCAAGTTTCGACCTTACTTGATTGGTGCCAAGGTAGTTGTCCATACTGATCATTATGCACTAAGGTATCTCTTTAGTAAGAAGGACTCTAAAGCAAGGTTGATTCGATGGGTTTTGCTCTTACAAGATTATATCTTGAGATTGATGATGGAAAAGGGCTCTGAAAATCAAGTTGCCGACCACTTATCTAGGTTGAGTGCTGAAGCTCAACATGATAAAGATTTATCCATTCATGAAACTTTTCCAGACGAGCATCTCTTTTTAGTGAGGAATTTGGGAACTCCTTAGTATACTGACAAAGTAAATTACCTTGTAAGTATAATCATTTCTAAGGACTTGAGCTATCACCAATGGAAGAAGTTCTTACATGATGTCAAGTTCTATCATTGGGAAGAGCCATTCTTATTTCACTATTATGCTGAGTAGTTGATTAGAAGATGTGTTCCAGAAAGTGAGCAACAAGATTTATTGAAGTGTTTGTTTTCCATTCCTTTGACTATAGAGGCCAATTTGGTGGTAACAAGACTGCTATAAAAGTCTTGCAATCTGGATTTTTTTGGCCATCATTGTTTAAGGACTCTTATAAATTTGCTCCATCTTGTGATCAGTGTCAAAGGGTTGGTAATATCTCTAGGAGGAATGAAATGCCACTTAACAGCATATTGTAAGTGGAATTATTTGATGTGTGGGGGATTAACTTCTTTGGACCTTTTCCTAAGTCCTTCAACAATCAATACATTTTTGTAGTGGTGGATTATGTGTTTAAATAGGTTGAAGTCATTGCGTCTCCAAAAAATGATGCTAAACTAGTGGTCAAATTCATGAAAAAACATATTTTCACTCACTTCAGTGCTCCAAGGCTGTTATTAGTGATGGCGGTTCCTACTTTTGCAACCATCAATTTAAATCTCTTTTGAAGAAGTATGGAGTGAAACACAAGGTGTCTTTAGCCTACTATCCCTAAACAAATGGTCAAGCTGAAATTTCTAATAAAGAAATAAAAAAATCATTGAGAAACCTGTGGGTATCACTCGAAAGGATTGGTCCATGAAGTTAGATGATGCACTATAGGCCTATCGCACTGCTTACAAGACACCTATTGGTATGTCACCCTACTGATTGGATTTTGGGAAAGCTTGTCATCTTCCTATGGAGTTGGAACATAATGCCTATTGGGCAATTAAAAAGTTGAATTTTGATAAGAAAGAAGTGGGTAATAAGAGGCTTTTGCAACGTAATGAGCTTTAAGAATTTCATTTTCATGTTATGAAAGTTCTAGGCTTTACAAGGACAAAACCAAGCAGTGGCATGACAAGAAGATTGTCTCTAAGTCTTTGAACCGGGTCAACCAGTGCTTCTATACAATTCTAAGTTGAAGATTTTTCCAGGAAAGTTGAAGTCTAGATGGTCGGGACCTTTTACTGTGGTTTAAGTATTTGACAAGGGTGTTGTGTAGTTGTAAGGACAAGATGGTGAGCTATTCAATGTCAATGGACAATGGTTAAAGAATTATTGTGGTGGTATGGTATAGAGGCAAACCATCACTCTATCTCTTACTGATTTCACTTGACAGGATGAAGAGTCGGGCCAAAACTATAAACTAAGTGCTTCCTGGGAGGCAACCCAACTTCTTAACTCAGTTATTTTTATGTTTTTGGTTTGATTTAGTAGATTTATGTTTGATCTTTGTATTTTATAGGTAAGAAAGGTTTCCCTCATGAACTTTAAAGGTGGACTTTGGGAGATAAAGATGAAAGAGTAACATGAATGCCAAGAAGGGGAATATGCATTTAATATCTATTGAATGTGATTTTGATCTTGGAATGTGGTATTGAGTAGTGTGAAAGCTATTCTTAGACTATCATATTGCTTTTGGGTTGTGAATGAATGACTCATAAGTGTTTTATGGCATAGTTTAGTGTTTAATGTCCTTGGAATGCTTAAACTTGGATTTATGGATGAATTTGGATGACTTTGCTTCTATTTTGTGTTTTTGGTTCTGTCAGGATTCGCTATAGCAAAGGCCCCAGTGAATTAGGTCATTTTGAAAAGCTTCTAACCTGTTATTCGCTGTCAGAATTTGCCGTAGCGATTACCATAGAGAATTGGATCATTTTGACATGCTTTCTGACCTGTTATTTGCTGCCAGAATTCGTCATAGCGAAGTCCATAGTGAATTAGATCATTTTGATATGCTTTCTGACCTATTATTCGCTGCCAGAGCTCGCCGTAGCGAAGGCCACAGCAAATAGGGTGAATTAAGTGCCTTACTAACCTATAAAAAAGGTTATAAATAAATAAAATAAAATAATAAAACAATAATAATAATAATAATAATAATAATAATAATAATAAAACTATATATATATATATATATATATGCATTTTTAATTTTTTTTTATATATTAAAAAAAAGAAGGGAATATTTAGAAATAAAATAAAATAAATAATACTTTTTGTTTTTTATATATAAAAATATATATAAAAAATAAAAAAATTAATTAAAAAATTCAGAAAATAAATAAACACATCAGTCTCCCCTCTTTGCCCTTCATTCTTTCATTTTGTTCTCACATTATCCCTTTGAACTTAAACCACATTTGAAGCCATATTCATCCCCAATTTCAAAATCCATAATACCCAAGTGTAAATTGTAATATCCCAAAAAGTGATTAAGGGTTAATGACTTCAAAAGTGGATGTAATTATTGTTGAATAAACAATTTTAGAGAATATGTGATGGGAATTTGGATATTTTAATGATTCCAATGGCTTCCTTGTGAAAATTCATGTGGGGAGAGTGTTTATTGTGAAATTGGAACCATTGGGAACAATTGTGCAAAAGTTGAAACTCTGTACAGGGCAGCCGATTTGTATGGACGTTTTAAATAGGCAAATGGTGTCTACTGAAGGATCGGTAAGCACAGCGGAAGAATTTAAAAAAAAAAAATTCACCGATCCTAATCGAGGATCTATCAACGGCGTTTAAACCAAGTTGGAAGGATTCATACCTTTTTGATGATTCAGAGTTTTCACGATCTCTAGGAGCCAACACGTCAGGTCCGCTCCCTCTACCGGTATCCACACGAATGCTCTCCAACCGAGACTGCGTGCTAGCGCCTCTAATGTCTCCAAGGGTTTAACTTGCGGCTCTCAATTCTGATGTACCCTGAGTCTATCAGCTCTATCAAGTTTATAACCCATGAGGGTTATTTTCAAATTTCAAAATTAATCATCATTAATTTCGAAATTAATTAACAATTAATTATCTTAATGAGCTAATTAAATAAATTCAGTTTAAATTAAATCTATCCAACAGTTTTAATTTAACCTATTTATTTAATCTAAATAAAGAGCCATTAGATTTAATTTATCTTCATAAATTAAATCTGAGATACTATATCTCTATCATGTTAGTTATTAAATTTAATATATCTTAATAAATTAAATTTAAAACCAACACAATATAATAATATCATACAATACATATATATATATATATAATATATTTCGAAAATATATATATCTATATAGTATTATTAAATATAATAATATAATATAATATATATATATATAAGATATATATTTCGAAAATATATATATCTATATAATATTATTAATGAATTTTATATTATATATATATAAATATAAAATTCATCCACCCTAAATTAAACATTATCTCGTGTTGGGCCATTCTTGTGTGCGACCCTGTAGGCCCATATGAAGTTGGCAGTGGGCCAATAACTACACTAACCCAAAAGTCGTAAGCGGCCTCTAGCAAGACATTACGACTACCCAATTCATATGAGGATCGTTATCACGATGCAACCTGTCATACAACCATGTCACGTCCCTTTTGTCACACGATATATCGATCAAGGATAAGGCATGGAAAATGTCATCCTCTTGTTCCTGACCATTACTTTCTCGATTCCTGAGTAGCCTGATAACAGAGACAGAAACTCCTTTCATCATAGTATGGCCATACATTTCTCAGACTCACTCATCGTGGGGCCCAGTAATATCTCTCTACTAATGTGAGGGACAAATTCCATCTTGATCATTCATATTCCTCTACATGAAAAACCACCAAGCCCGATCGTAGCCTTTATCATCACCCGGTCAAAAGTGACTTTTGACTAGTTCAAAGCTTAGCAACTCTCATGTAGGAATCCTTGATGACCTCAGGTCTAAGGGCATTGTGACGTGGTTATACATGAGAAAAGCTTATGACTTGATCCATGTAGCTTTCTCATAGTGGGTCGGTCCAGCACCTTGTACTCTTACAAGTGCCTAAGACTTTGATTCGTATTTCCATATCTTATCAAAGTCATACTGGTCTTGTTTCATCTCTGCTCCCGCATAGATGACCGACCAGGGACATTTTAGGACAATCTTTATGAATTATCCAAGGATACAATTATCACAGTTAACATGCAAATAATATGATAACAGAATGGAGAAATTAAAATAATAATGTTTAAAGTACAATGATTAGCCCTTATAGCACAATTTCCAACATCTACAAATTATGAAATTTTCCAGTCTTAAATTTCACATGTCAAGCTTCAAAATGGACATATAATTTGTATCATTTTGATTTTTGAGCTAAGATTTATGGATTTTTGAAGTTTGCCCAGCGAAATTAATTATTTTCTGGAACAGCATGCAAAGATTGAAATTCTGGGAATTTTGTGATTCCATGCAAAAAAATTATATATTTTTCCATAAAACTAGACTCAATAAGGGTTCCATAGGCTTTGTAATCACTCTAATTCAAATTTTCTAGAATTAGTTATGATTTTTCAAAGTTTGGGCAGAAATCTGCCAGAATTTCTGAAAAATCCGAAATTTGTTGGAAATTAATCAATAATTAAATATCATATAATATATGATATTAAATACCATCATCCTTCCTTCTCCAGCCATTTTCGTGCTGTTCTAGACCTGAAACAAGAGAGAGAAGGTGAGAGAGTTTAGAGAGAGAAAGGGAAGAAATCTCACAAAGTAAGCCGATTTCTCCAACGATTTAGCTCCTAACGCGTATAACTCTGACTCTAAGCTACTCCTCTTTATTCTTTAAGGTTTTGAAGCAAAGAATTTCATGGTTCAAAGAGGCTAGGGTTCAGCCAAATTTGGGAAAAGCTAGTGGGAGCTTGAGGTAACTTCCAAACTTTCGTATATTGCTTATTCTGGCTGCTGTGGGCAATTTAATTGGTGAAATTTCGCTGGATTGCCATTGGTTTTAAAGTTTGGAAATGATATGGCCTAGGGGTTATGCTGCCCAAATTGGGTCTTAATGTTAGTGTTAACCTAATGTAATGGTTAATAAAGTGGTTAGGAGTAGAAAGGAACGCGTTTACGGAGCCGAAATCGTAAAACCCCGATTTTCTCCGAAGAGCTCATAAATTTTGGCTAGCTCTAGAAATGGGTCTTAGAGTTGAATTTTCAATGATTTGATGGTTCCATTGAGTTCAGGAGCAAAAATTAGGTGGGGTTATAGTTGGTTACTTTTTCGGAAAAGGCCGAAAAAGCATAATTACGAAAACACCCCTGAAACCCTTGAAGTAGAGCTGCCAAGAGTAAATTTGTAATTTTACATTGAATTTGATAATTCCGAGTTCGGAAATGGATTGCTTGGGCGGAAATATGTTAGGATAGCCCAGAAGTGCAACCGGACCGGGTACGGCGGGCCCGGGCCGGGTCCCCAAGGGCATTTTTGTAAATTTTCATTATAGACTCATATAACCCCAAGAAACATTATAGAAGTGTCTAAATGGTGCATTTGGAATTGTAGGATTCGATATTTGCCCTGTTCGTGAACGACCCGTGCCAGGGCACGTTCGGAAAGAACCAGGTAGTGACTCTTTCTCTTATACTGTGTGTGAAACATTGTATGTATGTTTGTCATGCATTGAGAATACTTTGTGAATACATTGTGATGCTTTGAGTTCGCAGCGCAAGCTGACGCATAGTGATACTTTGTGATACATAGAGATCGCAGCGAAAGCTGACGCATAGAGATTACAGCCATGAGTGCTGTTGTTTGTGGCGAAAGCCATGATACATTGTAATGCTGCTTAACATGATCATATATGCTATGTATTTATACACTGTATGAGTGATTTGTTACTACAGATATTCTTTTGAATCTCATTCTTTCCATTAACTAACATTTCAGACAGGGCAAGTGGCTCCAAGGAGAAGCGAACCACCAGGAGCGGCTAGGATCTTGTAAAGATGTGTTGTTAGGTTGTTAGTTATCTATTTTGGACTTGGGATTACTGTTTATTTTTTAAATGTAGATATTACATTGATGTTGGTCATGTAATCCCCTAGTTGGAACTTACAACCCTTAGTTTATACATGTATGAAACTTGGGAGTTGCCGGAAATTTGGCTATGCACTCTGATATGTATGAATGTGATTGAACTGCGCAGAGTAATTAGATTCGGAAGATGAATCTGAGACCATGTTGAATGAATTTTAGAAAAGAGATTTGAGAAAAACGTATCCGTCGGTCTCTAATTCCTTTAAATTACACATTTTTGAATCTTAATTGGTTATCAAGGTAGGGGATTACATAAATTCTGTCTTTCTTGAAAACCTAATTCACCTCCACATTCAATCATCACTCCCTCCCAACTTAAAATCACCTTATTCATCTCTTCACAATCTCTTCACTTTCTGCACCTCACATTCGATCCTTACTCACCCTCCCTCCACTGCTCTCTCTCACTTCACTGAACCCCCTCCCCTACCGCTAAATCGTAACCACTATTGACGATGGTTCGCCATCATACCCGATCCTTCCTTCACTCCATCAATTCCTCCACCTTCACTAACCTCCACTACTTTCTTTCTCATTCTTGCCAAAGGTCCTTCTCCTCCATTACTTTTTCTCACTCACACCAACCCCGCCGTTCCTTAGCTTACCCTTTAACAACCCGCTCCACCGAACCTTTAGCCATACTCATCCACAACTCCACCACCTGCTTCTTCCTCTCAGCTTTCACCGATCACTCTGCCTTATTGGACCCTCCCCTTCCCTCCACCGATCTCTCTTGGCCACTTCGTCTTCACCATCACACACCCACTCCATCTTCACTATCTCACAATACCAACACCACTCCTCGCCATACCTCTCCCTCCATCATTGCACTATCACCTCCAGGCTCACTGTTGCTCTCTCTTAGTCCTCTTGTCCTCTCCATAGCTCTCTCACAAAACTGCCATCGGCAGCAACAATGCCTGGCGACCCTGGGTTCTAAGCTTCTGCCTCTCTCTTCTATTTTATAACTCATTCCATCCTTCTCTGACATTTTTCAATTCATTTCCCCTGTTCATCTCTAGTAAATTCTTGTGCCTCTTTAATAATTTTTTGGAGTATTTGATTAGTTTAGAATAGAGATTTTAAATCAAATTTATATAGCCAGGGTATTTAATGTTGCTACATGACATACATTAGGTATGAACAATTGAAGTTCTGGGATTAGATACCTCTAGTTTGAACTATGCTATCTGATTTGTTTATCATTGTGGAATTCTAATTACATGAGGTTGATTAGGACATTCTTTATTTTGGCAACTACCTTAAGCTTTTGCAAGTGTTTTTGGTCTTAGGATTGAACAGCTTGGTTTGGTCTGAGGATTCAGATATTTGTTTGTTAGTTTTGATAAGTCTCTGAACTTACAAGATTTGAGATCTTAGTTGCATAGTTCCTTGTTTTATGCTTGGTTTCCATGAGTACTGAACTGTATTACTGAATTCTGACAAGTTCAAGTTGTTCAAAAGATTGTTTCTAAGGTTATTGCAAGAATGAAATGCACTTTCACAACTCTATGTTTCGCCATTATGAGATTTGAAAAAACTGCTTAACTCTGGAACTTGTTATTGCTTTGAAAAAGGCTTTCTAGGTGCACAGTCTACTAGTGAAAGTTCATTTAACTCTTGCTATAAATTTAGAATTATGTCTTTACACATTCTCATCTTGATCCCATGTTTTCATAACTCGATGTTGTTCTCACAGAATTTATATAGGAAAATTAGGATTTAATGTATTATACGCTTGTTGAAAAGTTGTCTTGATAGCAAGCATAAGCTGAGTTTGTTTTAGCATCTGTTTTGATATATGGTTAGGATTGTGGGAATTTAGGCTAGTCTAAATCTGTCCTGTAATATTTGCTGAAATTTTGAAATAATTCTTCCATTTTCGTAAAGCATCATCAGTTATTTAAGCAGGTTCATTCATTTCCCAATGATGATAATTTTTTGAAATCTTTGGGTTACCCATTTTTAATCTGCCAATTTCAAGTTAAATTTTGAACATTGCTACTACTCTTTACATGCTGTTATGTGAATGGCAGTGAATCTTGTTTTTGACACCAAGTATTAACCAATTCAACAAGATATCAGAACATACTTTTCATGATTTCGAAACCTCTTAGGTCAATTTGGAAGTTTGTTTGAACTTGTGTTTAATTAATTAATTATGCCTTTGGGATGTAATTTTACCTTTTCCTTATGGTAAACCAAGGCACTATATCATGAGATTATTTTGATTGTAGTCACTGATGATTGTACTTGGAAATTCAATGTATGGTCTAGATTATTTGATTTTCATGGAAGAACACTTCACTGTGACCATTCCTAAATGGAATTGTTTCTTTGGTTTACCAAATTGAAAGGGTAGCTGCATATTGACGGTTTCAGCTTTTCATTGTGAGATGATTAAAAGATTTTGACGGTAGTAAGGATAGGCTTATGTTTGGAATTCTGCTTGGAAGCTTTAGACCTAGATAGACTTTAAGTTTGGGGGAACTTTTCCTTAGGTTAGGCTCTTTTCTCTTCTTTTATAGGTATATCTTGTGGTTGTTCAGTATGTGTCTTTGTGCTTTGCTTATATCCAGGATAAATAGGAAAAGCTAGATCATCTAAATGAGCTTATACTTTTGCTAAGAAGGCCCCTGCTCCAAAGATTCTTAAGGCTCTCCCTCCACCTCCCACTAAACAACCAGAGCCAAGTCACTATGAGGTCAATAAAGCAAGAATTTCCAAGCATAAGTTTCAACAAGAGCGAGCCTTTCTCCCCCAAAAGAGCTATAAATTTTACAAGTTGGCTCAAGATTTGGGACTTTAAAAGTTGTTGGACCCCAGGAAAGCTGGCAATGTCACTTTTATGTGCCATTTCTACTTCTATGTATATTGTTTCAAGACCACTACAGTGAAATCCCACAAGAAAACCATCCATCATTGTTGACCAAATCAAAAACTTTTATAACCTTCCATAGCTCACTGAGTGTAAGTATCAGCTACTGAAGGCTACTGCTAAGGATAACTTTCCTTTTCAAGAAATAGCCGACACATTACTCATACTAGGAACCACTGCATGGAAATCCAAAGGTAAAGGGAAACAAGCTTATCTAAAGCAAGCTTCCTTGAATCAAGAAGCTCTAATATGGCTACAGTTTATTGGTTAATGTGATACCAAGTGGTCATTTGAGTACCTTAAATAAAGTGGTTGCTCTTTTAGTCTACCTCTTGATGACTAGACAACTTATGCAACTTAAGAATTTCATTTATGATGCCATGCTCCACTCCGCGTACCATATGAGAAAGAAAATTTCCTTTCCTTATCTGATCTCTGACTTATACAAGGAGGATGAAATGAAAGAGTATGAGACTGATGAAATCTTCCGACCAGCACCTCCTTTCAAGTATGACCAGGTCAAGAAAGACACAAAGACCCTAGTATATCAGGATGAAGGGGATAGGGTTATCACCCTTGAGAGCATTCATGAGCAATTGAGGGTTGTTGAGCTGAACCGTGCTGTGGATTCCTGTCTCCTTATACGTAATGAAGCAATGTTAAAAGGGCAAGCTAAGAAGAAGGGGGTTACGTATCTTCATATGAGGATAGTGATAATGACAACAACATAGCTAAAGTAGAATATAGTGGGGACTCAGAGGCTGAAGAGTCCCCAATTGATCTTGATGGCTCTTCTGCTTCAGAATATAATGAAGATGACTCAAATTGATCTGAAATGGCTAGTTGTTGTTGTTTGTGTTTTGTCTATTCTGTTAACTCATTTGTTCAACTATTTTGCTTACTGTAGTTGTCCTTGAAGTTATAATTGTGTCTAGCATTTATAAGATTCTTTAGTTTCCTTAACTATTTAGCTGTTTGCGCACTCTCTAGCTTGAGGATACTGATGGTCTATTACTTGCTTTTGGACTTTCTATTTTGGATATGAGCTGCTGAGGGCTCATTGCATAGTGACTATTCTACTTTTGACATAGAAACTGATGGCCATATTCTGCTTTTGCTTATATTTCCTCCTTGTGGCTACTGTGCTTATTCATATATGTGGCTAGCTACTGATGGCTAGAGTTTACATTAATTTAAAATTTTAGTTAGGCTATTGAAGGCTTTTTTTACTTGTGAATTCTTGATCTTTATGCATAGTATGGATATGAGCTACATATTCTACAGGTACTGTTCATTTTCAATCCCTTCCTGCTGGGGTTAACAATGAGGACATTGTTAATCTTAAGTTGGGTGATTGTAAATGTATCACAATTTTGAAAGTTTTGAAAGAGAATAAGTGCATAGTAGAAAATTTTTTGAGCAGGTTTTGTTAGGAAATTGTTGGAATATTTGAGATTTCTCATACTTGAGTCTTTTCTTGTGACAAAAAAATTGTTCAAAATCAGCTGTTAGTTTCAACTATTTGTCAAATATTGTTTGGACGATCCTATGATATAAATTACTTCTCTATATGTTATATTAGATAGGAAATTGTTATTAATGTCCATAGATGAATGCATTGTAGTGATAAAACATGTTATTCAAGAGTTTTTACATAATTTACGCACTATTGGAGTTAAATTTATTGTGGATGTACTTGTTGAAGGGCTTAGTAGCAAATTAGTTATATACCTTTATTTCAATATTTGATTTTAGAATCCCTTTTGGAATTTCTCAAAACTTTTGATTTATTTCATAAGATTTGAAAAAATGATTAGGGTTGTCCATAAAATGTTGTTGAGCCTTTCAAACTTACCTAATTGATGTAATTTCCCTTTGAACCCTTATTTTGAGCCTGTTTGAAAATCCAATTAAAGATTCTTATTGAAAAACCTAACACCTACCTACCCTAGCCAATATGTAAAACCATGATTCCCTTACTTTGAGATAGATGATAACTGATTGGGTGGTGGAATGTGGTGATGTTATGCAAAGTTACAAAAAATTTGGGAAAGAGGTGTAGAAAGTAAAAGAGTCCACAATGTCAAAAAAAATCAAGCCAAAATTAAAATATATGTGTGTGTGTGTGTGTGTGTGTGTGTGTGTGTGTGTGTGTGTATAAAAAATTACTTACAAAGAAGGCTTGATAGGAAAAATTCAATTTGGTTCAAGTTTGTGGGAGTATATTTCATGAGAAAAGGAAGAAAACCCTTGAATAGTTATCATCTATCTTAAGGTATTTGATTGATTATCCATTACCTTTTCTTTTGAAAACCTTAACTCCTGGCCCCATTACAAGCTAAGAAAAGTCCCTTTGATTTTTAAGTCAAGTGGAGTGAATTAGAAGAAAAGAGGAAGGAATTAGGGGATGCTAAAGTTGTTGATTGAATATAGGTATATGATTTAAAGTGTTACTTGTAACTTTAGCTTGTTCAAAAGGAATAGATGTTGACTCCATTCACAAACTCACATTTAAGAACTCTTGAAAAGCATGTGTTAAATTTGAGGCATTCATTCTGCATATTGCCTTTATTTCTTGTTTAATATAATCTATTAAGCAGCAGATGAGGATCAATTCATTCATACATAAATGATGAGTAATTTATTCATTCAGTGAGGGTAAACTTCTTTACATGAGGACAAGCAAAAGCTTAAGTTTGGGAGTGTGTTAACTCATAGAAATCAAGAGTATTCTTGCACATTTTCTTCTCTTTTCACTTGTTTTTGGGTTCAAATGGTGCATATAAAGAGATTATAGAAGAAAATGTGATAGGATATAAGAAAAATCAAATTTTGCTCAAACTATAAGTTAAATGCAATTAGTTATGATTAATTATGAAAGTTAAAGAGCTCATGAAGTCCTCTTCCTTGTAGGTGGAAGATGACAAGTTATAAAAGCTCTCAAAGATCATTGGAAGTTGTAAAAGGAAGGAAGAATGCAAGAGGAAGAAGAAAACGAACACTATAGACGACAAGCTTGCATTTGTTGTGGAACCCACTGTAGCCAAAGTCATAGCAAAACTACCTGAAAAGCATTGCTTCTGTCTGTTTCTATATGACAATTCACTATGACATTCACCATAGCGAACCCATAGCGAATGCGAGAAACTGATACTGTGCGTTTTGAAAACTGAAGCAGAAAACCAGTTTAAAAGCATGGGATAGGTCAAAAATCAAGAGGTCTACACTCCTTGGTCAGATTGGCTACTAGGGCTTCACATTTTTAAGAGCTTGGAGCTTGGGATTGGATTGAGAAAGGATTTAGAGCATCAATGCTTGGGTTTTCTTGTCCTTTTCTCCTTTTTCTCTATTTTACTTATGTGGATTATGATTTTGTGCTGAGATTTTGGCATGTACAGACCATGAGTAGCTAGAACTATCAATTAGAATTAATTTTACCCATTTTATGGATTGAAATTACTAGATTATCTTGCTTTTGTTGGTTAATGAGTATATAAATATTGATTTTTCTTTGAGCATAATGCTATCTTGTGCTTGATCACCACATGATTAGAGTAGTTCAATTTGAAGATGCTTGAGACAGTTATTCTAATTGCAGAACTTGAGAAAAATCATGTTAGACTTGAAATTTGATAATGAAATGGATGGTTTGTTGTTAGAATAGAGATATATCTAACAACCTAATATAGTCTATTGAAAAGTTGTTTTGGAAATATGGTTTTCATTAATTATAAAAAAGAGATTGAATATTTTTAATGAAGATTAAAAATCAATCTTGACTTAAGAGAGCTTAGTTAATTATTTTAGGATCTTTGACTAGCATATAAACTCATTTAAATAGCATAAGTGACTTAATTACATAGTTTCATGAAATACAATGGAGAAGAAGTAGTCCTAAGCTAATACCTCTTGAAGTTAGACCCAATTTTCTAATTTCCACTATGTTTGCTTTACTGTTTTTATCAAAAGTCTTTATACAAATTGATCAAATTCAAATGAATCCATTCAACCTAATTAAGCACACATTTACATTAGTTAACTCGTTTTTGTCATAGTTCTTGTGAAATGATACTCTTTTTCTTACTAAATTGTACTTGCGACCCGTGCGCTTGGGGTAAGCTAAATGGCGAACAGGTATCTAAAGGATTATATGTTCAGACAATGATCCATATTAACACAAAAGGACCAAAAAAGATATGGGTACCTAAAACTTAACTATCTTTGAATACATGTATGTTTTAGAGCATCCATAATAAATAAGTGGTACATAGATAGTGTATGCTCTCGACATATGACTAGTGATCGTGAAAACTGTTAGAACCAACTGACACCCAAGAGGGGGGTGAATTGGGTGTAAGATAAAAACTTAAGAACTTTTAAAATCTTTTCGCATCTTAGAGGAAGCAATAAATATGAAAGTAATGAATCATAAATCACAGTTAGATATTTAAATGATATATGCTAGAAATATAAGAGCTTAGGGAAGAGAATATGCAAACTGTGATTTATCCTGGTTCGGCCCAATCCACGATGACCTACGTCCAGTCCCCAGGCTCCTCCTGAGATTTTCAATCCACTTTCTTCCTCAAGTTTAACTGGGTACTTGAGAACCACTACAATCTCACAAGTTTGATCCGGGCACTTGTGAAGCCTTTACAATTCTCGCACTGAGATTACTCCCCCTTACACACCGTCAGATTACAACCAAGTTGCTCCCCCTTACACACCGTAAGGATACAACTTTGATGATGAAAGATTACAATCAATCTTTTCTCTTAGAAGTGAATAAGATGAACACTGAAGTACAATACAAATAATATCTCTCTCAAAGGTAAATCATATAGAAGCTAGAGAAACAGAGAGTATGTGCGATGAGTATTGATGTCAGGATATTGGCATTTGGACGATGTATACACTGAGTCTTACTTCTGTTTTGGATGATCTTCTATTTATAGCTGATGAGGATTGATGACCGTTTGAGCATTTCAACATGTCCGTTAGAGTGACGTAGCTTTGTTTGACCGTTCTTCAATTTTGAAAACTAGCCGTTGGAACCTTGGCCACTCCGCTCCGTAAACTCAACTTTTATCTCTTCTCATCATCTCTTCATTGTTTTACTGGAAAAATGCATTAAACACTAATACAATGAAGTGTTAGAGTGATTAGAAGCAATAAGAATGAGTTATATGATCATTCCATTGATTTCCAGAATCTTCGGGATGTTGCTCTGTTTTCCTGGGAAGCATTACTCGAGTACTTACTCGAGTAAACATCAAGTTTCTTCACAGGTTACTCGAGTGGCTACTCGAGTGGCCTTCCATTTTCTGCATAGCTTACCCGGGTAGTAACTTGAAGTTCTCTTCTAAATAACTTTGCATACTCGGGTAGTAACTTGAAGTTCGACTTGAAGTTTGGGTAGTAACTTGAAGTTCGACTTGAAGTTCGGGTAGTAACTTGAAGTTCGGGTAGTAACTTGAAGTTCGACTTGAAGTTCTCTTCTAAATAACTCTGCGTACACAGTGCTTTACTCTAGTAGTGACTTGAAGTTCTCGTCTAAATAACTCTTCAAGTTTTGCTAGCACAGTGCTTTACTCCAGTAGTGACTTGAGTATTCATTAAAGTTTACTCGAGTACATACTCGAGTATCATCGGGAAAACTTTGATGAACTTCAGGTTTTTGCTTACCACAGTGAGTTACTCGAGTAGCTCCTTGAGTAACATTGGCAGGATTGAAAATGCCGAGAGCAACTGCAAGTGATCTACAGGTTACTCGAGTACTTACTCGAGTAATGTTGGCAGGCCGAGAGCAATTGGAAGTTTTCTATCTGATTACTCGAGTAAAGTCTTTTGTTATCAACCAGTTACTCCAGTGGTGCCTTCAAGTGAATTCTTGATTTTGACTCGAAACATGGCAAATCATATATCATCGGAAAGCCCTCATTATCTACATTCCAATGCAACAAGAATCAACTCTAAACTCGTTGTGTACAGAAAGTTATGATCCAAAGAGTATCTACTATTCTTAGACAATCCTGAAATCACGAGCAGCAACTTCCAGAGGTCATAGCTCTTAAGATATAGCTTCAAATGTGACAAATTATATATCTATGGAAATATCTTTGAGTCTTCTTTCATATGGCACTGGTTTCATCTCAATCCGATATGTATTTTGAGAGTTATGTCCAAAATACCAAAACTGTCCAGGAATATGACGCTGATTCATGTGTCAACTTTCGAGGCTTATATCTCTCTCATATGACCTCCTTTGAATTTGATCTTGGTGTCAAAAGTTCGTGTTGGAAGTCTAGTTTCCAATGCCACCAGTTTCAGTTCGATCCGACATGTGGTTGGAGAGATATCATCAACATACCGAACCTCTATTCTGCCACGCGAAAACAGAGTGCCATTTACTTCAAGTGCCGCCTCGAGTAATTCATCAAATAATCCGGCAGATTACTCGAGTAAGGCCTCGAGTAAACACCTCCAAAATCTGACAATGCCATATTACTCGAGTGATTACTCGGGTAATTATCCCCAAAGGTACCATAGCTTCCGTATACATCATTTTAGCTTCGTATTGACCCATTCTAACTTCCGTATGATCATAGAAACCTCCGGTATCACTTCTAGGAGCTTGAATCTTGATATTCTCATGTGATCTTGCAAGTTCTTCTTTCTTTAATCTCTTTCTTCTTGTTTTTCCTCTTGATGATCATTCTTCATAACCCAACTTCAATCTTCTTGATGAATATCTTCAATCTTCATCTTTCTTTCTTCTTTCTTCAATTCCTTGCCTCTTGATTTTCTTCTTGATGATTATTCTCCATTTATGAGGCATTATAATATCAACCCACAATGATGTCTATGACTAATTTACAAGATATACAACATTAAATATAGTAGTTAGTCAATGTAGAAGATAATTATATCATACAAACGTTTTGCTCATATTTAACATCTATATTTGACATCATCAAAACTATTCATATCTAACAAAAACTTCTCTATATAAGAACCTAGAGAAGGTGGAAAAGTTAAGTTTGGAGGAAACCAGTAGGAAAAATAGTTGGAATAGGAGAAGTCAGAGGCAATAAGGGAATTCAAGTAAAATATGTATGTTATATCAAAGGACTATGCCATAATCTACTTAATATAAGTCAAAGCACAAACAAAGGCAATTGGTTGATATTTAACTCAAAAGAATGCTTGATCATGAGCAAGAAGGACTTACAAATGGACAAGAAGAATCTCAAAGCAAAAATCAAAGCAACAAGAAAAGGGTAGACAAACAAAGTCATCCTTTAAATCCCAAAAGAAATTCACAACAACCAGACCACTTTAACTACTTCATATGGACTTAGTTAGACCAGCAATAGTGAAAAGCCTTTATGGTAATTTATATTCACTGGTCATTATTGATGATTTATCTAGATTTACATGGACTATCTTCTTATCTTCTAAAGATGAAAATTTCAGTGAATTTACTATATTTGCCAAGAAAGTACAAAATAAGAAAGGTATGTGCATTATAGGCATAAGGACATATCACGGAGGTGAATTTGAGAATCAAGTCTTTGGAGAATATTGTGACACTAATGGCATTGATCATAACTTTTCTGCACCAAGAACACCATAACATAATGGAGTTGTAGAAAGAAAGAACAAAGTGCTTACAGAAATGGCTAGAGCTATGTTGAATGAAAAGAATGTGTCTCAAGTTTTTTGGGTAGATGCAATGAGCACTGCATGTTATATCTCAAAGAAATCCTACATCAAGTCAAAGCTTAGAAAAACTCTATACAAGCTATACAAAGGAAGAAAGCTAAACATTGCTCATTTGCATATCTTTGGTTGCAAGTGCTTCATTCATAATAATGGTAAGGATAAGCTAGGAAAATTTGATTCTAAAGCTGATGAAGGAATATTTCTAGGTTATTCAAATTGAAGCAAAGCTTATAGAGTTTATAATAAAAGGACATGTATTGTTAGAGAATCAGTTCATATTGTATTTGATGAATATGAATCCACTGATAAAACCTTTAATGATGAATAGGAAGTAGTAGTTTCTCAAGAAAATAATAAGTCTACTCCTAATCCATCTAATCTTGTGGTTGAGAAAAATGAAAATGATAACGAACCTTCTATACAGTGTCAACCTAGAGCTTGGAAGTATAACAAGAATCATCCCCTAGACCAAGTCATAGGAGAAGTCAGTGAAGGAGTAAAAACTAAAAAAAAAAATTTAAATGAAGTTAGTTTCTTTGCTTTTATATATGAAGTTGAACCTTCAAACATTGACAAAGCCCTGTCAGACAATGATTGGGTGATAGCAATGCAAGAAGAACTCAATCAATTTGAAAGAAATCAAGTTTGAGATTTGTCACCTAGGCCTAAAGATCACCCAGTCATTGGCACTAAATGGGTTTCCAAAAATAAACATGATGCATGTGCAATCATTGCCATAAATAAGGCAAGATTGGCAGGCAAAGGCTATAATCAGGAGGAAGGTATTGATTATGAGGAAACATATGCTCCAGTAGCAAGATTGGAAGCCATATGAGTACTCTTAGCCTTTGCATGTATCAAAGGATTTAAACTCTATCAAGTGGATGTGAAACGTGCTTTTTTAAATAGATATATTATGGAAGAAGTATACATAGAACAACCTCTAGGTTTTGAGGATGTTACTAAACCTGATCATATTTTCAAAGTAAAGAAAGCACTTTATGGCCTAAAACAAGCCCTAAGAGCTTGATACGAAAGACTTAGCAAATTCCTCATATATCAAGGTTTTGTCAGGGGAAAAGTCGATGCAACATTATTTATAAAACAAAAATGAAATGATATTTTAATAGTTTAGATATATGTCAATTATATCAATTTTGGTTCTCTAATGATCTTTTGTGTAAGGAATTTTCTGAAACAATGTAGAGTAAGTTTGAGATGTCAATGATGGAGGAATTGACATTCTTCCTTGGGTTGCAAATCAAATAAAGGAAGAATGGGATCTTTATATCTCAAACCAAGTATCCAAAGGAGCTATTGTAACCCCCTTCCGTAATTATATCCGAAATACGCGATTAGAGTGAAATAGAGACCAATAATTATCAAAACTCAATTTCAATCCCATCTATCAGACGGGGTTTTCACAAATACTTTTCGAAAGCTAATTGACCTAGTCTCATATTCACATATCGAATATAAATACTCTGCGAAGATAAATTACATTCGTATAACTATCAGAGTGCACAATATAAATTTCCGGCAATCCTAGGTTCCATTCATTAACTCCAGCTTTACAGGGAACATTCACCCATTACAAGCCCTCATACGGGGATTACACAAATCTCATATTAAATACATAATCAAATCCTCATCCACATATACACATCCAAATCCAAATACGAATATCCAAAAATACATCCCAACTATGATAACCAACTACCAAAATCTATAACCCGACGGGGTCCTCGTCACCTTTGCCTGCTTGCTCCATCCTCAATCCACTACTCTGTCTGAAAGGTTAGTAGGGGAGGGTGAGATTCTAAAGAATCTCAATAGAAAACAAATACCAATATGCATGCAAGATAAGTGTTTAATGCATGACATGCTTACAATACATAACTCATGCTCACACAATGACATATTTGCATGCTCAATGTTTCAACAACATACTCATGGTCATAGCATAAATAGAAACAGAGCTACATTCATTCATATATGTTTCACATAATCAAGCAAAGCAATACATGCATCAATACACTAACACAAATATCAAAGACATGCAGAAGAGGTAAGTTTCCTACACTTGTTCTTTCCACGTATGCTCCAGCACCGTTTACTCACGATCAGGCGAATATCAAACCCTATAACCAAATCCAGGACATAGGGTTATTGTCTATTCCAAATCTTTACTTTCATAATACTTAAAGTTGGTTAGCATTCATGACCTTAGGTGGCTAATCAAAGCCTAAACACATGCCTAAAGGCTTGGGAAACAACTATATCAAAAACCATCTTTGGAAGGCCAAAATGTCATTTTTGGGGGTTGTCCGTGGCCCACAAATCCATTGGCCGTGGCCAAAAACAGGTCAGAAACATTTGGGCCGCGGTCCATAACCTCTGGCCGCGGCCAGGAAAATCCTGTTTCTTGGCTGAAATTCTAAAAATCATAAATAATTCCAAAAAAATTGAAATAAGGTGATTCAAAAGCCAAATGAAAGCTATTTAAGTCTTCTTCATATGAAAAATATGGACCTTTACCAAAAATTACCACAAAATTCCAGAATTATACAAAACCCAACACTGCTCCAAAACAGAGTCCAGTTTTGATACCAAACTTTGGAACACTAACTCCCAGTTCACAAAACGAAATGACACAATTTATATGTCCATTTTGAAGCTTAGGATGTGAACTTTAAGAATGGAAAGTTTCATAATTTTTAGAAATCATTTGCCCAGTCAAAACATTCACACGAGAAGACTGCCCAGACCAAACTTCCAATGGACAACATTTCTAGTTTTGCAACCAATGTGTCCAATCCAATCCAAACCAATTCCAATGACTAAATACCACAACATGACACCATTTTCAACAAAAAACACAACCCAATTCATCCATTTCACAATTACACAAAATCAGGGCAAAATTCCACAAATCACAAAACTCCACCAACAATCACAATAGTTAGGTCAAAGAGAAGCTATCACTCACCTCTTCCTCTTTCCCAAATAAATTCCTTGATTCTTCATCTTTCCACTGTTCCTCAAGCCACCAAACATCTCCTTTCAAAAATCTAAAACCATAGAGATGAAGCTCTCATCAACATGATCAAGATTAATGAAGATGATTTAAGCATTAGAGGCCAATTAGAGCACCATACCTTGAACTTCTTTCTCTCTCCACCTTGAACTTAGACGACCATAGAAGACAAGAGAGAGATGAGAGATGATGAAGATGAAGATGGGCAGCAATTTTTGGCCCAAAAACCGTCCAAATAAGGGAGGAGGGAAGAGAGGGAAGAGTTGACAATTGACCAAGATCCAAGGGTCCAAATTATGCCAAGTGTCACACTCTTGTTTCATCTTCTTAGACACACATGGACTCACACACATGGGATTCCACCCCTCATAATCTCATCACAATGAATCAAAACCTTTGATATTTGAGTTACCAATGAGCTTCCTCTTCGGTAACTGACCAATTGGTCGATAACTTTACCGTTTTGCCCTTGATTACTATAATTCGCACTGAATCACCACCAAACTCATTTTCTCATTCCTTTTCTTTCACAATGTGCCCTACCCTCTATTTTGAGTCAATTTAGAGTTTAATCCATAATTGAACTTAAATACAGGGTTTCAGCGCTGCTCACAACACATACGAATCACGATCGAGTGCCAAATCACATCGTATTTTCCAAAAGTGTTTATTTATCAATAATCACATCCACTTTTGAAGTCATTAACCCTTAATCACTATTTGGGATCCTACTAAACCAAGGCTTAACAGTTCACTAATCTCAGGCTTATTCTCTAGCCACAAGTCTCAGAATTCGGGGTATTACAACTATAGAACAAATATAGAATGGATCTAGCAAATGGAGCAGATACACCTATAAGCTCTACCACACTACTTGATGTCGATGTAAAAGGAGCAGATTATAAGATCACCAAATATAGAGGAATGATGGGTTCATTACTCTATCTCACAACAAGTTTACCTGACATCCAATTCAGTGTTAAAATGTATGCAAGATATCAGTCAGCTCCAAAGGAATCATATACTGAGATAGTTAAAAGAATCTTCAGATATCTTGCCAACATATCTGAGTTAAGAATTTGGTATCCTAAAGGAAGAAATGAGTACCTAGTTGCTTATTCAAATTCTGACCACGGAGGTTATAAAATAGACAGATAAAGAACCGGTAGACAATGTCAATTTCTTAGAGGTTCATGGTAACTTGGTTCAACAAGAAACATAACACAGTATCTCTATCATCAATAAAAGCTGACTATGTTACCGCTTCAAGTTGTTGTGGTCAAGTGCTTTGGCTAAAACAACGACTCCAAGACCTTGGAATCTACCTGAAAGAGATACCTATTTACTGTGACAACACAAGCGCGATAAGTCTTACAAAGAATCCAATTTAACACTTTAGAACTAATCATATTGATGTCAAACATTACTTCATTAGAGATCATGTCCAAAAGAAGGATGTCAAAGTGGTATTCATTCCTACCCATCTTCAAGTAGCTGATATCTTCACAAAACCTCTAGTGAAAGATCAATTCTTATTTATAAAAAAAGAATAAGGAATAGTAAATCCTATGAATTATAAGAACATTCAAGTTTATAAAAGTAATATAATTATGTTTTGATGATAATTTAACTAACTTAAGCATCGGAGTATCTAGAAGTTTGTTTTGCAGGATTGTGTCAAAACACTCTGCTCAATGCTAAGAAGAACAGAGATAAACAGGGGAGATGGTCACCATGACATCACTCGAGTGATGTCTCATAATGATTATCACTTTGACATCACTCGAGTGATGTCTGGAAGTGATGGTTGCATCTCTCAAGTGGGAAGTTGAAAAGATTCAAATTGAAACGGTATAACGGTTGAAAATGAAAACGTAGGAGCTAAAAGGACATATCACTCAAACGATCAAGCAAAATCAACCTAGTGACTACTCTAGTGATCATCAAAGCATAAAGGAAATCAGTCTATTTTCTACTCAACTTAGCAATCAAAAAGCTTTAACCAAGAAAGGAATTATTTATGAGTAATTATAATATTACTCATGCCAAGTATGTTTTAATTGCTATACTTTTTCAAATATGTCATATGATTACTCGAGTAACCACTCAAGTGATTCCCCCAAGATCACTTGAGTGATGTCGGGCACAGTAAGCTATATCGTAGTTGTAACCCCCGCCGTCATCAAGGCCGTGATTAGTGTTTAAATACGTTTTACAATTGAATAAGAGATTCAGGATAATTAAAAAAACTTTTTGCCACACTTGTACAATATGATCTCCATTCAGTTTTTAAATAAAAACAATTTGGCCTATTCGGTTTGTCACATATACAATATCAGAGTATTAACAAAATTCCCGACATTCACCTAGGATAATATCATTACTCTAAGAGTTTTATAGGGCATCATCGCCCATCTCAATTTTCCATAATGGGGATTACACAATAACTACAAACCTATGGTCAATCCAATATATACATATAGTTGTCCAAATGATAACCAAAAACTAAACAGAAACTAAGACTACCGGTAATCCTAGTCGTCCTTGTTTACTTGCTTGTCTCGAGATCCACTTGCCCTGGCTAAAAATGTTATTTGGAAAGAGTGAGATTCAAAAGAATCCCAATAGTAACAGTTTACGTATATGATACATAATTAAACATAGCAAGTAAGCATATATCACAATGCAGCATATCAATATTCAAGACCAAGCTAACTGCCACGTCCCCTCAACAATATTCAAGGCTGGGCTAACCGCCACGTCCCCTTAACAATATTCAAGGCCGGGCTCACCGCCACGTCCCCTCGCTCATTCAATGATTAATACATACAAGCAATGCATTACATATGATACAGGATAAAGTGTCACTACCTTGTTCTTTCTGTCCTTGATCAGGCGTAGGCCTTCTATGTTCCGAGCAAATATCGAATCCTACAGTTATAATTAAGGATGACGCGTTATCACTTAATCCAATACTCAAATGACTTCAAAACATTTAGTTTTGGTTATCATTAAAGTCCCCTAGGTGACTAATAGAAGCCCAAACAAATGCCTAAAGGGTTGGGAAGTACTATCTCAAAGACCACCCTTTTTAGTGTGCCTCATAAAATGTGCCGCTTCTAGCTTCCGACTCGATCCTAAAATATTAAATGTACAACAAATAGGTCATAACTATCAAAGTATCATTTTAGACTCTTCTATAGTGTTTCTTGTGGTTATATTAGTCTACGGTGAAAATTTACCAAAATGCCCACGGGCCGCGACCCGGCCCCACCCTACCCGGCCCAATGGCACGTTTTCCCAAAATTTTGATCAAGGCTATTCTAACATATTTTTGCCCAAGAAATCCATTTCCGGGCTCAAAATCACCAAATTCACTATCAAATACCCTTGACAGCCCCTATTTAGGGATTTCAATGGCGTTTTCGTAATTATGCTTTTTGGCCTCTACTAAAAAAGTGTCCAACTGTAACCCCACATATTTTTGCCTACTGAATCCAATGGAACCATCTATTTCATGAAAATCCAGATCCTACCCCTCAGAACAGTGCTGGCCGAAAGTTTAGGCAAAAATTGGAAAAATTATACTTTTGTGCCTTATCTTCCAAAAATTATAACTAATTCTAGAAAACTCAAAATGAGGTGATCCCAAAGCCCATAGAAAGATATTTAAGTCCTATTTACTTGAAAAATATGGATCATTACCATAAATTACCACACAAATACAGAATTCAAGAAATGTCCATACTGCTCCAGAATTGATCCTAGATTTAACATCAAACTTTGGACTGTCAAAACTCCTAGCTCACAAATCGAAATAACCTAAATTATATGTCCATTTTGAAGCTTGGCATGTGAAATTTGAGACTGGAAATTTTCAGAATTTTCCAACCCGATTTGATATTTTAAAACGTCCATGCAAGACCACTGCCAGCACAGAGTTTTTCACTTACCAAACTTGCAACTTTTCAACCTAAGTTTCCAATCAAGTTCTATCTATCCAAGATACATCTCAAAACACCATATCCATGACAACAAAATCTCAAACACCACAAGATCCTAATTTTCAAAAATTAGGCAAAATTTTCAAAAAAATCCAAACTCAACCAATGGCTACAAAACCTATATGGAAAGGTTGGTCTTACTCCCCTCTACAACTTTTCCAAAGGAGTTCCTTGATTCACCAAACTCCAAAATTCCTTGAGAGCTCAAACACCACCAAATGACAAATCTAAAACCATGAAATTAAAGCTTTCAACACTAGGAACAACATTGTAGAAGAGAGTTTTCCCATTAGAGGTCATTAAGAGGATCAAAATGGCAAGAACTTACCTTGGAGCTTCCTCTCTTTTTTCTGCAGAGATGGAGGACGAAATAGAGAGAAAAGAGAGAGAGGGAAGCTTAAAGAAGGTGAAATGATGAAGAAACAACTACTCCCATCCCTCCATACATGCACAGCTGATTTGAAGGAAAAAGGGAGAGAGAAAGAAATGATAACTTAACATGTTGACTTCTTCAAACACTCCACCATCATGTAGGCTTGCCATGTGTCACACTCACATAGTAATGAATTTGACAAGAATTGTAATGGTTTTGACAATCCTATTATGAGATTCCATTATGAAAACATTCATAATATAAATAAAAGGATTTTAACAAATTCAGTTATGGGATTAACAAGTTTAGTAATGATATTGACAAGAATTGTAATGGTTTTGACAATCCTATTATGAGATTCCATTATGAAAACATTCATAATATAAATAAAAGGATTTTAACAAATTTAGTAATGAGATTGACAAGTTTAGTAATGATTTTGACAAGAATTGTAATGGTTTTGACAAAAGCATTTTATGCAAAAATGCTGATGAAAACATGCAAGTCAAGGTTTATTAGCAAACAGTTTAGTCAATACCATTACGAATTTTGTTATTTTCATTACTGAATTTGTCAAAGTCATTACTGACTTTGTCAAAGCTACTATGCCTTTAATTATATTATACATATTTAATAATGCATATATATCAAAGGAGCTTTAGTGGCCCAATGGCCACCATGCTCCTTTCCTAAAGGGGTGGGGTGGGTTTGATCCCACCCCTTGCCATTTCTCAACTAATTGTTTTTTCAAAAAAACCCCTTCCCTACAAAAAAAACTCCCACCGCCGGAGCTCCTGCCACCGGCGGCCAGAGCTTCGGCCGTCGAGGTCCCACCCGGCCAGCCAACGTATTATTTTAAAAAAACAATTTGAGAGGTAAAATGGTAAATGTGTCAAAACTTGAAAAACCTAATTTGGTACTTGTACCTTTAAGTCTTTTTAAAGTGTTAATAGACTTTTTAGAGTTTTGCATTTTCAAATGGTATTTATTTGGGATTTTCCCATTATGGAAAATGTTGGAACAATTTCTATTTCCCTTTTTCCATATTAATTTCACCTAGCTTAAGGATATGGGAGGGAAAAATAGTTATTGGGATTAAGATATGCCAAGTGTCATTTATCTTAGTTAAGAAGAATAAACAATACTTGTTGAATATGAGCATATGGAGAATTACCTTAATATATTATGTCATGGAACAAGAAAGCTTAAGACAAATGGAATGAAAGCCCATTTGGTTTCTCAAGGACCCTTTAGGCGTGTTGGGCTAGAGGGAAAAGAGAGGAAAATTAGTTCAAACCCAATGGGACATTATGACTCAAGTTGGATGAAGATAGGCTTAAGTATAAGTGTGATGTCATAAACCAATTTCTTACCATTTATTAAATAAGAGAAAAGGTGTAGGATATTTATAAATCCTCTACCTTCATCTTTCTCTTGCCATTTTCGTCCAAAGCCAAGAAAAGAAGACAAAGAGAGAGAGACCTTAAGAAAGTTCAAGCTAGAGAGAAAGAGGAAGAGAAGGATCAAGGTATGTAATGATTTCTTAAGCTTTTTCTTCTAATCTCGCATAAGATTCTTCTCTAAACTCTTCTTCTCTATGGAATCCATGCTTTAGCAAGCTCATCCTAAGCTCAAGGGGGAGAGGGGGGGGAGAGAGAGAGAGAGGAGGACGTCTAGAGAGAGAGGGGAAAGGAACTAAAGAAGTAACTTCACAAATCTTAAATCTATGCTAGTATGTTGTTATTGATGATGATTATGGTTGGATTTGGTAATGTTTGGTTGAGTTTGTAAATTTGGAAAGTACTAATCCTAAGGGGTTATGCTAGCTAAATTTCATTAAATGATGATTAATATGTGTTTAAATGGCTTAATAATGTATTAGAAGTAGAAAGGAGTAGGCTTTAGATGTTAAAACACAAGTGCAATTTTCCTTTTCTTGAGAGATGTTTTGGCCAACACTATTTTGGGAGGAAGCAGATGGATTTTCAATGATTTGATGATTCTATTGGATTCAGGGAGGGAAAATTAGGTGGGTATACAGTTGTCACTTTTTCGGAAAAGCTCGAAAAATGATAATTACGAAAATACCCCTAAAACCTTAAAATTAGAGCTGTCAAAGGCCATTTCATAATTTGACACTGAATTTGGTAATTCTGAGACCGGAAATGGATTCCTTGGGCAAAAATACATCAGAATAGCCCTAGTCAAAATTTTAGGAAAAGTATAGTCGAGTCGGGGTTCCGAAGGTATTTTAATAAATTTTCACTATAGGCTAATATAACCATAAGAAATACTATGGAACTGTATAAAATGATACTTGGATAGATTATGACCTATTCCTTATACATTTAATATTTTAGGACCGAATCAGGAGCCAAGTTGATAAAGCTTTGAGATAGGGAATTATCCTTCATACATCATGCTTGGAAATAGTTATGTAGATAAGAGGTGAAAACCTCTGGAATTTGAGGTCGGTGACCACGTATTTATGAAAGTATCACCAGTTATGGGGATTGACAGAGCAATGAAAGTAAGGAAGCTGCAACCAAGGTATATTGGTCCGTTTGAAATCTTGGTGAAAATTGGTCCTGTAGCGTACCACATCGCTTTGCCAAAGAATTTGAGTAGGCTACACGATGTTTTCCATGTTTTTCAATTTAAAAAGTATCAACCTGATCCAGGACATTTAATAGAGTATGAAGACGTGGAAATGCGCGAAGATTTGACTTACGAAGTCACGCTTGACCGAATCATCGATCGGTAGGAGAAGCAGCTCAGGAACAAGAGCATTCCGTTAGTCAAAATTGTCTAGAAAGGGTTATTGCCCTAAGAGGCTACGTGGAAAACAGAGGAAAGTGTAAAGAAACGTTACCCAGAATTTATGATTGTATAGGTATAGCAAATTTCGAGGACAAAATTTATTTAAGTGGGGCAAAACTGTAACACCCCAAATTTTATATTCACCAAATATATTGTAATTATTCAAAAATTCAATAAAATAGTGAATATTCATGAATTTAGAATTTATGAATGTTAGAAATGTTCGTATTCATGAGAAAATGGGCAAATTAATTCAAGAAAGGAAATTAGATTATAAAGGTAATAACAAAATCATAATTTTGCTAATTTAGCACAAGACTAATTATTTTTCAATTAATTAAATTTCATTTCATTTAATTAAGGAAGATAAAGGATAATGTGTATTTGGAATATTTTTGGTTGAATAAATCAAGATTTGTAAAGTTAGAAGGAACTTGTGCATAAATCAATTAATGAAATTATGGAAAATGTTGGAACAATTTCTATTTCCCTTTTTCCTTATAAATTTTGCCTAGCTTAAGGAAATGGGAGGGAAAAATAGTTATTGGGACTAAGATATGCTAAGTGTCATTAATCAAAGTCAAGAAGAATAAACAATACTTGTTGAATATGAACACATAGAGAATTACCTTAAGATATTAAGTGTCATTAATCAAAGTCAAGAAGAATAAACAATACTTGTTGAATATGAACACAGAGAATTACCTTAAGATATTATGTCATGGAAAAAGAAAGCTTAAGACAAATGGAATGAAAGCCCATTTGGTTTCTTAAGGACCCTTTAGGCATGTTGGCATAGAAGGAAAAGAGAGGAGAATTAGTTCAAACCCAATCGGACATTATGACTCAAGTTGGATGAAGATAGGCTTAAGTACAAGTGTGATGTCATAAACCAATTTCTTACCATTTATTAAATAAGAGAAAAGGTGTAGGATTTTTATGAAGCCTCTTCCTTCATCTTTCTCTTGCTATTTTCGTCCAAAGCCAAGGAAAGCAGAGAGAGAGACCTTAAGAAAGTTCAAGCTAGAGAGAAAGAGGAAGAGAAGGATCAAGGTATGTAATGATTTATTAAGCTTTTTCTTTTAATCTTGCATAAGATTCTTCTCTATGGAAATCCATGGTTTAGCAAGCTCATCCTAAGCTGAAGGGGAGAGAGAGAGAGAGAGGAGGATGTCTAGAGAGAGGGGGGAAAGGAACTAAAAAGGTAACTTCACAAATCTTAAATCTATGCTAGTATGTTGTTGTTGATGATGATTATGGTTGGATTTGGTAATGTTTGGTTGAGTTTGTAAATTTGGAAAGTGCTAACCCTAAGAGGTTATACTGCCCAAATTTTGTTAAATCATGATTATTATGTATTTAAATGGCTTAATAATGAATTAGGAGTGGAAAGGATAGGCTTTAGAGGTTAAAACTCAAAAGTGCAATTTTCCTTTTCTTGAGAGATGTTTTGGCCAACACTGTTCTGGGGGGAAGGATATGGATTTTCAATAATTTGATGATTACATTGGATTCAAGAGGGAAAATTAGGTGGGTTTACAGTTGGTCATTTTTTCGGAAAAGCCCGAAAAAGTATAATTACGAAAACGCCCCTAAAACCTTAAAATTAGGGCTGTCAAGCGTAATTTCATAATTTGACACTGAATTTGGTAATTCCGAGCCTGGAAATGGATCTCTTGGGTGAAAATACATCAAAATATCCCTAGTCAAAATTTTGGGAAAAGTACATTTGGGCCGGGTACGTGGGGCTGGGCCGGGGTTCTGAGGGCATTTTGGTAAATCTTTACCATAGGCTAATATAACCATAAGAAATACTATGGAAGTGTCTAAAATGATACTTGGATAGTTTATGACCAATTTTTTACATGTGTAATATTTTAGGACCGAGTCAGGAGCCGAAAGTCGACACGTTTTACGAGGCACACGAAAAAGGGTTGATAGAGCTTTAAGGTAGGGACATTATCCTTCATACATCATGTCATAATTCATATGATTGTATGGATGCCATTTTTTGTACTTTTAATCAACATGGTTTGTCTAGAAAAGGTAGTTAGTGCCGAAAGTGCACTTACACTGAGAGTTGGGTAAGAATCCAACCGGTGTACGATTAGTGGGGCTGGACCCTACTCATGTATACATAATGATGATGTGTTATATTGTTCATTAATTGGTGCATACATGGCACATATCATATTTATTTTTCGCATTTTATATGAACGATAGTATGTTTCTACTGAGATTCCTTAGAGTCACACCCCTTTTTCTAAACCAAACATCTCAGCGGGTGCCAGTGGATCAAAAGGAAAGGACGTAGACAAAGAGAAATGACTAGCACGTGTCTCGAGGCAAAGCTAAAGTTTGTGGTTATAAACAGTCTATGTTTAAGATACTTTTGAACATTCTGTAAACATTGTCGCCTTCAATATTTTGACTCTTATCTGTAAACATATACTTATTATCAGTATATTTGTACTTTCTGTATGCCTATAGAATGTGGTCTCTATTACTCTGTATATATCAAAATGGAAACGGGTGTTGACAATAATAATAATAATATTTTTATTTAAAGTTAAAATAGTGTATGTCATAATTATAATAATTTTTTATTTATAAAAATAAGCTTTTATATCAAATTATTTTTGTAATAATATATTTTGAATTATAATAATTTTATATAATAATATATTTTTATTTTTTAGTAAAACATTATAATAATAACAATCTTTTTAATTATTATAATATTTTTTTATAATGGGCATTATAAGAATATTACATAATTTGGAGGGAAGTCAAAATAGAGGTGTTGGAGAGGAAAAGATGGAAACTTAGGACTTGTTGGTCTGAGGGGAGAGAAGGGAAAGTGGACGAAGGGAAAAAATTTTTAAGTTGAATTTAAAAAAATTAGAGAAGTGGGGTTAAAAATTTTTAATTAATTTTTCTTACTCTTTTATCTTATATATTCTCTTTATTAAAATTTTATTACCCCACTTCTTCAATCTTTTAAAATTTAATTCATAAAAATTTTTCTTCCTCTCCCTTCCCCTCCAATCCCTCACACCACACAGACCCTTAAAGATCCCCTCCCCTCCAATATTTCAAACAAAATGAGCAAAGGACCTCAAGAAGAAGACATAAAAGCATAAAACAATGACATGACCACCGGAACATGAAAGAGAAAAGCTTCGATTGGTATATGCTTGGATGATTTTTTTTTTTTCTGGCACTAATTTGGGACCATGATAATACAAGAGTTTTTTGCATCTAGTAGGCCATAAATATATATATACACACACTCCAACAGATGTGTGTGAAAAGTTTTTGCCAAGTATAGCACATGAAAAGAGAATTCTTGACTTCATTCTTTGCGGTGCATAATACCCATTCTTGCAAGGGAGGAGGAAAAAAAGTTTAGAAAATTAACTTTCAATGCCTATATGTTCAACCTTGAATGATAGGATGTTTAACATTTTTTGTTTGGATCACTTTTTGTAACCCTTAGTTGTCTAATTTATTATTTTCATTTGAAAATAAAATTAGGTAAAAGAAGAAAATTTAAAAGAAGATATTTACTATATATAGAGGAAAATACCTCAGAATAAAATTAGTATAATATTTTCTTCCTTACAAGTTACAAAAATACCAATGTTTTTTAGAACTGGGAAAACAGGCTAACCCTTAATGAGTTCAAGTTTAAAAGGGTTGGGTCTAAAAAGTCTGTTTTTACAAAAAAGTTATCTTTTTTAAGCTCAGCCTTTTTATAAATAGGTTAGGGATTGTCAGTAGGCTTTTGGGCCCTTTTATAATTTTAAATTTTCAAATAAATAAGGTAAATCAATAAATATCGTAACTTTCAAGATTCAAACTATAAATATTAGGAAAATAATCTGCTAAACTAATATCCAAAACTTAATCAAATCAAATTGTTGTCCTGAATTCTGATAAATTATTGCCTGGAAATAAACAAGACAAATCGAAATCAATTGGTAAAAAGCAAAAATAATAAACCTTTATCATTGTAACAAATAATAAACAAAAATTATAGACTCACCGTATAATTATTATGTATTTACTATGAAAAACATAAATAACAGTATAACGAAGTAAATATAAATTAGGGAAAATCCCTATAAAATACCTTTGAAATAGGGAAATCCCTAATCAGTACATTGAAATCAAAAAATCCGGATCAGTCACGCGTCAGTACGGATGAACAGGGCAACGGCGCCAAAAGACGATTTTGCCCTTCAGCCCTCATTCTCGCCACTTCAAAAATAACAACACGCGGTTCTTAATTAACAACTCCGGATTCTTGATTAACAATACCGTATTCTTGATTAACAACTCCAGTTTCATCTTTTATTTTCACAATAACAACACCGGTCTTGTTATTAGCAACTCCGAATTCTTGATTAACAACTCTGCTTTATTCTTTCACATATTCACATCTCAAAAATATAGTGTTGTTAATGTAAAATACGGTGTTGTTAATAAAGAAAGAGGTGTTGTTATTGGCCCTGAAACTTAAATTACGAAGTTGTGAAACAAGAAATGGGAGTTGTTAATATAGAATATGATATTGTTAATAACAACACCGGTGTTGTTATTGTGAAAGTAAAAAGATGAATATGAAGTTGTTAATTAAGAGGGCGTGTTGTTAATAAAAAAGATGTGTTGTTATTAGCCTTGAAACTTAAATGAGGAAGTTGTGAAATAAGAATACAGAGTTGTTAATCAAGAATCCAGATTTGTTAATTAAGAACTGCGTGTTGTTATTTTTGAAGTGGCGAGAATGAGGGCTGAAGGGCAAAATCATCTTTTGGCGCCCCCGCACTGTTCATCCATACTGACGCGTGACTAATCCAGATTTTTTGATTTCAATGTACTAATTAGGGATTTCCATATTTTAAGGGTATTTTATAGGGATTTTCCCTATAAATTACCACATTACACAATTAGTTACGAGCATAAAATTTTTTTTTAACAAAGTTACGAGCATAAATGAATAATAGTTCTGCATCATGTGTTCATTTGATTTATAATGGATTAAAACAATTTTTGTTATAAAAATAGAAAATACAAAAGATGAAATGAAAGAGATGAAGAGAGAATTTGAGATAAAGATGGAGTAATATCTTATTCATTTGGATGCAGTCAAAGTGTAGTACATAGTGCTCTATTTATAGGTTCTTAACCTCAACCAAGAGTTACACAACGTAAATAGCAAATTTAATCCTCATGAGTACACAAATTGCGACCTTTGAATTATGGCCATAAACACTCCTAAAGACTATTCATAAGAAAGATTATGGAGTATAGAAAATGAAATTCCAAGAATTGGGAGTTTATGAACATCTACATTATCTAGTATTTTTACAACACTTCTTCTTGAATGTCCATAAACAAATATTGTGCCTCATTAAAACCTTACTTAAGAAAATTCAGTGGAATAAAAACCTAGTAAAGGAAAAATAGTACATAATACAAATTGAAGTTGTCTCGTTAAAAATCTTAACAGGAAAACCCCGTGGGATAAAATGCCACACCCTTATCTTATTTTCAGCTATTTTAGAGTATTTGCGGAAAACGAAATGCAGTTCGGTGGGTAATACAGGAATAGTATAAATATACTGATTATATAGGCATAATTACAGATTATTCTGCTGGAAATTGTGCCCAAAAGGCTAATCATTATACTTTGAACATTATTAATCTAATGAAATTTCTCTATTCTGTTATCATATTATTTGCATGTTAACTGTGATAATTATATCTTTAGATAATTCATAAAGATTCTCCTAAAATGTCCCTGGTCGGTCATCTATGCGGGAGCAGAGATGAAACAAGATCAGTAAGACTTTGATAAGATATGGAGATATGAATCAAAGTCTTAGGCACTTGTAAGAGTACAAGGTGCTGGACCGACCCACTATGAGAAAGCTACATGGATCAAGTCATAAGCTTTTCTCATGTATAACCACGTCACAATGCCCTTTGACCTGAGGTCATCATGAATTCCTACATGTGTAATACCTCGAATTTTGAGACTTGAGGCTAGAGAATAAGCCTGAAATAAGTGGATTGCTAAGCCCCGATTTAGCAAGATCCCAAATTGTGATTAAGGGTTAATGACTCCAAAAGTGGAGGTGGTTAGTGATAAATAAACCCTTTTGGAGATTATGGTGTGATTTGGCACCCGATGTGATTCGTATGTGTTGTGAGCAGCGCCAAAACCCTGTATTTAAGTTCAATTATGGATTAACCTCTAAATTGACTTAAAATAGAAGGGAGGGCGCATTGCGAAAAAAAATGAATGAGAAAATGTATTTGGTGGTGATTCAGGAGGAATTGCCATAATAAGGGGCAAAACGGTAAAGTTACTGACCGATTGATCGGTTACCGAAGAGGAAACTCATTGGTAACTTCAAGATCAATGGTTAGGATTGATTTGTGCAAGAGATCAAGGGGTGGAATCACATGTGTGTGAGCTTATGTGAGCTCATGTGAGGTTTGTCAAGATGGTGACACTTGGCACTTTGTGAGCCCTTGGATGAGGTCAAAGTGTCAAACCTCATTTTTCCTCTCTCCTCTCTTTATGTGGTCGGTTTTGGCTCCCAAAAAACTGATCCTCACTTCATCATCTTCATCTTCATCTCTCTCTCTCTCGTTCTCCATTTTCGCCAAGCACAAGGGGAGGAAAGAGAAAACTAGAGGTGAGATTTTGGTTGGTTTATGGTTCTCTTTAGCTTAAATACCCTTCTTTAATGTTGTTCATAGTGATGAGAGCTTCATCTCTATGGTTTTAGATTCTTGATTGGAGGTTTTTGATGGCTTGAGGAAATTTGGAAAGATGGAGAATCAAGAAATTGGTTTGGGAAAGAGGAAGAGGTGAGCATTTGCTTCCTTTTGATCTAAGTTTTGTAAGTTTTGGTTAAGTATGGTGAATTGTGAATTTTGCCCTGATTTTATGGTATTTTTGTGTGGTATGTAATTGGATGAATTGGATGTGTTTTATGTTGAAAATGGTGCCATGTTGTGGTATTTGGTCATTGGAATTGGTTTGGGAACTTGGAATGAAAAGAATGGCAATGTGGTGTTTGTGTTGTGATTTGTGATGACATGTTGTGATTGTTAGTAAAACATGTCCATATAATGTGAATTTGGTTGTTTTGGTGTTTCCAATGGATTCCTTGTGCAAATTTATGTGGAAATGGTATTTGGTGTGAATTTGGGAACCATTGGAATCATTGGTGCAAAACTGGAAATTCTGTCCAGTGTAAATTCTGTCTGGGCAGTCTTGTTGTGTGGACGTTTTGACTGGGCAAATGAAGTCAGAAAATTATGAAACTTTCCAGTCTTAAATTTCACATCCCAAGCTTCAAAATGGACACATAATTTGTGCCATTTCGTTTTGTCTTCTGGGAGTTATAGCTGTCCAACGTTTGAGGTCGAAAATGGATTTTGTTTTGGGACAGTCTTGAGTTTTGGGGAATTCTGTATTTATGTGGTCATTTCCAGTATTGGCCAATATTTTTCCTATGTAGAGGACTTGAATAGCTTTCATTTGACTTTGGGATCACCTCATTTAGATTTTTGTGGAATTAGTTATGATTTTTGGAAGTTTAGCCAAGAAACTGGATTTTCTTGGCCGCGGCCAACGGATTCTGGGCCGCGGCCCAAATGTTTATGGACAGTTTTTGGCCGCGGCCAGTGGATTTGTGGGCCGCGGCCAACCCCCAAAAATCAGCATTTTAGACTTTTAAAAGGTGATATTTGGTCAAGTGTTTCCCAAGCCTTTAAGCATATGTTTAGGCTTTGATTAGCCACCTAAAGGTCGTGAATGATAACCAACATTAAGTGTTTGAGAGTTAAGGAATTGGAAAAAGGGATTAACCCTATGTCCTTGTTTGGTTATAGGATTTGGTGTTCGCCCTGATCGTGAGCGGCCGGAGCTGGAGCTTACATGGAAAGAGTGTAGGGAACTTACCTCTTTTGCCTGTATATGATATTGTGTTAATATGTTGATGCATGTTATTGCTTTGCTTGATTATATGGAACCTATATGATGTTTGAAGCTCTGTTTCTATTTATGATATGGCCATGAGTATGTTGTTGAAACATTGAGCATGCAGATGTGTCATGGTATGGACATGTGATATGTATTGCAAGCATGTCATGCATTATACACTTATCATACATGCATTTTGGTATTTGTTTCCTACTGAGATTCTCTCGAATCTCACCCTCCCCTACCAACATTTTAGACAGGGTAGGTGGATCGAGGTTGGAGCAAACAGGCAAAGGCGATGAGGACTACTTCGGGTTATAGATGTTGGTAGTTGGTTATCATAGTTGGGATGTATATTTGGATATTCGTATTTGGATATGGATGTATATTTGATTATGTATGGAGATGAGATTTGTGTAATCCCCGTTTGAGGAATTGTAAAGGGAGAATGTGCCCTATGAATTCTATGTAAAGGTATGAACCCGGGAGTTGCCGGGAAGTTATTGTTGTACACTCTGATATTTGTATAAATGTGATATTCCGCGTAATGTAATTGTATTCGAAATTGAATATGAGACCAGGTAAATTATATTTCAAAAGTTATTTGTGAAAACCCTATCATGAAGATGGGATTTTAAATAGGTTTTGTTTCTTATTGGTCTCTATTTCATCTTAATCACGTATTTCGGATATAATTACGGTAAGGGGGTTACAACATGAGAGTTGTTAAGCTTTGAACTAGTCAAAAGTCACCTTTGATCGGGTGATGATAAAGGCTACAATCAGGCTTGGTGGTTTTTCATGCAGAGGCATATGAATGATCAAGATTGAATTTGTCCCTCACATTAGTAGAGAGATATTACTGGGCCCCTCGATGAGTAAGTCTGAGAAATGTATAGCCATACTACAATGGAAAGGAGTTTCCATTTCTATTGTCAGACTACTCAGGAATCGAGAAAGTAATAGTCAGGAATAAGAGGATGACATTATCCATGCCTCATCCTTGACCGATATATCATGTGACAAAAGGGACGTGACATGGTTGTATGACAGGTTGCATCGTGTTAACGATCCTTATATGAATTGGGTAGTTGTGATGTCTTGCTAAAGGCCGCTTGCAACTTGTGGGTTAGTACAGTTATAGGCCCACTGCCAACTTCATATGAGCCTACAAGGTCGCACACAAGAATGGCCCAACACGAGATAATGTTTAATTAGGGTGGACGAATTTTATATATATATATATATATATGTATATATGTAATATAAAAATTCGTTAATAATATTATATAGATATGTATTTTCGAAATACATATTATATATATATATATATATGTGTGTGTGTGTGTATATATATATATGTGTATATATATATATATTATATGATATTATTATATTGTGTTAGTTTTAAATTTAATTTATTAAGATAAATTAAATCTAATAACTAACATGATAGAGATATGGTATCTCAGATTTAATTTATGAAGATAACTTAAATCTAATGGCTCTTTATTTGGATTAAATAAATAGGTTAAATTAAAATTGTTGGACAGATTTAATTTAAACTAAATATATTTAATTAGCTCATCAAGATAATTAATAGTTATTTATTTCGAAATTAATGATGATTAATTTTGAAATTTGAAAATAGCCCTCATAGGTTATAAACTTGATAGAGCAAATATACTGACATACACATTAAATTGAGAGCCGCAAGGGAAACCCTAGGAGACATTAGAGGCGCTAGCACGCAGTCTCGGTTCGAGAGCATTCTTGTGGATACCAATAGAGAGAGCGAACCTGACATGTTGGCTCCTAAAGATCGTGAAAACCTTGAATCATAAAAGGTATGAATCCTTCCAACTTGGTTTAAACGCCGTTGATAGATCCTCGATTAGGATCGGTGAAAATTTTTAAAATTCTTCCGTTGTGCCTGCCGATTCTAACAAATTCCTCATATGGTTTCGTACATGATGATTACCATCAATGTAGCTACACAAGGCACTAGGGTATTCAAACCCATCTTAGTGAAATAGAGACATCTTCTCGTCTTCGTTCCACCACTGCAATCCCCTCGTACGATTCTCTTCTTTGTTCTCAACATATCTTCTGTCTTCTCCTATCTAAATTGTTGGTATGGGAGGGTGAGATTCGAGAGAATCTCAGTAGGAAAATAGTACCAATATGCATGTAAGATAAGTGTTTAATGCATGATATGCTTACATTACATAACTTATGCTCACACAATGACAAATCTGCGTGCTCAATGTTTCATGCAACAAAACTATGCCCACAGTATAAACAGAAACAAAACTTCAATCATTTATATATGTTTCACATAATCAAGCAAAGCAAAAACATGCATAATATATCAGCACAAGTATCAAATACACGCAGGAAAGGTAAATTCCCTACCTTAGACCTTTTCCACCTCAAACCGTGTACTTCGATTCGCGTGCCAATCCCTTGGGCTCTCAACTCGGTCCTACAATTCCAAATGTACCATTTAGACACTTCTATAGTGTTCCTGGTGGTAATATTAGCCTATGGTGAAAATTTACCAAAATACCTCCGGGACCCCGACCCCGCCCCATCGTACCCGATCCGACTATACTTTTCCTGAAATTTTGACATAGGCTATTCTGACATATTTTTGCTAAGGAATCCATTTGTGGACTCAGAATTACCAAATTCACTACCAAAAGACAAAATTGCCCTTGGCAGCCCCACTTTAAGGGTTTCAGGGGCGTTTTCTTAATTATGCTTTTTCGGGCTTTTCCGAAAATGTGACCAACTATAACCCCACCTGATTTTTCCTCCTGAATTCAATGGAATCAACAAATCATTGAAAATCCAACTCAAATCCTCAAATCTACTCCTGTCCAAAATTATAGAATACTCCCCGGAAAATCGGGGTTTTTCAATTCTAACTCTACAAATGTATTCTTTTCTACTCCTAACTACTTTGTTAACTATTACATTAGATTATAACTACCATTTGAACCAAAATTGGGCAGCATAACCCTTAAGCAACTCAATTTCCAAAATTTAAAACCAACGGCAATCCAACGAAATTTCATCGATTAAATTGCCTAAGCAGCCAGAACAAGCAATATACGAAGGTTTGGAAGTTACCTCAAGCTCCCACTAGGTTTTCCTCTTCTTGACTAAAACCCTAGGTCCTTGAATAAGATATTTGAGCTTCACAACCCTTAAATAGATAGAAGAATAGCTTAGAGTTAGAGAAATACGCATTAAAAACTGATTTATCGAAGAAATCACTTACCTTTGTAAGCCTTTTTCCTCCCCTTCTCTCTCTATAAAATGTTTTGCTCTTACTCTCTCTTAGAGCTGTTTCACGATAGAAATGAGAACTAAAGGAGGAAGATGAAGTTTTATTCTAATATCTTAGGTCATAATTTAATTATTTATCAATTTCCCAATTTTCGGATTTTTACAAAATTCTGGCATATTTTCAGTCCAAATTTTGAAAAATCATAACTAATTCTAGAAAAATCAAATTGAAATAATTCCAAAGGCTATGGAACCCTTATTGAGTCTAGTTTCAAGAAAAAAATATGGAATTTAGCCCATTTATAGCACATCATTCCCATATTTTATTTCTTTGACCTCTGCTGCAGAAACTTTCCAGTTTTTCTGGGCTAACTTCAAAAATTCATATCTTTTTACATATAGTTTCAAATGATTCATATAAACTATCAAATTAAAATTCAGGATGTCTACTTTCACCCTATAAAATTTCATAATTTTTAAACATCATTAGGTCATACAAAATCAGATAACAAACTCACTGTCTCACAAAACAATTCACTGAAAGCATAATCATATTCTCCAAAATTCACCATTTTACTTTCTTAACACCCCAAAGATAAAAGAAATATTAGGGAATAGATTTGGGACACCTGCTAAACCGGGGCTTAGCAATCTACTAAATTTAAGCTTATTCCTAAGCCTCCAATCCTAAAATTTGGGGTATTACACAAAACATTGGTTAAAGAAAAAAGTACAGCATGGTCTATACTCACTTGATAATAATATCTTATTTACGCCTCCTAATAATCAGTCCTACTCCCCTTGATGACAACATCACTTCCAATGTATTTTCGAGTATATCTTTCTTTTAATCACCAAACTATAAATGATACATTGTCACTAAAATTCTATTGAAATATATTTCTCTAACATAGATTCCGGATACATTAAAATGTCATTATATTTTACCTTTATCTTATTCATTTTGGAAAACAATAAATGAAAATTATTCTAAAAATCACTAAAATATATCTTGCATCCACATATTCAGTTCATTCTGAACAAAATTATATCATACAATATGTTCATAGAACCATCACGCCAAATCTCCTTTTTGTTATCGTTATCCACTGTACACCTAGAAGAACTAATTTTTACCAATAAAATCATAATAAATACAATATCAGCATGATATATAGATATTCTCATAAAATATAAGGTACTTCTAGACTATTAAATTCAAGGGTTAAGGTGCAAAAATAGCAAAGAACTATTTCGCGAAGTGCACTCAGCACAATTAACTATTTTTGGGTGCAAAACTAGACATCAACAATATTTTTGGGTGCAAAACTAGACATCAACAATATTTTTGGGTGCAAAAGTAGCAACGCCGTTAACTCAGGATAACTTCCGTTACTTTAATATAATTTTAGAATGGTTAAGGTGCAAATTTAGCAACAAACTATTTTCTTATGAACACCAAACACAATAATTTTTCACACGAGCATTTACAAGACAAATATGAGCATTTACACAGGAGCATTTACATTAATGATCTTACTTTATTTTTTTCATAAGAGCATTTATAAGACAGATAAAGGGATTTCAAAGAATTCGAGGAATTAAAAAATTTTGGTCTTTCGTATATTTATCTTGTAAATGCCTATATTTATCTTTCCACTGACAAAACCTAACTTTTACTTGACTGAATGGGGTGCAATAAAATTTTGTTAACTCATTGTATTCTTTTAAATCTCTTTATTTTGTCTTGTAAATTCTCTTATTAGAAAATTGGTGGCACCCATATTTTCTAAAAGGGTTAAGTTGAAAATTTAGCAATGAATTATTTCCCTATGGGCACTAACGCAATTATTTTTCTTAAGAGCATTTACAAGACAAATATAGAGATTTAAAAGAATACAGTGAGTTAACAAAATTTTGCTGCACCCCATTCGGCCAAGTAAAAGTTAAAGTTAGGTTTATCAGTGGAAAGATAAATATAGGCATTTACAAGATAAATATATGAAAGACCAAAATTTTTTAATTCCCCGGATTCTTTGAAATCCCTTTATCTGTCTTATAAATGCTCTTATGAAAAAAATAAAGTAAGATCATTAATGTAAATGCTCCTGTGTAAATGCTCATATTTGTCTTGTAAATGCTCGTGTGAAAAATTATTGTGTTTGGTGTTCATAAGAAAATAGTTTGTTGCTAAATTTGCACCTTACCCATTCTAAAATTATATTAAAGTAACGAAAGTTATCCTCAGTTAACGGCGTTGCTACTTTTGCACCCAAAAATATTGTTTATGTCTACTTTTGCACCCAAAAATATTGTTGATGTCTAGTTTTACACCCAAAAATAGTTAATTGTGCTGAGTGCACTTCGCGAAATAGTTCTTTGCTATTTTTGCACCTTAACCCTAAATTCAATATATCTTTATAAGAAAATTCACCAAAGCAAAAACATATGATTTTGAAATCATTGATACATTTGTTAACTCGATTTACAAGTCAAATAAAATGTAAAATTACTCATTTTTCAATATATTTTTCAATCAATTATATATGCTTGAATTATTTTCAAACTCGCATAATATTTTATATATAGAATGATTTTCTTGTATATGCTTCTATCATTTTAAATCCTTCAAGGATTCTCATATAAATTTCGTCATTTAGTGAGCCATATGAATTGGCTGTATATTATAACATCTAACAGACGCATAATTTTATTTTCATATATTTCCAGAAATACAAAATTATTGTATCCACCACAAAAATAGTATGCCACATCATAGTCTTTATTAGTATTTGTGGAAATCTTCATTTTCACTTAAATATTTATATATTTCATATTTCAGTTGGGATTGCAGATCCATGATTTTCACATAACGAAATAATGTAATCCCATTTTCATCGCGTCTTTTCCCTTTTACTTTTTCTTTTTGGCCAATCACCATTTTGTCTACTCACAAGATAGATTTATGATAAGATCCTCAATTGATTATGTGAAATTATTATCAAGACTGTTGTCGACAACTTAATCTTTTCGGTTCCAATTTACCTATGACAAAATTTATTGAGATCTTTTTATTACTTTTATGTACCTGAACCTCTTTTGAAGTTTTTGCAATTAGCTATGTCTTGGCCTTTTCTGAAGTACCTGCCTTCTCAATATGATCATCTTGATTATTTGTGTAATATCCCAATTTTTGACTAAGGGCTAATCATGATTAGTGTGGATATTTATGAATTTAAAAGGGAATTATTATGTGTTTTATGGCTATTTTAATTAATACGTCATAATTATTGAAAAATTGGAAGAATGGAATTATTGGCCATGAGTTGGTAATTAAGGAAGAAATTAATTACTAACTAAGAGAAAATGGGATGTGTGATTAAAATGGCTAATGGAGAGATTAGATAAGTTAATTGGTGACATATTTTGTGTAAACCAATGGCATGTGGACATGTGGCAAAAGTGTGTATGGTGAGTGTTGTGGAGAAAAGTCAAATGGGAGAGTATTTTAATTATTTTCTCTCTCTTCCTCTCCCTCATTTTCGCTGGTGGAGGCATGGAGGGAGTATGTCACATTTTCTTTCATCTCTTTTCACCATCTCTCTCTCATTCTTGCTCTCTCTCTCTCTCTCTCGTCAGCCATGGAAGGTGAAAGGGAAGGAAGAAAAGTCTAAAAAGGTAAGGGAAAATGATCTCAAATGCTCAAACTGCCTTCATTAAAGTTGATCCTTGAGTTAAGAGCTACATTTCTATGGTTATAGTTTGTCATTTGGTGTTGGTTTGAGACTTCAAGAAATTGTGGAGGTTGGAGAATCAAGAAGCTACTTTGAGAAAGTTGTTAAGGTGAGTTTAAAAAACCTTTCTATATAAGTTTTGTGCCAAATAATTTAGCTTGGAAATTCTGGAAATTTGGCTTGAAATTTCGAAAATTAGGGTCTTGTGGTGTTTGAATTGTTGTTGTCATGGAATTAGTGCCTTGTTAAGTGTTTTGAATGAATGGTATTGAATTGAAGCTTAAAGGTGAAGTTTGGGAACTTTATGTTGGTTTTGTACATTGGGCAAAAACAGGGCATGTAATTGGGTTGTGATTTTGGTCATTTTGAAGTCACCATTGTGTTCCTTGAGTGATTTTGTGTGGGAGAAGTGTTGAATATGAATTTTGAACCATTGGGAACTTAGTGTTAAAAGTGGCAAGTTTTGGTTAGTAAGAAACTCTGTTTTGGCAGTGATCTTGTATGGACGTTTTAAAATAGAAAATGGTGTTGGAAAATTATGAAACTTTCCAATCTTAAATTTCACATCTCAAGCTTCAAAATGGACATATGTTTTGTGTCATTTCGATTTTTGGGCTAGGAGTTATGACTGTCCAAAGTTTGATGTTAAATCTGGGAACAATTCTGGAATAGTGTGGACTTTTCTTGAAATCTGTATTTTTGTGGTGATTTCCAGTGATGAGCCATATTTTTCCTTGAAAGAGGACTTAAATACCTTTCATTTGGCTTCAGGATCACCTCATTTCAATTTTTCTAGAATTAGTTATGAATTTTTGAAGTTGCCTTGGCTGCAGCAGAAAATCTTGGCTGCAGCGCAAAAGCTTCTGTGAACATTCTGGCCGCAGCCAGAAAATTCTTGGCTGCAGCCAGAAACTTTCTGTGTTGCTTCTGGCCATAGCCAGAAAATTCTTGGCTACAGGCAGAAACTTTCTGTGCTGTTTCTGGCCGCAGCCAGAGGTTTTTTTGGCTGCAACCAGCCCCTGTTTTCAGCACCTTGTGATTTTAAAAAGTGGTTTCCAACCCGATGTTTCCCAATCCCTTAGGGCTTTTATTAGAGCCAATTTTAACTACTTAAAGGATATAAATGATAACCAAATCTAAGTATTTCAAAGTCAATTGAGTGTTGGAATAGAGAATAACTCTTCGTCCCTAATTATAATTATAGGATATGATATTTGCCCTCCTCGGGAGAGACCAGCGACAAAGCACGCACGGAACGAACCAGGTAGTGACTCTTCTCTCATATTATGTATGATGTTTTGGCATGCATAACTTATCGTTGAATTTGTGAAATGTGTGCCATGGTCCATTACGGCGTGAGCAGGTCAGCGTGAGTCGTGTAGGGATTGACGGTGGTTATCTCTAGGTCGGCCGTTGAACTGCCGTCGTAATCGACATGGATATTGTGAATCCGACCTGTGGGGCGGTGTTTGTGAATCCAGCCGTGGGCTGTGTGTATCTTGCCTGTATGGCTTGTATATGAAATGCATTATATGAATCCCAGCTGTGGTGAAATGTATTGTGTGGATTGTTGTGATGCAATGCAACGTGAGCAATTTAGCGTGAGCAATCGTAAGGGATGACATGTGTCATACTAACCATTACCGTTGTAACTGCCGTTGTAGTTGCTTGTTGTGGTTAATGATTTGCTTACATGCATTATTATTGTACATTATATGATTGATTTGTTACTACGGGGATTCTTTAAAATCTCACTCTCCCAAAATTAAACATTTTAGACAGGGATGAAGGATCGAAAGGCAAACGGGCGACGAAGAGCAGTTAGAACTCCAGTTTAGGAGTATATTTTGGGTTAATAGTTATCATTGTATACCTTTTGAATATTTTTGGTAGAAACGATTGTATATAGTAGATTTTGTGTAATCCCCAAGAAAAAGGGTATAAATTGTAGGCTTTGTGCCTTGTGTAAATCCCTTTTTATTAATGAATGGAACCCGAGTGTGTCGGGAATTTATGCTGTACTCTGATATGTATGAATGAAACCAACCGGTAGAGGCCATTTTGTATTGAAATGTGAACGTGAGACCATTATCTAACAGGTTTTGTAAATATTTTTGTGAACCCTGATTTGGGAAGATTGACTTTGTTTAAGTCCCAAAATCTATTACGGTCTCTAATTCCATATCAATTACGTTTTTACGAACTAATCTCGGCCTTAATCGTGAAGGGGGTTACAATTTGCTCCTTTCTCTTTTTTTTTGGAATCGATTATTCTCTCATGCTTCCCACATGTCTCACTTTCGTTTATGCTGATTAGAGCATTTTCAATTGGAATATGAGATTTAGTAATTTTCATTTAGGTCAGTAATTGTATCTAGCAGATTTTATACAATATTTCATAAATGCAAAACCTAATGAAGTTCTGGTTCATATTGCTATATTTAAGGATCTATACTTAATAGTATTAATGCATTCCTTTTGTTCTCTTTCCATCTATTCAATTTCTCCCCCTTATGTTAGGAAAACTTTGTCAAATGACAATTGACTAATCATGCATTATAAGTCTCATAAATCCATTTGTTGCCTATAGAAAATCATTTTGATTTATTTAAAGATAAACAAGAAGAAGGAGGTTCTTGTTAGAGCAAGCATTTCACCCAAAAGGGGGGTGAATTAGGTGATACTAAAAATTTCGTTCCAAATATAAAATTTGACAGTGAATATAAAGCAGTAAAGAGTAAGGAGAAATATCACCAAAGTATACACCAGGAGTTATACTGGTTCGACCACAACCACTTTGACCTACGTCCAGTCCTCAGAGCATCTCTGAGTGTTTCACTATAATTTCCAAGATTCAGTGGGTTCTTGGCACCTCGGTACAAGTAAGTTCCTTCGCCTGGACACTCGCTCCCCCTTAAAGTTGTAATCCAAACCCAACTCAAGGTTCCACAACCTTAAGTTACCTCAATAACAAATATTGAGTTTGAATGAAATATCTCTCTTACAGAGTGAATAAGAATCACTGAAGTACAGATTTACAAGTGTGTGTAAAAACAGAGTATTAAGCGTGAACTTGATAATGCGTTCGTGTGTTCTTATTGTTATTCTCTGTTTGGATGTTCCCATATATATAGATGTGTTGATAATGACCGTTAGAATATTTTCTTCTCGCCCGTTAGAGTGTGCGCAGCCATTGTTGACTTTTCCAGATTTTGAAAAATATCCGTTTGCGGTAGGTGGCGGTAGGTAGCATTTGAACGTTGCATTTGAATTTCTTTATTTGGTAAGATCTCTTCATTGTTTATCTGCAAATGTACTAAGAATACTAATACAATGAAGGGTTAATCATATAGGAAATAAATCAATGAACGTTGGAATGATTTTTGAATTTCTGGATTTGGATACTCGAGTGGTCCCTCGAGTATTCATTAAGTTTACTCGAGTGGTTACTTGAGTATCTTCGTGAAAATATTGATAGAGAGAAAGTCAATAAAGGATCATCACATTACTCGTGTAGTGCATGGAGTAAACAAATTTACAAACCTTGGAAATACCTGTTTACTCGAGTACTCACTGGAGTATGCTACAATTTTCTTCACAGATTACTCGAGTGGCTACTCGAGTGGTCTTTCAAATAACCTTCAGATTACTCGATGCTTCACTCCAGTAATGTTGGCAGGATTTCATGCCGAGAGCACTTCAAGTTTTGCTTACCTGTTTACTCGAGTGCCGCCTCGAGTGAACATCTATTTTCTGCATAGCTTACTCGGGTGGATACTTCAAGTGCATTGTAAATAATTCTGTAGATCACTCGATTACTGACTCGAGTAATCTCGTTCAAGTCTTCGACATAGAACATTTTCATACCTGCATACTTGAGTGGTGCCTCGAGTGAGGTGTGATAAAAACATTTCAGATTAATCGAGTGTTACCTTCAAGTTTTGTTCACCACAGTGATTTACTCGAGTGGCTCCTCGAGTAACATTGGCAGGATTGAAATGTCGAGAGCAACATATTTCTTGAAGCAGGGGACTCAAGTAACGTTGGCAGGCCGAGAGCAACTGGAAGTGATTTCCCTGATTACTCGAGTGGTTACTCGAGTAACGTTGGCAGGATTACATGGCCGAGAGCAACTCATTTCCTTATGGCAGGTTCCTCGGGTGTTGACTCGAGTAACTCTTCTTTTCACTTCATATTACTCGAGTCGTTCCTCGAGTGATGTATCTGGCCATGAGTTACTTGAGGTTCTGTGCTCTGGTTACTTCAAGTTTCTGTCTCATTACTCGAGTTCTTACTCGAGTAGCCTTTTAGAAATTCTACCAGTGATGAAATTTCTCAGCTTTCTCTCTTGGCCTTTCTTCATTACTCCAGTGCTTATTTCAAGTGATGATTTGCTCTGTCATTACTTTGTTCAAACTTGTTTGTTTATCAAATCTTTTTCACACCCATTCTTTGTTATTATCAAAACATGTGAGATCTAACAGTTCTTACCTAACATTTATCTCAATTTCATTTGGGATAATTGTATAATTGAAGGTTATATGAATAAATACTAGAAACCATTTCATTTGGTAGTTATATGGCATAGTGACAATAATTACCAATAATGTTTAAATTTGTAAATTCATGCAATAGAATCCTAAAAGGCTATGAAATCAAAATATCAATAATTACCAATAATTCTTAAAATTGTAAATAAATTGGCACTATATTAAGATTTTTGATTCCATATATTACTCATGAACATCTATCGATATCACAATATCAAACAATAATTTTTCTCTCACAAATTAATCACAATAAATTTGCATTTAAATTTAAACACTAATCAAGATCAAAATCATATAGCATTCAGGTCTTACAATTATTTCTTTTGGTTTTGCAACTTTGTCATCTTTTTCCAAAACTTATTGTTTTAAACATCATAACTACTTTTGGTACTTTTCCACAATATCTCATAATCTTTTTTGCTTCACAACCAGTTTAATCTTTACTTTTAATAAATTGATACATATTAGTCTATATGACTTCTGGTCATATTATAAATTTTTTTCTATCCATATGACTTCAATCATAGTATAACATTTGCTCATAATTTTAATAACCTTATAAATGTTATCATTTCCATGACTAAGGGTTAATAACCAAGGCAAAGTATTATTGGCTTTCAATTATCAATTCCACCAATACCATGTGATCACGTTCATTTTCACTCGTATAAAAATGTTCTTTGCTTTCAACAGCAAATCATTAATTTCTCCAAATATTGGTTTTTAGAACCATAGCAAAAATCTTACAAAGCTAAAAAGTTTCTTTTTTTGTATAGTTTGATATTTGAACATTTAGCCTTCAGGGCTTGGATATTTGTAATAATTAAATCATCAAAGTGCCAAAGTTTTTCTTGTCAATCATGTCATTTATTGAAACCAATAGCGTTCTTTTTGTATAAGAACTATCATGAAAGTGATGTGATTTATGTTTACCTAATCAAGAAATTAAGAATATTATGGCTTATAGCCTTTTGATAAAATTAAAATATTGTAAAATAAATTAAGTAAATTCAAATTCATAATCAAATATAAACAATAGGTAAGCCCATGATCATATACATCACATTATATAATCATATATAATACTATTATATATTAATGTAATAATAAACAAATGAAAATAAAAGGTTTGGCATAATGATATAACAATAATATATTAATATAAATAAATGAAATGTAAATAAAACAAAAATAAAGAAATATGAAATAAATAACATAAATAAAGCAAAAAAAACAATAAAATATATCATAAAAGGGAAATAAAATAAAAAAGTATAAATGTTAAATAAGTAAATAAACAAATGAAACGTGAATAAAATAAAATAACATAATATAACAACATAAAATGTAAAGAATACCATAATATAAAATAAAGAAATATATATGTTGCATAATAGATTCTTGAAAAATGATAAATAAAAGTTTAAAAAAAACCTGCGAAGTAGAATAAAGTACCAATAATCTCCAATTTCAATTATGGAACCTGAAGAGTAAAATAGTTGTATATTTATTTTCCCTTATATAATGGTTTTGTGGATGATATTTGAGCTTAATTTAATAAATTTGGATGTAATTAATAAATAAATAATTATTTTGGTATAAAATAGAATTTCTTGAAAAATACTAAATTAGACCCTTTTTCTTATTTCAGGTGATATCTGGAGCTCTAGATGTCGGATTGGGACGTTCTTTATATGGATAAAAAGCTAAGAAAGAGTTCTACAACTTTTATGTTGAGGCCAAAACCCAGTTCTCTTTCCAAGGATTTCGAATTTTGCTTGGAAATTGAGAGCGGGAATCATCTACTATTTCACCAACCATTCCACTACAACTTCATCTTCCTTTTTCATCTACCACTTCATCTTTCTTTTCACCTACTACTTCATCTACCATACTCCATTCTTCCCTATATATAGTCATCATCTCCCACACATTTGACCTACACAATTTCATATTCATTACTCTCCTCTCTTCTCTACTTACATACAATTTCATATTCATTACTTTCCTCTCCTTTCCACATACCCCATTTTAGAGTTAATTTCATACATTATATTTGCTTCTTGCATGCCTTTTACATGGAAGGCTTAGGTAGTCCTCCTTTACGAATAGTATATGTTACCACCTATATGGAATGTTTTACCTCCTAAAGAGACAACTAGATTTTCTCCTTTTTCATGCATATAATTGTTGTATTTTTATACTTTAGAATTTAATAATCATATGTATTGCAATGTTTATAAAGTTTTCAATTTATTTTATTTTTGTTTCTAATTTCATCATGTGCTAAACTTTCATTTTTCTACAGTGATGATGTAGCTTACTAATGACAGATTGAATCTTAACTTATTAAATCTAGTTTGAATTTCTCCTTCATGATTGAGTTTCAATTATTGTTCTTAATTATTTCAATTGATTGGCCACCTTTTGAATGATGCCAATATGTATGTTGAGATCGTAAGAAGATGCATTTGTATAGATCCTATAATTAAAATCATGACTTGTATATGAAATATGAACATATTCATATGAGTTGTGTAGTCTTACTGAGTTTTATAAATTTTAATGCATAATTAATGGCTTAAATTCACATAGGAATATATTGGATTAACAATTAATTATAGAATTGTTTGACCTTAGAAGATGTTAGTAATTAAATTAAGGAAACTCAACCATCAATCATGTGGAATAAATTGGGTTAGAATAGATAAGTGATTCAATCCGAAATTAGTTAAATGAAATCTAACCCCTAGGGCTTTTTCTCATAGTTGCTTTCATATCATTTGCACTCATATTTAATCATCTTTTATTTCGTACTCTCAATAACCAACTAATTGATCGATTAAATAGAGTTAAAATTACTCATTTTGGTACTTAGTGATCAATCCTCATGGGACGATACTCTACTCATTTCAGTATTATGTGATTACGATAGTGTACACTTACACTATTTAATAGACCATTTACACACGTAACAGAATCCGATGTATAAAACAATCAGTAAAAGGGTCTTTTTAATTCCATATAATAGCTTAGATCATCCTAGATAAATCAAATAGATATACGATAAAAGAAGGTAGGAGAAACCGTTGAACCAAAGGTAAGAAAAATATATCTTCGTTAGAGCTTCATACTGATAACGTATTATAAAAATAGAAAATTGTAAAGATGAAATGAAAGAGATGAAGAGAGAATTTGAGAGAAAGGTGGAGCAATATCTTATTTGTCACGTTGTTATCTTAATTTCACCTTTATCAGAGTATTCGTGGAAAACGATATGCAGTTCAGTGGGCAACACAGGAATAACGTAAATATACTGATAAAAAGTGCTCGATTACAGAAATTCTCCATAAGGGTTCATCCATAATACTTACAATATATGTAAATGTAAAGGGTTTCTAGGGTGTTTGAACACATTCCAATGAAACGCAGACACCTCCCCGTCTTATTTTCACTACTGCATTCCCCTCGTACGGTTCTCTTCTTTGTTCTCATCATACCTTCTGTCTTCACCTGTCTAAATTGTTGGTAGGGGTGGGTGAGATTTGAGAGAATCTCAGTAGGAAAAAAAAATACTAATATGCATATAGGATAAGTGGTTAATGCATGACATGCTTGCATTACAAAAACTCATGCTAACACAATGACATATCTGCGTGCTTAATGTTTCATGCAACAAAACTATGGCCACAGTATAAACTAGGGGTGTTCATCAATTTCCCGTCCCGACCTTCCCGTCCCGATCCCGAGCAAATCGGGACGAGATTTTCCCGTCCCGAAAATTTCGGGATCGGGAATGTGATTTCGGGATAGGGAAAAATTCGGGATCGGGATCGGGATCGGGAATGGAACTTCCCGATCCCGACTTTTTCCCGATCCCGAAAATATATCTATACACATATATTTTTTAAAAATATTTAAGAAAATAAGACTAAATGTAAAATAAAATGTGAAAATCCCTAACAACCTTAAGATAATATCTATTCTTTTAGTTTATTTAGTTAATTTCATTTATTATTTATTAAATAGTTCTAATTTTTTGTTCTTGTTTTTATTCTTTTTGCAGCTGAATCGACAACTTTAAGCATGTATTGGACTAATTATATATTTATATTAAACTTATTTGATACAATATAATATTAAACAAATTATATATTTATACTAGACTAAAGGAAACACAACAAAAAATTTAATATAGAGATTTTTTTTAAAAGAAAAAAGAAAATCCAGGATCGGGAATTTCCCGATCCCGATCCCGAAATTTCCCGATTTTCGGGATCGGGAAATTTCGGGATCGGGATCGGGAATGAAAATCATTCCCGAAACCTTCTCGGGATCGGGATCAGGAATGGCATTTCCCGATCCCGATCCCGATCCCGATCCCGAACACCCCTAGTATAAACAAAAACAGAGCTTCAATCATTCATATATGTTTCACATAATCAAGCAAAGCAATAACATGCATCAATACATTAGCACAAATATCAAATACATGTAGAAGAGGTAAGTTCTCTACCTTAACCTTTTTACACCTCGAAATGCATGTCTCAAAATGCGTGCCTATAGCTCAGCTGTCAACTCAGTCCTAAAACATCAAATGTACAAGGTTAGACACTTTCATAGTGTTTTTAGTGATCATATAAGTCTATTGTGAAAATTTAACAAAATGCTGTACTTTTTTAGAAATTTAAACTAGGGCTATTTTGACATATTTTTGCCCAAGGAATCCATTTCCAAATTCTAAATTACCAAATTCACTACCAAAAGACCATAATGTCCTTGGCAACCATTATTTCAGTGTTTTAGGGGAATTTTTGTAATTATGTTTTTTCGAGCTTTTCTGAAAAAGTGACCAACTATAATAACATCATCTAATTTTTCCTCCTGAACTCAATGGAATCATCAAATCATTGAAAATCCAAACTCTAAGCCCCATTTTTAGCTCTGGCCGAATTTAGCAAAACTCCAGGGAAAATTGGGGTTTTTTGATTCCGACTCCGCAGATGTGTTCCTTTCTACTTCTAACCACTTTATTAACTATTTAATTAAATTACAACTACCATTTAGACCAAATTTTGGCAGCATAACCCTTAGGCCAGTTCAATTTCCAAATTTCAAATTAAAGACAATCTGGCAAAATTTCATTGATTAAATTGTTCACAGCAGCCAAAAAATCAAATATTGAAGTTTCGGAAGTTACCTCAAACTCATTTTGGCTTTTCCTTGTATGGCCGAAACCCTAGCCTTTATAACACCAAAATTTCAGCTTCCAACACCTTAAATCACATAAAAGAGGAGTTTAGGAGAAGAGTTATACACGTTAGGAACGAATTCACCGAAGAAATTGACCTACCTTGTGAGTTTTCTTCTCCTTCTCTCTCTAAACTCTCTCAACCTTTCTCTCTCTTATTTCATCCATGGCTGCACGAAAATGGGAAGAGGATGAAGGGAAATATGTTTTAATAAAGTTTCCCTTAATTACAAGATTGCCCCCACTTTTGTTTTCATTTTCGGATTATTTGGAATTTTTGGCAAATTTTCTGCCAATCTTTGAAAAATCATAACTAAATTTGTAGATATGATATCTGAGTAATTCCAAAGGCTATAGAACCCTCATTGAGCCTAGTTTCAAGAAAAAATATAGCCTTTAGGTAAGTAAAAACACACTTCCCATAATTTTTTGTATTTGAATGTTGTTCTAGAAAATTCATAGTTTTTCTGGGCTAACTTCAAAAATTCATAACTTTTTGTATATAGCTCTAATTGATTCACATGACCTATGAAATTAAATCTTAGGATGTCTACTTGCATCTTGTGAAATTTCACAATTTTTTACTATCATTTACCTATTTAAAAATGACACACCACAAGACTGCTACACAGGAAAACTCACCGGTAGCAAACATCAACTTGTACCATTTGTGTTCCCACATAATAATATTAAGTGCGACTACTAATTGCCTTGTTTTGTCATTCCATATACTTTTTAATTCACCATTTTATTCTCTTAAATATAAAGAATTTTGGTGACTGAAAATCGAGATGTTACATTATTCATTTGGATGCAACCACAGTGTAATACATATTGTTTTATTTATAGGCTCTCAACCTTAAACAAGAGTTTCATAAGGTAAATAGCAAATTTAATCCTCATGAGTGCACAAATTGTGACCTTTGAGTTATGTGTATAAAGACTCATAAAGACTAATTATTAGAGAAGTTATAGAGTGTAGAAAATGAAAGGCTAAGAGTTGAGAGTTTATGAATATTCACATTATCTAGTATTTTTACAACAAATTTCATATAAACGTTAGTTTTTTTTTTCCTAGGTACAGATATCCTTCTATTCGATGCAATCCTGTTTGAGCAATATTCAAAACTAAATATGGGCACATCTCCCAACAGAATCAAAATAAACTAATATGATTGTTAAAATGGTAAAAAAAAATACATCAAATGCAAAAAAAATAAATTACTTTGTGAGCTTAAACGGGTCAACTCTTGACTCTACAAGGCCGGCCCTTGACATAATTGGACCTAAAAACAGATTTGGGGCCTCAGCTATGCTTTTGCCGCTGTGCCCTCTACTGCATCTCCATTTTAAGGGCCTTCCCAAATGTATTTTTTATGGTTCTTTGATTCATTACTTTCTACATGAAATTAGTGAGATTTTGATATTTTATGGGCAAAAAATGGATATGTTTTCAATTTTTTATGATTTTTCAAATATATTTAAGAAAAAAGTACTTAAAGTGAAAAAATACACCATTTGTCTAAAATATCTTTAAAAAATCATAAAAAAATTAAAAACCTGACCATTTTTTGTCCATAAAATATCAAAATCTCACTAATTTTATATAAAATCTAATAATCTAAAGAGTCATAAAAAATATATTTAGAAAGATCCCAAAATGAGGGTGCAGCAAAGGGAATAGCTGTAAAATCGCAGCTAAGGCCCCAAATCCCCTAAAAACCCGCTTACTTAGGGTTCGTTTGGAATAGCTTATTTTTGGACAATAAGTGCTTATAAATCGTGACTTACAGTATACAAGATAAGTATGTAAGAGAAATTTTATCTCGGCTTATATAATAAACACTTATATCCAAAAAATAAGTATTCCCAAACATGCATTTAAAAAACTAAGTGCTCGTTTGGAAGAGCTTATTTTTGGGTAATAAGTACTTATAATTCGTGATTCACGGTATACGAGGTAAGTATGTGAGAGGAGTTTTTTCTCGGCTTGCGTAAATTGGGCTTATTTTCTCAAAATAAGCTGTACCAAACATGCCTTAATTTTTACGCTTAACCCGTTTTCATGATTCTGTTTCTATTTTTTGGAAGCCCCACTGTTCACATAGCGTAGAGATATTTTTTTAAAATTTTCAATTAAAATTTTATAAAAAGACCTTACTGCCCTTGTACGCCTTTCCCTTTGTTCACTCCTCTCCCTCCCAAGCCGCAGCGAAGCACTTCTCCCCAAATCTCCATAGATTCAATTCCCGGATGATTTTCGCCACTTGCAGGACTCTGATGCCGACAATAATTTCCATACTAAGCAAGCTGAACGAAATGGCGAGGTTGAGCGTCGTGCTTCAGCGTCCAAGGATAGGGATTTAAGGCTATTTGAGGGAGAAGATCAGGTAGATGCTGTTTCTCTCTCTCTTCCATTGCAGGTTGTTTTCTGATTACAGGGTTAGTATATTTTGAAGTTGCTGTTGTTTCTTTCTTGCTTTCTTGGTGATATGCTCTTGTTTCTTTCCGATTGTGATATTTTGATTATTGCAAGTTAATTAACCATGAGAAGGTTTTGTAATTCGGGTTGTTTAAATTTTCCATCTGGATGTCTAATCAGATACACCTTATCTACCTGTCTTCCATCTCATCAATGCCTAAACGGATTTTGTTTTAACACCGTTAACAGTTCTATCGGAAGAAATTTTATTGGTACGCTTCATTCTTCAGTTCTTGATGCTGCTGAACTCCGCCTCGAAAAGTCAACATACCAGTTCGCTCTTCTTGAGCTAACCCATCTTTTCTATACGGTCATCCCTCGATTGCTCCAATCATAACCCAGACTAGTAAACGTTCGTTCTATTCTTCAATAGATTTCTTGGTAATGGTATTTTTATAGCAGAAAGTTGATTTTGTGAATAGCTTTATAGAAGTGTAGGAAAGGTCATCAAATGGCGGGAATAGCTATACTTTTAGATCTATGGCGAAAAAACCAAAGCTGTAATCCTGGCTTGTATTCAACCCGGACTTATGAATCTGCTCAGTTCTTCTCTGCTTCTGCCGCCGCCACAGTGGCCTCCATCGCCGCGGGAAGCTCTTTTGCCTCACGGCCTTTGTTTGGGTATGTTGTCTCTTCATTTCTCGTAGCCAGAGGTACATAGTTGACCTATACCTATGGCGTTTTAAAAATTTTTGAAGCAGGTGATGGTATTAGGGATTTCAATTCAATAATTATATGCTCTTGTGGAAATTTAATATACTTCTTTGCTTCTTTGGCAATGGAATTAAACCATGTACAAGTTGATCGTTTTGGAGATTTACTAGAGCAGAAGATCTTAGCTATCAAACACTTGCATTATGTGAAGTCTTTTGTTTTATTTTCTCTTTATTGCAAGGTACTGAACATTATTGTTTAATTCTTGCAAGTTAAGCATTATGCCAGTAGTAAAACTACTCATTTGCTTTTTCGTTGGTCATGATATGGACTATCCCCGAAAAAAAAAAAAGCAAAAAAAGAAGACATTGTTTTAAATGTAAATGTATGCCGAGTGTTTGTTTGTCAAAGATGGATTTACTACCTATTTTGAGTGAGTTATTGATTTATTTTGTGATCTTTTGAGGAAATTAGCTAGGAAAATTTAATGATGATCTGTGATGTTTGCCTTTGTGTCATCTTTTGATTGGAGTGCACCGAAAGAATCCCTTTAAAACCAATTTTAGTCTTAGATTTACATCTGAAAATAATATTATTGCAACGGTTTTCAATTATTGTTCTCTTGACTTTCTTTCATGGTTGTTCAATGGGATCAAATGGATTTCTGGAAGTGATGATTTTTGTGGCTTATCTTCCTGTCATAGATGCCTAGAAAAGTTAGTTAACTGGATTAGGGGCTCAAAGATTGGAGTTGTGGGTGCGGGTGCAGATGGAATGGAAACCAAGCATGCTCCAATCTAGGTCGAATAATGCAAGACTAGACTAATAATTGGGTTGGGATTGGAGCCTATGAAGGCCCAATCATCTTATTTGAAAAGCAAAAATATTCGGACTTATATGACAATTTAATATTTTTTCAGAGAGAATCAAATTTTTAAGAGATTTATATAAATGAGACAGTTTTAGGGGGTCATTGTATAATTTTTATCCAGTAAAAAAGGGACCTGGCCGGCCTGGGATACAGAATTTGCAATCTTGACTTTCTAAGCTGATTTAAAACTGGGTCATGCTCAAGGCTGGGTTGGAACTTGGTCTGGGCACACTTTCAGTGGCTTTGTTTACTCTGATTTTCCCCCCCTAATTTTTTAGCACTGGTTTGAGGAGTTTTGTTAGGATTTATTCTGTGAGGATTACCGCAATTGGAATTTGAATATATCTATTAATTTGATGATCTGGAACTTAGATTTGTATATCTACCTCATCGACAAAATCTTTGTAGTTCCTCAAAATGAAAAAGAATCAGAGGAGAAATTTGTTGACATTTTTTCCTTTCATTTTTACTTATAATTATTTTTTTCCTTTATATGTTGTATACTTTGGAGACAGATTGACATTAAGCAGCCTTGCAATGTCGATTTCAGGTCACAAGTGGCTTATTCTGATGCCAGTGCAGCATTGCCCGAAGATTACATTTCTAACACACAAAGTGCATCTGAAAAGATTTTTAACCATAATGCTCTGCAATATAGTACAAAACAATATGATGTCAAACTTAAACCTCTGTTCTCTGCTTTTGAGTTGAGGACATTTGCATTGACATCCTTAAGGTCATTCTTGATGTATTATTTGCCTCTTTTGGAGCCCCGCGTTAACATGGAAGATGACGACGACTTTCTGGATGACAGTCAAGATGAAAATCATGTTGATCTTGTTGTACCCTTCAAAAAGTCTGTGATTCAAATTATACGTGAGGTAAGTTTACTCCATCTTTCCTAGTTTAGGTTCATGAATCATAATGTGCTGCAAATTTGACTATTGTGTTAAATTGTTTTCAATGAATTATTATTTATTTTTAGTATCAATGAGTAGATAGAATGGTGGAAATTTGTTACAATTAGTTCTTTGAACGATTGAAGCAAGCTTTCGATCAGAGGATTCATGACTATCTTTCATTTATTTATATATAACATATATAGTATGTGTTGTTCTCTAAGTTAATGCTTAAACTACTTGCATTGCCTCTTTTCTATTGTTCTAAAAGGGATATCATATAGTAATTGGATTAAGATTTAAACACGTTTAACTTTTCAATGTTGTTTTAGGCACTGCATTTCACAAAAAAGGTTCCTGTATATTGCGTGTATTATTTCTTACATCAGAATACTTTCTCCCAAAATAACCTAAATTAAATTTTTTTAAGAGGTGATGCAATATTGTGTTGTTAATCGCTTATAAGCATATGTATGCATTTGTACATATATGTGTGCGTGCTCGAGTGTTATTAATTTAGGGTTTTGTAATGACCCATTTGGTTCTTCCACATCATTTGTTGCATTCGATATCTCATGTTCTGCATAAGCCTATGATCATCAATTTGATGCTATGGAACCTTGTGTTTTTATGAATGCAAATTTTAAATTAACAAAGTTTAATTCCGTAATTTATATACTATTTCCTGTGGCTCATCATTCTGCATTTTCCCCTTTGTTTTTCTCATGTTCATCCAATATTTAAAACTGCTTATCAGAAACCTTTTTTGGATCCCATTGTAGTCTACTGTTGTGACCACCAGACGGATTTTAGAAAGAATTGCTGTTCATTATGTTTCACAAAGAATGGCATGGAAAATTCTGAAAGGTAACTGTTATAGAAAAAAAGCATGTTTTTAGTTATGAGATGCCCTACGGTAGACATAAAGCAATTTCCATAATAAAGGTAATCAAAAGTTTATCAGCCAGGGAGATATTATTTAATATGTCATCCTTTTTGCCAGGTCATAGTTATAAAGCTTAGGCACACCTGTTTTGAGTCACGTCAGGTCCTTGACATCAATTCTGCTATGAGCCAATGACACTGTTGACATGTTACATGTGTCCAAGAATATTGTGTCTTATTTGAGTGCAAAAATACCCAGTACATTCCCCCACCCCCGAAACAGGGAAAAAGTTGTTTATTTATTTTTATTTTTTTTGACGAGGGGGGATGAAACTAGAAACCTATCTTGATGGCATTATTAAAAAAAAAAAAATTTCCTTGCTCGTCACATGAATCATTCCATTAATAATATTTGATGGTGCCTCTTGCTTTTTCATCTGGGATTATATCACTAATTGAAATTTTAGGATATTAAAATTCAAATATTATGCAGGTGACAGGATTTGTTGTGTGTGTGTCATGTCTTGTGCCCGACTCAGTGTATATACTTGACAGGAACTACTAAGCAGCTGCCTTTTCTGTTTTGAGCAGATATTCCTCAATCGGCTGTTCGCAAGGCTGGAAGGCAAATGCCTACTTTGGTTTACATATATTGCGTGAGCAGAACAACTTTCAGAGGTCAAAACAGTTCTTGAATTCATGCTTCCTTTTGGTATTTGCTTGACCATTAGATTTTAACTATCTTGACTTGTGTACAGGGCACATGCTTGGAGTTGCAGCATCATGGATCGTTCAAGTAGGGATTGATTTGTACCGATTCTTTACTTCTGGATTCAAGACTTCGGAGGAGGAGGATGATGAGAAGCAAGTTGAAATTCTTGCACAGAGGGTGTCTGTGGCTACTGTTAGATGTATTTCATCTCTAATTTTTGCCTCCATTGGGGCAGGAATCGGTGCTGTCCTTATTCGTCCTTCACTTGGCCAATGGATGGGTAAGATCATGATCTTTAAAGTAATAGATTACTGAAATACTACAAAATCATGAGTGCATTTACTCTTACTCTGCCGTGATACACAACTAACACATCTAATGCACATGCCCGAAATTCACTTCTTGGCTGTGGCAGTGCGCACAACTTGGACATAACTAGTGCAAAATGGGAAAATGACAGAAAAGAAAGAAAGAAAAGAAATATAGAATGATAGACTTGAAACCCATCTTTTGAGTTGATGTTCTTGGAAAATAATAGTGGAAGATCTACTACTTAACATACAAGATAATGTCTTGCGTGAACATCAGGAGTTATGAATACAAAAATGACTAAAATACTACAAAGCATGCACTTATTTTGACTCTGCCATGATACACTGCTGTCACGTGTCCAATGCACATGCCTGAAATTTTTTCTTTGGGCACGGACACTTTCTACATAGCTTTGGCATAAATGGCTTAGATGTATAGCCAGTGGGATACAAAAACAGAGAAAATGGTAGGAAAAGTTAGAAACCAATCTTTTTATTGAGTAGTTGTGTTTTGTTTATTTGGGAAAATAATATTACAAGGTACACAACCTACAAGATGATATCTGTTGTCTAATGTACCTACAAGAATTACTGTAATTCTGTGATAAAGCCATGTTGAGCTGATTTCACCGTCTTTCTTTCCGCTTCCAAATTCATATTCTTCAGGGTGCGCTGCTGGTGATTTGGCCGGTCCCATTATTGTAGCAGTAGTTGCCGACAAAGTTTTCCATGTGACATTTTAGTACTGGTTAGCTATCATGAGCTCGATTCTTTCCCTCTCTCGGATGAAACTTGTTAGATGTACATTTTTCTGATTAAAAACCCTCTAGACGGAGTTTGGCTTGCCTTGATGTAGCAAAAGGGACTTATAGTATACTAAAAGAAATGCTTTTTCATAAGACACCTTTATTTTTGAATGGATATTCATCATCTTCCAGTCAAATTAGTTAGTATTTCAATACATTTTGTGCATTTACTCAAGTTGTTCGTCTTTTCTCATCTGAACCATGAGGAAAAAAAAAAGTGCACGCCCGCGTGTATGCACACATGAATGTGAGATAGGATCAATGATGGTTAGTTAATAATGGATTGGAAATTTCGATTCAAATATCACGGGATTTGGGAGTGTTTAAATATCATTTAAGAATATTTTTCCATTGATATGATGTGATAATTTGTACTATTATTTTAAATTTGTTAACTTTAAACAAGTTATGTTGCCTACTGGTCCATATAATCAATGGCTTAAATGAGCTAGATTCATCTAATCTCACCAAGGTGGTTTCAAAGTTTTTTATGTAACTTAGTAAATTAGTGGGGTTAAACGGGTTAATCCATTGTACTTAGTTTAATTTGAGAAATCTAGCTTTCACTATGTAGTGAATAGACCCTCCATTCTTTATCTTTTTTTAAGTTTTCTATTTTGGGTTTCTCATCTCACTTTTTATCATTTTATAATGGTGTGAATTTTGTCCCTTGCTAATTTCACTCCATTCTATTGCCGCCTAGGTCTCTTTCATAATCTTGTGTAAAATGTGAAACTGTTTTGAGACTTGCACGAATGGTTTTATTTTTTTATTGTACTGTGGAGGAGGTATTTTTTTATTTTTATAAGCTTCTTTATTTTTTTTTAATAAGCTCTCTGGTGGAGGGATGATATAGGGCGTTTGAGGCCAGAGGTTATAAACCATGACTTCTAATTGTGGACCCACTTTTGTGAATTTTTGAGGATTTATGGATTTATCTGGAAATATTTTCATTCCGGAAAGGTGGGAATGGTTTGGGATGAGATTATGTGTGGTAAATTATTTTAGGGCCTAATGGATATATATTTTTTATTGGGCTTTAAAAGCGTGAGGCCCAATTATCATATTTTTGCATGATATGTGAATGGTCAATCAGGGGTTTAATTCTTTCTACCCGGCAGGATTTGTCCCCCCCCTCTGCCCAATAGCTTAGGGATTTTCCTATGTTTTATTCATTGATATATCAAACTAGATGAACAAAATGATATTTATAGAGGTACAGAAGGGGAAACAATGCGGGAAAGAAACAGAGACAGCGGAGAGATTGACGGAAATGGGAGAGAGAGATTTCGGTGCAAGTCAAAAATGTCAGGCTTGCACTGAAATCCCTTCTGAGTTCTAACACTTCCCCTCAAGCTAGAGAATATATATCAATCATTCTCAACTTGCACCTAAATCCTTCAAACTTGGCTTTGCTTAGTGGTTTTGTCAAAATATCCGCAATTTGGTCATCAGATCGTATGTGGGACAATCTCATGATACCTGCTTCAATCTTTTCTTTAATGAAATATCTGTCTATCTCAACATGTTTTGTTCTATCATGATAGACTGGGTTTTTTACCATTTCAATGCTGGCTTTGTTGTCACACCACACTTGCATTGGTCCCTCATGTGAAATTCCTAATTCCTTCAGTAATTTGATAATTCAAAGTCCTTCACGTACTCCATTGTTAACAGCTCTCAGTTCTGCTTCTGCACTGCTTGTTGACACCACAGTCTGTTTCTTACTTCTCCATGTAACCTGATTTCCCCACACATATGTGCAATATCTTGAGATTGACCTTATAATTTCCCTGTCTCTTGCATGGTCTGCATCAGTATAGATTTTAATATCTTTGATAGTGCATTTCTTGAAGAAGATCCCTCTTCCAGGACTAAGCATTAAATAGCTTAGGATTCTGTACAAAGCCACCATATGTTCTAAAAATATATATAAAGGCAGGCAAGCCAGATTTTAAGTAAATGAGCATCACATTTCCCGTGCATTGAGCGAGGAGTTTAAACTTTAGGCATCGGCTTAATTAAAGTTTCAAACAAGAAATGGTAGCTTAAACTTTAACTTAAATTTGGTACCAAAAACACAAAAATAATCATTAGTGCTTTCCATTTGATATATGAATTTTATTTTAATCTATCTATAATTTATTAATATTTTAGCTATTATCCCAATATGTTTTTTTTTTATTTGATCAAGGGTAGAGGTTTAGAGCCAAAAGATTTTTACCTCTTCCAACATATGCGCTTCCTGAATTCGAACTCGTGTTTTCATCCTTATAGAATGGGGTCGCTTACCATTTCAACCAACATCTTATTGGCACCTCATTATATAGTTTTTTTTATAATCAACTAATAGTAATTAATATATTTTATATAATTCATATCCCATTTGTATTTAGTTTAAAATTAGTTTTTATTTTTTAATTTATGTTGGGGATTATAATTCCAAAAAATATTATCACTGATTACATGCATTAGAAAATAAGATTTAAAAATCAATTCAGATTGCGGGTAGTAGGAATTATTGTTACTCAAGCAAATGAATAGAAGTTTATGTATAACAATTTAGTCTGCAGGAATTTACTCTTAAATTAAAGCATACTACGAGATGAGATAAATTAAAAATATTTATAACTCATAAATTAAAGCATACTACGAGATGAGATAAATTAAAAATATTTATGACTGATTCTTTATTTAGAAATATTTATAAAATATGTTATCTTTAACAATACTATCTTTTAGAATTTAAAGCGCAAAATTACACATAAGATTTTTTTTTAAAAAGTGTGCCCAACACCAATTTTTTTTTTTTTTTGCGGAAAAAATAACTATGAATTTCTAAAATAAGTGCAAAAGTAATTATAAACTTATAAAAGAGGTACAAAAATCACATTGGCCTTTATGAAAATGCTGACAGTGAATCTAAAATTTTTAATTGAAAATGGTGATATGGAGCTTGACGTGGGTAATTAAGAACCTACCGACTCTTCTTCATGGTCGTTGAGAGAGAACGATGCGTTTCCCACCTCCCCACCTCACGCCAATCCAATCCAATCACACGTATCTTTATCTTTTTATATCAGATAGCAATGAATAGAACTGAGGATCTAAAACAAATGGGTTGAGATCTAGGGTGGGGGGAAACGACATACCGTGTTGAGCGCGGGAAGAAGGGTGTTGAGCTGAGGCGACGATTGAAGGAGGCAAAGAAGGGACCAATGTGACTTTTGCACCTCTTCTAAAAATTCATAGTTGCACATATTTTAAAAGTTCATAATTATTTTTGTCCCTTAAGAAAACATTTGGTATTGGGTATACTTTTGCTAAAATTTCATGTGCATTTTTACACCTTAACCCTATCTTATCTAATACTTATGTTTTATTGGCCAATTTTATCTAGTACTTTCTAAGTACCAGCAATTAATACATTTTTTTCAACCTTAAAATAAATAAATAGAATTGTTAAGTTTTGAAATTAATTCAAATTAATTGAGATTTATGCCTAAATTTAATAAATGTATTATTAATATTTAATTAATCAAGATATTTTTCAAAATTTTAAAAAATATCTCGTGTATAAAAATAGGGCTAAAGTGCACCCACCACTCTAAATTATTTTTCCAAATGTGCAAAATGTCCTCAAGTAATTTTTGGTGCACCCTAAAGTTTTGAAAATGTGACAATCTCATCCAAATCACAAGGAATCTTGGGAAATACTTGGGTGTGCCTTTGCACTATGATCGTGTTACTACTGAAACTTTCCAGCATCTGGTTGATAAAGTTAAAGATAGGCTAAGCAGTTGGCATGCCTCAAGAATTTCTCTTGCAGGCCGTGATACATTAGTTAAATCAGTCATAGCTGCGATGCCTTCTTATAACATGCAGATGACCAACCTACTAGCATCTGTTTGTGAAAATATTGAAAAGAAGGCACGTAATTTCCTTTGGGGTTCATCAGATGAACGAAGACGCATGCATCTAGTGGCGTGGGATAAGGTTTGTATTGAGAAAATAAAAGGGGGTCTAGGTATGAAGCATATTAGACAACAGAATCGAGCTTATATGATGAAGCTTGGGTGGGAATTGATTAAAGAGCGAGATTCTCTATGGGCTAAAGTTATCAGAAGCAAATATGGTTGTGGTGATAATCTCATACCTCAAATTAACTCCAAAAAACCAGGATCCAACTCCTGGAGTGGAATTAAACAAAACTGGCCTAAGGTTCAAGAAGGTATTCAGTTAATTACAGACAGGGACGGTATAGAGAGAGCTCGTTGGAAATTTGAAAAGCATGGTTCCTTTACGGTGCGATCGGCATATAAGGTTCTCTCTCACGAAGAGGTCTCTCTAGAAGGTAGATGGAGTGATGTTTGGAAACTCAAAATTCCCCAAAGATGTAAGCTTTTTGCTTGGCTTATGTTACATGGACGACTTATCACTAATAGCTTGAAGCAACGAATGTCCCTTCATCCTAACGGCCGTTGCGACCGTTGTCAAGAGTTCATGGAAGATGAAATCCATGCAATTAGAGATTGCAAGGACATTAGGAACATCTGGGAGAAAGTCATTCACCCATCGGTCTATGATAGGTTCTTCTCGGGTAATATTCATACCTGGTTCCCAACGAATATGAGACATTCTTATGGGCTTGATATGGAACAATGGAAATATCTTTTTGTTATAATCTGTTGGCTCATTTGGAGGGATCGTAATGAGAGGATTCACTCTTATCTGAGCATGGATCTCAAGCAAATTAATGCTAAGGCTAGGGCAATCCTAAGAAGCTTTATGGATGAAGCTACGAATATGATTAAATATACGAAGCTTGCAAACAATCAAGTTCAAGTTGAAGGCTCTACATTTCATAATGTGGAAAGTTATACTATTGTAGAGGTCGATGGAGCTTATTCTCCATGCCAAGGAAAATGTGCATGTGGAGGAATTATTATTGACTGTAATGGAAGTATATTGGAAGGTTTTTGTCTAAGGCCTGATAATGGTGAATCTCTTGAAGCAGAAATCTGGGGTTGCTTATTGGGCTTGAAGAGAGCATGGGAGGGAGGTCATAGACTGGTTCGATTGAGAAGCGACTCTCAGGAAGTGATACATCTTCTTCTGAATGATATTTCTGACCTTCACGAAGATTGGTCTCTCATCATGGAAGCGAAAGAAATGCTACGACGCGACTGGGTTGTGATGATAGAATATATAGAGAGAAATTTGAATGCTAGAGCTGATTTAATTGCCAAGACAGCTTTGAACGACTACCCTGGTTTGATCATTATGGACCTTGACACGTTGGCTAGCGTTATGCAGCTATCTTAGTATTGTGTTTATTTTTTAGTCATGTTTTATGCTTTCCTTTTGTATTGAAAAAAAAAAAACAAACCCCTAAGTTTGACCGATAAATTGCTGACTAAGCTGGGGTTTAACAAAAAGATGCTTAGTTGGCATAGGATAAGGGAGATGATAAAAAAGCTGGGATTCTAAATTATTCTGTCGGTGAGAGCTTCTCCCTCTCCTTCTCTAGATCCTTCTTGAAGCAGTGAGAGCCTCCTTCCTTGCCTTTGTGCGAGTTGCAGTTATGGCGTCTCCCTCCCCAGTGGTCTCCGTTGGTGGAGGGAACATTCGTCTTTTCTTATTGGTTTTATGGTGTTGGGTTTTAGTGGTGGTGTTCTTTGTTTTTCGGGTAATAAATAGATCTGCAGAATCTGATTATGACACCTCTTGGTTGGATATTAGCTTAAAAGTTGTTAGATCAGATCCTAATTTGGTGGCTCGAATTTGCGTTTTTGGGGAAAGGATTTCGTCAATGGTCGCTGCTGCTATATGCTCTACCCCTCAGAGGACCGTTGTTAGAATTGTTAAATGGTGGTAGATCCAAGGCACTAATATTGGCCATATGCATCACCAAGAGGCGTTGTTCTGTAGGTGGTTGAAGGTAAGTTCTCTTCCTGATCCAGTGCCAAATTTGTGCCGGGTGTCTGTGGGTGTTCTGCTTGTATGGATTCTCTCATACTATTCAAAAACCATTATTGATGGTTTTTTTGCCTATCAGAGCGGTGGATCTTTTGGGATTAGTTCATTCGAATCACCACCTCTTACTATGGCGTCATTGCCGGTGACGGCAATTTTCTTTCTACAGATTCTGGTGAAGAGACAGCGCTCTTTTCTGGTTTTCTTGTCGGTGACTACCCCATTAGTTTGGCTATTATTATGGTTAATGTTGTTATTGTAGTTAGAGATTATATTTTGGGCCTTTTTTATTCTCTTGTTGGATTGTGTACTTCCTTATCCTTATAGTAATGAAATATCATTACATCTGAAGAAGAAAAAAATCAAGGCAGGAAAAATTTAGCAGCAGAAGTATAAATCTTGCAACGGTGGATTCTGATGATATGCTCCACCATCCATCACTATTGTTTTTTCTCCTCCGGTGACCGAGACCCCTCCATTATGATTAAAGGACCTTTTAGCAACGGACAATGCAGAATAAAGGGGGAAAAGAGTGAAAAAACAAAAAACTCTAGATATTTTAACAGGGAAAAAGATAAAAAAATATCACTTGAACTTCAAAATTACAAATTAGTGGCTTCCTATTAAAATGATTTGTCAATTGCTATATAAGTGAAGTTATTACCTTCACTCTCATAGCCAACAAGACTGATTTGGAATTTTGAAGTTCAATTAGTATTTTCTTATCTTTTTTTCTATTATAATAACTCATATTTAGGCCCAATAAAATTACTCTTATATATTTTAACTTTAAGAATAAATACAAAATTAAATAATAATTATGAGTATTATTTAGAAATTCCCTTTTCCTACACCCTATATAAAAAAAAACCTCTAGATATTTAATTGAGAAAAACCCCTTTCCCTTTTTTGTCCAAGGGAACAGTAGTTCTGTTTCATATTCAGAAAAGAAGGGGAGAGAAAATCTAGATATCTTTTGGTAAATAGAACACTCTAGATATTTAATCAAGAGGGGTGGGTGTGTATGGGTCCCTCCCCTATGGAGGGAGCGGGGGCGTTTACATTGACACAGTTAAAAAAGAAACAAAGAGAGAAAGAAAATCACTTGTACTTTACCTACAAAGGGATTTAGAAAATCCCTTTCCCAACTACCTATCAAAGGTGGCTAACCTCTATGCCTGAGGAGTAACCATTCTAAAATAGAACAATAAACAAAGTAGAATGGGATTGATAACTTTGTTGCCTGAATGGATTACCCACTAAACAATAAAGCCTACAAAGCAAAGCAAATTGAACAAGATATACACTCAAGGGAAGACAATTAAGAACCAAGTCCTCTGAGAAATTGATTGAAAGAACACGCTATACCATAATGTCATTCTTCATTATTCAGAAAGATTTGTGTGTTCTTATATGTAGATTGGACCAAATAACCATGTTAACAATCCATGTCCTTGCCTATATAAGAAGATAAAGAGCAGCTTCAGACAGAAGATTAGAGCCTATATAGAATTTGACCATTTACAAAATATAGATGATTGATTTACATAATATCCTGCCAGAAAAAAGCCTTAGTTGTTCTCGGAAATAGAATCATCTTTCTTAATAGCAACATAGTTCACTAGAGCCACTTTATTGACTCTACCGCTTTCTCGAGGATCCATAACGGCTTGAAGGAGTAAGGATTCGGCGCCTAATGAGCATCCCGGTTATGTTGTTATTATTTGTAGTCTAACCAAACGGTTTCTTTGTTGTAGACTTCGAACCAAAGAGTCCTTCTTGTTCTACAACATGTTGTTCTTGTTGTCGTCTCAGCTCTTGTGAAGAACATAACCAAAAATTAGAAAAACATAAACCATTCAGGAAAATTCACACAAATTTGGTCAAAAAAAAGCCAGTCATATCCCAAGGTTTGAAACATAAAAATGCCGCAGTTATTAACTATTGCAGCTAATTTTCCAGCAGAAAAAGGAGCTGAGATTTTTCGAAACTGTGGCACACCCAAAGAAAAATTAGATCAACATTTTAGAAAATTTATATGGACTAACCTTTCAAATATTTTTATATTATTTTGAGTTAATTTGATTCACTTTGATGCATTTCTTGTAGTAATCCCCTCAAACAGAAAGAGAAGGAGCATGACCAAGTGAACAAAACAAGGTAGAGTTGCAGTAATACTCAATAGCTAGATAGCTTTTATTTGATTTCATTTTATTTTTTTTGTGTATTACACAGAGTCATTCTCAATGTTTATGATTTATGAATGGTGGGGGTTGTTATAAATTACGTATTTTATATTGATTAATTCTATGACAACTAGCCAGGAAGATAAGGTGTGTCTCTTATCTGCATATAGTGATTGTAGAATACAATCAGCAGTGGCTCTAAATAATGTTGTTGTCCAATTAGTAACATCATAGTACCTCCAGGCCTATCATTTGTTTCTTATCAATAGGCCCAAAGGTGATTTATAACAGCACAACTCGTAGTATCAATTAATCTAGTAAAATGACTAAAGTCCTTCTGCTCATCAATTGGGATTTCCATGAGATCCCACTGCTCTATTAGGACCTAGCATGCTCTTGGAGCTACGCCAAACCAATATTGCATTAATGAACCTTTATGAAGCTTTTCAAAATATAGTACCGCATTTTAAAATTCAGGAACAACAATTGATAATTCAATAAACAAAAACCGTTAAAATCTTGTTTGTATCTTCGTGATTAGACCTAATTACACACATTTCATAAAAACTCAAGAAGGCCTGGCCTGGTCCACTTTCCCCTCTTACGTTAGTTATTTTTTCAGAAAAAGACTATAGAGAACAATGAACAAGATTATTGAGCGAGATCTTTTAGCTTCAAAGACCTAATTGTTGATATACTCACAATGACATTGTGCGATCTATATAGGATATAACTGACTCAACCTAGTGAGATAAAGTTTTATTGTTGTTGTTATCGTTGCATATGCACCCAGTATCTCATGTCAAGCCTTTGTCTCGGGGAACTCCACAACCTAGACTAATCTAGATTCAAGGTATAAATGGAACATTCTTTTAAGCAGCACCCCTACCACCTAATGCTGCTGCGTTTTCAAATCTCGAACTCGAAATCCTTAGTTAAGTTACAACAACCTTTTTACTAGTTCATCTAAATGTTTGGTGGTGGTTATATAGCTGGTGTATTTTGAATGTTTTGTTCTATATATTCATGAAACAAAAACTCGTCTCTCAACCTTTTGTGTGACACCTTAAGCTTTGGGATCTTCTGTTTCTATTTTTTCACCAGGAATGTTGAAGAAGAGTTTTGGAGGCGCTGAAATGTTTCCATTATTAGCTATAGAGTAGGTCTTCTATCCCCTCAACTACTTTATGTCCAGTTCTTGAAGATTGAACTAGTGAGCTTTGTTGCACAACGATCATTTGAGCTGGCTCAAGTGGGAGTCATGTTAGAAAGCATGAGAGGTTTTTATTTTATTTTTGTTTTGAATTTCATTTCTCTATGTATTTTAAAAAAAGAAAGCATAAGAGAATAAAATAATTAAGAGAGAAATGGAATCTGATTTAGATATAAATGATGAGGACAAATGCAGATAAAGGCGATTTTTAGAAATTTGAAACTTTTCGAATTTGAATTTTAAAATGAAACGCGCTACTCGAGGGCATAAATAAAAAGAGACTCAGACACAAGATTTCACGAAACCCTAGGAAAGAAGGGTGGAGACTAGCACGAGAGATGGTTGTTTCTTTAATGGAGTAAAATACTAAAATAACGACGGCTTCATGAACAGTGTTTTGCGTGTGAGGTCAATGTTAAACCACATTGGAGATCGGCTTCACCAAACCGTATCTCTATATATTATATATAGGGTAATGATGCTAAAATGCACATGATCATTTCTAAAAGAAGCACCTGACATGACACCATGTAAAATTTTTTTGTTTAAAAATATCTATGTACATTACAAATAGAGCCTAAAATGCCACAACTGTTTGGGTCCCGTAACGTCCGTTAACTGATGAAGATAGGATCCTTATTTATTCATTCATGTGGATAATATGTGGATAATATTTGTTGAGTAAGAGGAGGACATGACAGGTGGTGTTAGTGAGGAATTAAAACACGATAAACCTATTCTGTCATTCCATTATTGAATCCCAGCTCTTTTGTTCTAATTTTTTTTGAGGTCGGGGGTGTGGTCTTGAATTCAAGCTTCTAATTCCTTTTGTCTTGGCCTCCTTCATACGCCGAGCACGAGATCGAGAGTGGATTTAGTTGGCTTCCTCATAATGAAGCCATCCTTAACTAACTTCCTTATGATTTGGCCTGCAAATGTAAAGTCATTGAGCAGCAAAGCAAAGAAGATGAAATATTAATATATTAAATACGTTTTTGGGCAAACAGAGGTAATGAATGCATAATTACTCCACTTAAAGATAATTATTATCAAGAAAGTTAATCGATGCAATATTTCGAATTGATATGCATCAGAGACAAGTTGCATCCATCAACCGATGATGCCATGAGAGTGCTTGCAAACCTCCAGAAAAAGAAAAGAAAAACTAACAATAGGAAACCCCAGCAGAAGCTATAGTTAAGTTTCGATCCCAAGGAGTGTGCGCAACCTCTTCCAAAAGTTCTAAGCAACCAAGCTATGCTAAGGGTATTAAGAAATAAGACAGGAAAAACATGGAGGAATAGAGATGATGGTGAAAAGATGAGGCAAAAAAGGAAGAGAAAGAGCATACGAGAGTTGGCCATGGAGATTTCGTTGACTTCATTGGGATCAAGCCAAACCTTGCCTCTGTCGCACTTCAAGACACTGGCGGCGAGCTGTTTCTGCAACTTGAGGGACACCATTTTCGTCGAGCAGGATATCTGCCGTGAATACTAGAAAGAGGATATCTTCTTGTCGAGAGTCTGCGCCAATTTTTTTTCCTTATTTCCCCCAACTGCTGCAAACTGTCCACCTCAGCATCCATGTGTATCCTTCAATTTTCCCATCTCACAGTCCACATCATCCCATTTGGTCAATATCTCAAAAATTACGGTCAACGTAAGGGACCAAACAATTGTGGCATTTTAGGTTCTATTTATAATGTACATAGGTATTTTTAAACCTAAAAATTTTGCATGGTACCAGGCACTCCTTTTAGAAATGATCATGAGCATTTTTGCACCATTACCCTAATATATATATATATATATTGATATTGGAATCTTGACGCTCACTAATTTTAAACTTCCAAATAATTTTGTCCTTCAAATTTTGTTCAGTAGTCACTAACACAACAGAACTTCGTTTTCCTTATTCGCGGGGGCAAATATTTACACAGCTAATCCTTCACGACTTCGCTTCTTTTTTTTCTTCCATACAAGGGAAAATAAACAAAAAATTAAATGGGCCAAATTAGGTCAACATCTACCTTTTGAAACATATTTTTGAGACGTCCCACAAGTTGCAACATAGTACACTCTCACAAATAGTGAATTCGGCTTCTTTATCTCTTTTCGCGTCCGCATTCCATGCAAATCAGACTGATGAGAAAAGAAATTCTCATCGCCCAAATGATGTCGTTCCATTTAATAAAGCGGTGTTGTCTGATGTCCGCATTCCCTTCACGTGTTCTCTTCTCCTCTTCACTTCCGCCTGGATATTTGCTTAGTTGCCCCTTCTGTGTTCTCATCTGGTCTTCACTCCCGCATCTTCTTCTTCCTTGGCGAGTTTTGCGAGTGTGAATCTGATCGAATCCCACATCCTCCCATTAATATTTTTTCGCTACCGACAATTCTCGCTGGCTTTATCTAAGGTTTGTTTTCCAATTTATCTTTCGTTCAAATCCTGCGGTTTCAACTCATTGGAGTTCCCACCTCTGCTTCCAAATTCTCCACCACTTTGCCTCTAACCTCAATTTCTAGAGAAATTCCCAGAACTACGAGGCTCAAATCATCAATGGCTACTTACTCGACTTTGTCTCAGATCTTGACTATAGTTTGGTTCTGCATCCGTTTGTGTTGTAAATTGGGTTATTGGAGATTCTCAAAAATTGTTTTTATTGTTTATGTTGTTATTAGAGTAGGAGTGGGTATTTGGGGCTAACATTATTGGGGATTTCTTGGCATATTTGTTGTAAGATTAGTGGAGATTTTTTTTTGAATGTTCGGTTGATCGACCCAGTAGATAAGATAGTGGATAGAGATTTATCACTTATTCAAGAATTGGGACTATAAAGCTTGTATATGCCATGAACACCCATGTACATGCTGATCATGCTAATTTTTGATTTTCCATATTTCATCTTTCTATATGATCTGCTACTGGATTTTTTTTCCCGAGAGTTTATCAAATTTGAAAGTTCTTGTGATTAACTTTTTGTAATTACTCGGTGGTTAAATTTTCAACCACTCATTCTGTATAGAGCAAAGTTCCAGATGTAAAATCTATCATTTCAAGTGCAAGTGGTTTAACAGCTGATCTATATGTAGAGCATGGCGATAAAGTCAATTTTGGTGATCTCTTTCTTGAGGTAATATTTACGGCTTCTTGTTTTGTTTTGTGTTTGACTGTTTGCCATAGGTTCTTTCAATAAAATTGTATTTGGTAGATCCTTTTCGGAACTAGCCATGATGATATTGACTATTTTTTATAAAGTTGCTCTGTGTTTCATAAATTTATTGAAGAATTTCACTGAAGCATCTAGAAAATGGATTGAAGTTTTCCCCTTTCATATATTGTGTTGAATGATCAATCTTTAGCAAACAACAATATGTGCTGCTCAATTTTTGGTGGTGTAAATGTATGTATTTGTTAAGAGAAGTATCCTATAGACTGGAAATTATTACAAATCATTTTACCTTGATGTTGATTATGTTAAACTAGACATGTTTTCCCATATAGAGCATAAAGAATGAGTTACATTGTTCATGGCTGTTAAAGATTGATGCTAGTTATCAAGGTATATAGAAAAAAGATTAGTGCACTTGGATTGATCATCCTAAGTACTTTTTGTCGAGAATCAAACTCAAGTTTTAACTCTTTGTCTCTCTTCTCTAAAACAACTTTGTCAAAAGTGATAAAGAATTCATTGATGTCTAAATTTGGTGTTGTACATTTTTTCACATCAGCATTCACACTTTCGCTAAGCTGTGTACTTCTCATGCCTAGTATGCAAGCCTTGTTTACATAGCACCAAGCCCATTTATCCTTGATATTATACATGGATGTCAACTATAGATTATTGTGGACATCATAAGAAGAGATTAAATTGGCCCATGCTTCTTCAAACTTTTCTTCGTCAGAAATTTTAGACATACACTTACAAAAGTCGGTCAAAAAATGTGACCCATCTTTCATCAAATTTCCAAGGTGTTTAATGCCATTTTGCTTTAAATGCCAAGTGCACAAACAATGCTTTGTACCAGGACGAACTTCACTCAAAGCTCTTGCCATAGCTTGATCATAAACACAGTTTTAGGCTTCTTTTGCATGTGAGCTTCCAAGAAAGTTTCTAATAGCCACGTGAAAGATACAGTAGTCTCATCATATAATAATGTTGCTCCAAAAATGACTGCACTTCTATGATGATTAAATCTAGAAAAGATTGCAAGAGGTCGATGATCACGGTTGGTACAATATGTCGTGTCTAGAGATACAACCTCACCAAAAAGTGCATAATCTATCAGCATTCTAGCATCCACCCAAAACACATTAGTGATATGTTCTTTTGTGTCCACCTGATATTTATGGAAGAATGCAGGATTTGCTACAACTTGCTTATGAAAATATTCAAACCTACATCTTACCTCTCCATACTTCATACTTTTTTGCTTTTTAGATTGGAAATAGTTTTGCATGTCTACTCGAGTGTATCCAAGTATTGCTTTACCACCAGTATATGTACTATTAAATCAAAAGTGGCCTTTTGTTGTAATCCAAATTTTTTTGCCAAGTCAATTCCATAGGCATCAACTTCTGATAAGTTTCTTTGAGAAGCCAACAAATGTATTGTTTCTTGTGTGTGAAGAGGATGATTACGTTCTTCATCAAATATAATGATTTTGTACTTTTGATCAACAACGGATACTACCATTCTTACTGGACACTTGGTCCTTGTCTCTGCTCGGAACTTGGAAGAATATGTCTCTTGTTTACTTTTTGTTCGCAGACCCTCCTTAGAACATACATATCTATATGTAATGAGTGAACTATCATTTCTACTTTTTGTACCATTATATTTTCTCGGCCCAAAACCAATTCTTTTAGCATAATCTTTCCAAAAACTCCATGCTTCTTCCCAACTTCCAAACTCCCTCCCTATTTTGGGTTTCAATTCATCCTCCATTGCAAAGTTCCTACACATAATAAAACCATTATATTCTAACAAATATCATATCTTTATTTCAACAAACATCAAAGCTAAAATTATAATCTCATTTTAATATTTAACTCTCTCTCTCTCTATATATTCACAAAAGTGAAACAAGGAGTGTGTGTGTGTGTGTCTACGGGACTAGACCTCTTTGTTGGAGAATCATTCAAGCCTTCGGAGATTATCTTAGCCATTGAAGCTTTTGTCAATCATATTATGAAGGCCATGATTTTTTTAGAAATTGATGTCCACTTGTTTAATCTTATTTAGTTGTAAAAATTTTCCATATAGTTTTGTATATTGTTGATTATTTCCATGTAGCTTGTATATTTTCAGTTGAATGAAATTCCCTTTTCACTTTAAAAAAAAAAGATCAGAGGAAGCAAACCAATGTCTTCAACCTCAAAATAAAAATAAGTACAAAACATGTCAAGAGCTACAAGGGAGAATGAAAGCCCTATACTTCAGCCGAAAAAAAAAACATCTACCTTACAAAAAAGGAGGGGACAACGATTGTGCAAGAGACAATATTTAAGGAAAAAAAATACCCATTTCTTCCTTCTTCCTCTAATTGCACTATTCCGTCATCTCTTCCTATCTCTTCCATTTGGGTTTTTTTTTTTTTTTAATCCAGTTGTTCCTTCTTCCTCTTGGCTACCTTGCAACAATCCTTGTCTTCTTTCTTCCACCTCATTCTCGAGCCAGCCTCTTCCTCCTCCTCCATTGCAACAGAATCCATCTCCTGTGGGTCTTAGCTTGAGATTGGCGAGAACTTTGGAAGAGTTGAGCAAATATCTAGGCGGGAGTGAAGAGGAGATGAGAACACGTGAAGGGAATGCGGACGCCAGACAACACCGCTTTATTAAATGGAATGGCGTCGTTTGGGCAATGAGAATTTCTTTTCTCATCAGCCTGAATGCAGACACATCTCTTTTTGATTGGTATTGTATCAATGAAAGTAGAGGCGGTAAAACGGGGCGGGCTGGCGGGTTGGCCCGCCAGCCCGCCAAAAATAGGCGGGTTCGGGCCGCCGAAATGGCGGCCCGTTTAGATTCGGGCTAAACGGGCTCAGCCCGTTTAGCCCGCTGGTTGGGGCGGGCTGGCCCGCGGGCTGGCGGGCCAGCCCGCCATCCCGCAAAATTTTTTTTTTTTTTTTGGTTTTTTTTCCTCCTCAAATGCTCTCTTAGTATCTTTTATCTTCTTTCCTTTGATCATGTGTTTACTTAATTCCCCATATATTTTATTTGACACTTATTTTCATATTATATTTATTTATTCTACTATTATTAAATTTAAAAAATATGTGTTTATATAGTTTTGTGATGTGAATAGATAAAAAAAAAAGAAAAGTAAGAATGAAATTGACTTTATAATATAAATGTATAAAAAAAAGAAGTGTGATATGAGAGGGTGAAAAAGAAAGAGGGTAGATTTTTTTAAAAAAAGAGTGAAATTTAAAAAAAAAAAAAAAAAAAAAAATTGGCCCGCCAGCCCGCCTAAACGGGTTCGGGCTGGCAAAAGCCAGCCCGCGAAGGGGGCGGGCTACTTCAGCCCGCCCCATCTAAACTCCCAGCCCGCATTCCCACCTCTAAATGAAAGAGAGTCAGTTTCAATTGAATAATTATGCATTGCTTATTATATTTTTTAGTATTTTTTTAACAAACATTTATTTATTTTTTCAAAGTATGAATATCCGGGTTGTGGAACCCGGACCAGACTGGCCAGTCCGGCCCGGAAACCGGCTGGTAGACCGGTCCAGTTCCTGGTCCAGTCCAGGTTCCAATTTTTTTAAAAATTTTTTTTTGAAGTTTTCCTTTAAAATTTTATACTATAAACCTAAAATCTTCAATTTCTCACCAGTTTGGTCCCGATTTAGCTCCAGTTTATCCCCAGTCTGACCCACTGACCCTTAACCCAGTACCCCGACCGATTCAATACCCAGTCCGGGTTTTAATACCTTGATGAATATGAAATTTATTTTCTATTCACGTAGGCATTTGTTTTCTATAAGTAATATTCTCATGCTAAATCATTTATTACATAAGAGAATTGCCCACTCAAATTTTTGGAGACTCTTTCATTCTTATTTCTTTTTTACCCAAGAGTTGTGCGGTTCAAGAAAGAAGAGTACAAATAAAATTACAAAACAATATTAACCAGTAACAAAACCTAGAATCCTATCAGTGCCATTTCTTGCTAATCTCAAAAAAAAATATATATATTCAATATAACAATGGAATTAAAAAGTACAGATGAACTATAAGAAAATCTAAACAGAAGACAGATATGCAACAGTTTGAATTACAATATTACAATACATATGAAGTGCCTAACAAGTGTTAAGCACATATCATTACTCCATTTCTTGACCAAACTCTTCAATTGTTTTTGTGGCTAAGGTAAGCACATCAACAAAAGCACTAAATGATGCCCGAAGAAATCTGGCTTCTGTTGCCTCAAAGTGCCTGAAATAGACAAATTTGAGGTGTGCGAAATAAGAAATAAAAGTTGAGCAAAACACTTGAAAGATAACTTTATAGTGATTAAAAGTTGAACTTGCGTTACAGCATCAATACAAATTTCATTTAATAGCATCTTTTGCATCCACTTAAGTACTCTCTACCTCTGGACCCTAATATAAGATATAGTTGAGGGGTTGGATTTGGTCCCAAATATAAGATCTCAATACATTATATTCCCCATATTTATCATTCGTTTCCCTATACTATCCTTGTTGATTTCACATGTCAAGGAAGTTTGCATTAAGGGTGGTTTTTTTTAATACAAATGATTTAAGAGAGTATTTTAGGGAAATCAACACATTTTGACAAATACCTAATTTAATTAATTTTCTTAACCTACCTAAATTAGTTAAGTAGATCTTGTATTAAGGAGCGGAGGTGGTATGAAATGATGCACTCCGTCAGTAAACAAGCACTCATTTGCAAGAACATTCAAGTATTACCACTTCAGAGAGAATACTCACACTGAAAGCTTTCCTTCAAAAACTGTCATGACTCGCTTTACCTTGTCTGGTTGCAACTACGAAAGACATGAAACTGAATCAAATTCTAGTTGGAAAACTAAATGCTATCAAGAAAGCAGTAGAAAGTTCATATCTACGAATAGTCACCTCCTTATCAACAGCTAAGGTAGCATATACTATGAAAGCTTTATCTTCAGACCCAAAATCCACTTCAAGGTCACTGTATATGGTAGTTATAACAGTATATAAGTGGCATGTTAAATATTGAGCAAGAATATAACTTTTTTTTAAAAAGAATACAGACTTGTTAGCACCAATTTAAGCACATAGACCAAAACCAAAGCACATAAGTGACATGTTTAGATATTTGCAATATCATATGTAAATAATGATGTTCATCACAAGAAGCCAACCGACAGTAAACGGATTCGCACAACTTTATGACTAGAATTGCATCAACAAGTACATTTTTCTTTGCTTTGAAAGGTAAAGCAACTTCGAACTAAACATCAAAGAGGGATCAAAATCATAAGAAAGAAACAAAGGTTGAAAACTTTAGTCATGTGGGATAGTCAAATAAATGAGTTACAACAATCCGAGAATAAGCCATGCAATCTATGTCCAACATTTTAAAATACCAATGGTATGATTTTTTCCCCTTTTAGACAAGGAGTGAAAAGGTTTAGGCGAATTGCGCATGCAAGAATTACATCTTAAACCGAAATAAGTTACTGATGCTTGGTAATATGATAAGAAAATAAACATAAGCCAACACAATTCATTTCATAGACAAATATAGCTTCACAATCATGACCGGTAAATACCAAATTCAAGCATTAAATTTGAACACAAAGTCACAGACAACATATTAAAAACAGAGCTAGCAAAGTTTGCCCGTATGGTAGACATGTTTTGTATCCTTGATCACCCTCCTCCTCTTGGGCAGGACGCAGAGATGGATGAAGAAGGTTAGGTGTTATTGACTTCAGTATGTACTAACCAAAAAAAAAAAGAGCTAGATCAACAATTTCTCGGTAAATAGACATAGCACAGGGAGAGGGAGGGAGGGAGGGAGGGAATCACCTGCTTAATTCCCACTGGGATTGAGCATTTGGTACGTCCGCCATAACTGTCACAGAAAGCTAACCCGGTGAAATTTTGAAACAGCTAAGGCCTACAGAAGCATATTAAAATTTAGAATCTGACAAGTGATCACATCTAGTCGTCCTACGGTAGGATGATACCAAAAAAGAAGAGTTCTCAAACTTTAACATTGCACCAGTTGAAAACTATTACACCAAAATCTTAACATGATAACTAAAACCCACAAAACAATTTCCAGGATAACAACCAAGGAAACATTTAGAAGGTAAGACAGAAGTAATTTTCGCTGAAGTGGCTGCAATCTAAAAAGTTGGAATCTTTAATCTGAGAGAGAAAAAGCAAGACAAAGGAGGAGGAGAAGCAATAACGATAGTCAGAAAACAAAAAATAAAAGAATGAGGGAAGGAATTAATTTTTTCTGAAGCAGATGCCTATGATAGCAGAGGTGAGAGGCCAGAATTGACGAGCGTCAGAGGGCGAGCAACCAGAAAGCCTGTACAAAGGCCTGGTCTAACCTGCGGTTTGTTAAGGAAGCTTGAATTTGAAAACACTATTAACAGGCTTCCTGGAAAACAGGCTCAGGCCAAAAACAAGTCACTAAACAGGCCAAAATTACATAAATCAATCCAAAATATAACAACACAACAATTTCAATTACAACAATTTGGATCAAATCAAAGTATGGCCCATACACGCAAATCATCAAATCTTCAACATAATTTCTTCTTCTTACTATGATGTTGGTGCTTGTTGATTGATCTCAATAACATTAGGAGGAACTGAATTAGATGACATTGTTCACTTTCAAACGGAGATGATGACATCAACTAGAAGGGTGAAAAGTTAAAATGACAAGAAAAGATATTGACAGACAGCAAAAGAAAAATCTGCTGTCATTTTCTTTTTCAAAAAATAAAACAGGGTGAATCAATTAAAGGACAAAATTACAAACCTAACATTTCTAAGAAGTTGACTGTGATCTGTAAATTACAAGCAAACATATGTAGCATGGATTAATCACACAAAAAGTACAAGTCATGTTTATAAACATAAATATGCATATCAAGGGTCAAAGTGTATGGATGGGAAATCTTATGCTAATTCCAGCAACTAATGTGATAAATTAAAAAAAAAAAAAATCATCAAGCTGTGAAAAAGAAACCAGTTAACTAAACACTCTCAGAATGCAGAAAAATACAAAGTGCTACTACTTCCCCTATTATTGTATTTGCAGCTAACATTTCCATCTAGTATCAACAAATCCACACACGCTCATCTCATAGGATAGAACCCTAACATTTACTCTCCAAAGATCAAAACAAGAATAAGAAACAACAAAAGTACAGAAACACAATTCCGTCAATAACATATTGACATGCCACAAAAATAAGGTTGTATCAGTTAAACAATTAAAAAATGCACTGATGTCCCCCCCCCCCCCCCCCCGGGCCCAAAAAAAAAACCTCTGAAGGATGTGCAATGCAAAAATCCAGGATTCAAGTATATTCCAGAACGATTAGACTTAGCTGCAGTCCCTTATATCTTTGCTATCAGGTTCCTCAATTAAAATATGACAAATGTATGGTAAGGTTTAGCCAACCTCAGTGGGATACCGATTTTCTTGTTGTTTTATGGTAAGCTTCATCAATTACATACTAGAGATCATAGTCAAGTGTGAAAATTTCTAAGAAGTTCATGAAAGCACAAAATTACAGATCAGATAGCAGTAATATAACATTACGAAGAAACTCCTTGTTTTCACGTGAGCCTCATAAAAACGCTTTTGAAGCATAAAAAATAATGAGGAATACAATAAATGCGAATACCATATTTTGTTCACAAGTAATTTGGCGTTCGATCTGCAGCACATAATCATTACGAATCCATGGCATCAATTTCTCTCAGAAGTTAACTTTTTTCTTTCTTTTTTTCCAGATCGAGCTTCTCCATTGCACAATGTGAACAGAGCTAAAGGGAAGAGAAGACAATGAAACACAATCCAAACTAATACGGTGACGGGGTTGAGAGGAAGAGGAGAATGGGGATGTGACAAAACTATTTCTTCTTCAGTTTATTCATTTACTTTGGCCGCAAAGGAAAGGGGAGAGCATCAACACTTAAAACATACCTGCGGTGGTCAGTGTGTAAGAGTCCGAACAGTCGACCACGACCCACGAGTGACGACGAGATGAGAGGGAGAGAGACCGGAGAGGGGGAGAATGATACGGTGACGGAGTTGAGAGGGAGAGGAGAGTTGCCCGCCGCCGTTGTAACATCCATGTTTTTATGTTGGGTGAAAGGTCATTTTACACAGGGAGTATTGTCTCGCCCTAATTTTATATGGGAAGTCTCGTTTCGGGCAATTTTACCTTCACCAACGTCTTATTTAAGTTTGATTGATAGTTAATTAAATTTTAAGATAAATTTGATCTTAAGTAAAAATTTTCAGAATAAATTTACTCTTAAGTTGAAACTTCCACGACAAATTTGTCGTTATCTCAAAAGTAAATTTACCTTAAAAGTTTTCATTTTTAAGCAAATTTATTCTTAAAATTGGTCAACTAATGGTTAATTTAACTACAATCACAATCAAGATAAAATTTCCTCACATTTAAAATTTTTGAAGCAAAATTACCTCTAAGGCGATGCTTCCAAGACAAAAAAATCTTGAACCCTTTTATTTTAAGGATATAAGTATAATTTAGATATAGTTATGAATTTAATAATGATTTTTGGGATAAAAAGAGGGAAAAAATTTAAATTCAAGGAGGGGGATTATATAAAACCCCATCTCTCATTCACTTCGTCTTTCAGTGATAATTTTGGAGGGGAGGAGCTGTAAAGTCCTAGTTTTTACAGTTTTAAAAATCAATAAGGTATTCAAAATTATTTTTAATCCCAAAACTTTCTATATGAATAATATTCTAAATAATTTTCTCTTTCCTATGATAGTAATTTTCTGCTAGATAAAGAATATTTTGGGGATAAGATTTTAGGCAAGTTTTGATTTTTGTCACTATATGACTATAGAAATATAAAAAATAATTAATAGTTAATTTTAATCAGTTTAGATTTATATTTAGTTGTTTTATAATTTTATAATCAATTTATTTTATAAACTGGTCATAAATTAGTTTCTATAGGATGTTTTTACCAATTAAAGTACGTTTAAATAATTTATTTGGATTAGTGGAGGTATTATTAAGATTTTAATTGGTTTATTTGGTTAGATTGTGATCTATGGAAAAAAAAATACAACTTAGGACTAAATATTTAACTTAGATTTGATATGATTTTGGATTATGTGGAGGTTTGAAGAATTGTTTAATAATTAGGTTATACACATATAAATTAGAAAAGAGATTTAATTGTTTTAGACAGTTGATATTGATGATTTTGTGACTATAGGTATGTTAAAGGTAAAACTTTAATTTATAAAATTGAATGATTGATGTGAGAATATCATATAGAAATTATTTAAGGATTTTAATGAGAGATTTGGGTTCATGAGGAATGATCTAGGACTAAGCATTGTTAAGGAAATTGGAATGTCTAAGGATAATATTTGTAGAGAAAAATTGGAGATGAATTGTGTAAATTATTTATTTTATTGTTGCTTGTGATTAATTGATATCTATATTGATAACATAGAGCTTTCTTGTAATCGGTGATTGTTCATGTTTGCTACTTAAGTTAAAGTTAATCTTGGAGTTAAGATAACCGGGATTAATTTATTTTATTTGTTTGTTTTGGACTGTAAGGTGTTTTATAAACTTTACTTTTCACTATACTTTTTGTATATGGTTTGAAAGATTATGTTATATTTAATATGAACTTAGTTCAGTGCAGCATTGTATTTTCCAACTCGTATATATGAGAGTAGAATATTATTAAGATTGTTACTATTATGATTTGTTTGATGTTTGTGATGAAATGTTATATAAGGAATGATAATCTTATAAATGTTTTCGAAAACTATATTGATTTATTGTTTTTCTATTATAGGATATGTTGGGTTGTGTGAAAGAGATATGGTGAAATTGTGCTCATCGGTTCTCTCATTCCTAGCCCAGATTTTGAGTTGAGTATTTTGGATGGACACCTCCCTGTTACGGTATATTGGTGGTGGCATGGGAGGGTGCAGTATTTTTGAAGTGACTAGCTAACATTTGGCCGGGTATACTAACATTGATAGGTTATATCACATCTGTAATATCCCAAATTTCGATTAAGGGTTAATGACTTCAAAAGTGGGTGTGATGAGAATTTGGTTGTTTTAGTGATTCCAATGGCTTCATTGTGAAAATTTGTGTAGGAAGAATGTTTGTTGTGAAATTGGAACCATTGGGAACAATTGTGCAAAAGTTGGAAATTCTGTCCATTAAAACTTTATATAGGGCAGTTGGTTTGTATGGACGTTTTGAATGGGCAAATAGTGTCTAAAAATTCTAAAACTTTCCATTCTTAAATTTCACATGCCAAGCTTCAAATTGGACATATAATTTGTGTCATTTTGATTTGTGAGCTAAGAATTATGATTTTCCAAAGTTTGGGATTGAAACAAGAATATGTTTTGAAGCAGTATGGACTTTTGTGCAATTCTTTATTTTTGTATTTATGAACTACATTGATACATATTTTTCCAATAAAGAGGACTTAAATAGATTTCCATTGGCTATGGGATCACCCCATTTCGATTTTTCTAGAATTAGTTATGATTTTCAAAGTTTGGACAGAAATCTGCCAAAATTTTGTAAGAATCCAAAATTGTTGGAAATTTAGTAAATAATTAGAAAATAATATTATATCATATTAAATCATCATTCATCTCCTCCATCAACCCCAAAACTGTGCCTAGTGCGGCAACAAGAGAGAGAAAGAGTTGAGAGCTTTTAGAGAGAGAAAAAGAAGAAATCTCGCGAGGTATGTCAATGTCTTCATTGATTTCGTACCTAACGCGTATAACCTTGTTTTTAACCTTCTCTTTCATGTATTGTAAGGTGTTGGAAGCACAAATTTGGGTGTTCTAAGGCTAGGGTTTTCAACTATTTTGAGAAAAGCCAGAGGGAGCTTGAGGTAACTTCCAAACCTTCGTATATTTACTATTCTGGCTGATGTGGACAATTTAATCGGTGAAATTTCGCCGGATAATCTTTGGTTTGAATTTCTAGAAATGACATGGCCTAAGGGTTATGCTGCCGAAATTGGATCTAAATGGTAGTTGTAACCTAATTAAATAATTAATAAAGTGGTTAGGAGTAGAAAGGATCATATATGTGGAGTCGGATTTGAAAAACTTCAATTTTCCCTAGAGTTTCTCAGATTTTGGCTAATACTAGAAAATGGGCTTAGAGTTGGATTTTTAATGATTTAATGGTTCCATTGAGTTCAGGAGGGAAAATTAGGTGGGGTTACAGTTGATCACTTTTTCAAAAAATTCCAAAAAAGCATAATTACGTAAACACCCTTGAAACCCTTAAATAAGGGTTGTCAAGGGTATTTTTGTAATTTGACAATGAATTGATAATTCTGAGTCCAGAAATGGATTCCTTGGGTGAAAATATATAAGAATAGCCCATGTCAGAATTTCAGAAAAAGTACAGTCGGATCGGGTACGGCAAGGCCGGCTCGGGTCCCCGGGGCCATTTTGGTAAATTTTTACGATAGACTAGTATAACCACCAGAAACACTATGGAAGTGTCTAAACTAGTGCATTTGATGTTTTAGGACCAAGTTGAAAGCCCAAGGGATTGGCACGCGAATTGAAGCACACGGTTCGAGGTGGAAAAAGTCTAAAGTAGGGAACTGACCTCTCCTACGTGTATTTGATATTTGTGCCGTTGTATTAATGCATGTTATTACTTTGCTTGATTATGTGAAACATATATGAATGATTGAAGCTCTGTTTCTATTTATGCTATGGCCATAAGTATGTTGTTTGAAACATTGAGCACGCAGATGTGTTATTATGTTAGCATGAGTTTTTGTAATGCAAGCATGCCATGCATTAAGCAATTTATCCTGCATGCATATTGGTATTGTTACCTATTAAGATTCTCTTGAATTTGACCGTCCCTACCAACAATTCAGACAGGAGGAGACAGAAGATATGCTGAGAACAAAGAAAAGAACTATATGAGAGGATTGCAATGGTGGAACAAAGATGAGAAGATATCTCTGTTTCACTGGGATGGGTTTAGACACCTTGGTAGTGTAACACCCCGATTTTCAATTAAGGGCTAATGGCATTGAGATTGATTATAAAATTGTGTAATTATACACTTTTGGAATTAATATGATGTAAATTTGAGATGAATGTGTGTGGTATTTGAGATCAAGGGTTGAGATTCATTATTGATGGGTCGGAATCCTATACATTGTGTCTATGTGAGCTCATAGTGGAAGTGGATGAGATGGTGACATGTGGCATAGTGGAGGCCTTTGGATGAGGCACTAGAGGACAAAATACTACTTTTCCTCTCTTCTCTCTCTCTCTTGATCGGTGGAGTATGTGTGTGTGCAAGGGAAGGAAAGTTTCATTTCATCATCATCTCTTCCATCTCACCATTTTCTCTCTCTTCTTCCTCCATTTTCTGGCCCTCAAGCTTGGGAAAGAGAAAAGGAAAGCTTGAATCTTGGTGAGTTGTGATCCTCCTTTGCTCAAAACCTCTTCTCTAAAGTTGTGTATCTCATTGAGAGCTACATTGTGGTGGTTGTAGAATCTTGAAAGGTGTTGATTTGTGAGTTGGAGAAATATGAAAGTGTGAGAATCAAGATTCTGAATTTGGCAAAGAGAAGAGGTAGGCATTTTGAGCATTTTGATATATTATTTGTGATTTTTGGATAAGTTTATAAAAATCTGGAAAATTGCCCTAGCTTATGTCCATTTTTGAATATATGAGTTTCATTGTGTTTGATGTTGGAAATGGTTCATTATGATGATATTTGAGTATTGGAGATAGTTTTGAAGTTTGGAATTGTGTTCATTGGAATTTGGACATTGTGTGAATCATAGAGACCATAGTGTTTGATTGTGGTTAGGTTGGTTGTGGGATGTTTTAGAGGTTACCATTGTGTTCCTTGAGTGATTTTGGACCTGTTTGGCAACGCGGTAAAGTAACCATAACGCACGTTAATTGAAAAAAGCCCGATAAATACAAAGTGCAGCTGTTTGTGAAAGCGGTAAAGATGCTGAACTTTTTATCATACCGTGGCTTAATATTTGAAGCTCAGATCCGTTGCTTTTTCTCAATTAAACGCGGTAGGAATTAGTTATATGGCAATTATTGCTCAACTACCTGACCATAATGCATCTCCTCTTCTCCATTCCACGCGATCTCTTCTCTGGTTTTTGCTCGGATTTCTTCTCATTTTTCTGCCGAACCGTGCGTCTTCTCCCTGAGCTTGGTGTCCGGCGTCGTTGTGGTAGTGCGGTCGGCGTTGGGTGTCGGTGTGGGCGCAGCTCCTCGCCGTCCGTGACTGGTCGCCTTGCTGTCCGATCCTCCTCCTCCTTCTCCGAATCTTCCCTTGTTCAGAACCGTGTTGTTGTGTGTTGCGATCTTCGGCGTCGCCTTGCAGTTTGTTGGCCAGATCTGTGGGTGGGTGCTCCGATCTTGTGCTCAGCGGACGTCGTTTTCTTCATCTGAGGTAAGTGTCCGATCCTCCTCCTCCTTCTCCGAATTTTCCTCTGCTTATTGGTCTCCGGATTTGGGTCTGAAGGCTTTCACTTTTCTTGATTTGGGTTGACAGTTCGAAGCTACACAAGGAACCAGTTTGGGAACCAGTTTCGGTCATTGTTTTGCTGCCATTTTTCTGCATCTTCGTCTGAGCTTAAGAACCTGTTTTCTGCATCTCTGTTTTCTTCGTCTGAGCTTGTGGCTTTCAGTTTATCTCTGTTTTTTTTGTTCCCCTTTTAGGTTTTTTATACTGAATAGAGCATGTTATATCTACACTCATCTGGTGGCAAAAGCACTTCCTTAATTTTCCTTCTCTTGTTCTGTCCCACCCAAAATATATGAGCGAAAAATTCAACTTGCAGTGGCATTTTTCATTGAACTGATCTTTGTGCCCTGTTTTCTTTCTTGTTTTTCTTTTTTTTTTTCTTTAAATCTTTTTGTCTACAAACATCTCAAGTTCGATTCTTACGGGCTTACAAAATATGTAGTTATCTCATACCGTTTTCCATAGAAATTGAATGCATCACTTCTACTTCAAAACCCACTCACACTTGATTACCATTCGAGCTATCATCAAGTTATTGAATTTGGATTTGGTTAGAATTACTAGGAAGTCAACATAAACGTACTGCGTAGCTTTTTAATTATCAAGCCTCTTTGTTTGATTAAAAGCACAAATCCGAATATGTAATAAATTGTTAGGGGTAGATGATCCAATGATGAAACATTTCATGTATGCATTATAATTTAGATATAAATTTATCCAATTTTAATTGAAGTGGCTTTAGTGTTTTTTTTTCAATAATAATCGAACTTTTATTATTTTACCAAATTTTATTTATATTTTTTCACTTTAATTATCACAATATATATAACTAATATATATATGAAGTTTTCAATAAGATTCATGTCCTTTTTAGTCATTTTTCATCTTAACGGGCTTTTGAAACATCAATCCAAACACATTTAAGGTTAAGAAAAAAGTCACTTTTTCTACCGCAATTCCAAACACAAATCACATCTACATTTTGACTTTTTTCTTATCTGACTTTTTTTAAAGTCAGTTAACAAAAAAAGCTACTTTTCTACCGCTAATCCAAACGGGCACTTTGTGTGGGAATAAGCTTGGTTATTAATTTTGGAGTTATTGAACACTTTGGTAGAAAATTGGAAATTTGTTTGGTTTAAGCTCTGTTTTGTGCAGTAATTTTGTATGAGAGTTTTGAATGACCAAATGGTATTGGAAAATTCTGAAACTTTCTAGTCTTAAAGTTCACATCCCAAGCTTCAAAATGGACAAATATTTTGTGTCATTTCGTTGAGTATTCTGTGAGATATGGTTGTCCAAAGTTTGGGATTGAAACAGAACTCTGTTTTGGAGTAGTGTGTAGTTTTTGGTAATTCTTTATTTGTGTAGTGATTTCCAGTGATGGGCTATATTTTTCCTTGAAAGAGGACTTATATACCTTTCATTTGGCTTTGGAATCACTCCGTTTCGATTTTTCTAGGATTAGTTATGAATTTTGGAAGATCAGCCAAGTGTCAGGAAATTGCTTGGCCGCTGCCCAAACCTTTCTGGCCTGTTTCGGGCCGCGGGCCGCAGCCCACGGCCTTCTGACCATATTTGGGCCGTAGCCCAAGGAAGGGCTGGCCGCAGCCCACCCTTGTGTTCCAGCACTTTGTGTTTTTGAAAGGTGACCTTTAACCTTTTATTTCCCAACCTTTTAGGGCTTTCATTAGAGACATTTGTGGCCTCTTAAGAGTCCTAAATGATAACCAACTTAGTGTATTATGGATATAAGTAATTGGAAAAGAGATTGATCAATTGTCCCTAATTTGGTATAGGATTTGATATCTGCCGAACGCGTGAGCCCACTGTGCCAAAGATTGTCAGGAAAGATACAGGTAGTGACTCCCTTCTTATACTTTGTGTAAATGTATTGTATGTTTGTCTGTCATTCATTGTGTGGATGCTGCTGCTACTGCCTTGTGATACCCTGTGCATTGAGATACCTTGTGGAGTTTTGTGATATATTGTGCTTTGAGATGCTTTGTGGTGCTTTGTGCTTCGTGTTGCTGCTACATAGTGTTCACCGCGAAAGCGGGCGTCGTGCATAGTGATTACAGCGAAAGCTGGCATAGTGTTCACCGCGAAAGCGGGCGTAGTGCATTGTGATTACAGCCGTGAGTGCTGTCGTATGTGGCGTGAGCTAGAGATCATTGTGAAGCTACTGAACATGATGAACATACATGCTTTGTGTTTATATATTGTATGAGTGACTTGTTGCTACTGGGATTCTTTAAAATCTCACTCTTTCCATATGACTAACCTTTTCAGACAGGGCAAGTGGCTCGAAGGAGAAGCGACCAACCCGGAGTGGTTAGGACCTCTTAGGGACAACCAGGATTTTGAGATTGTTGGTTATCTATTGTAGGTTTGGGATTACTGTATATAAATTGTTCATAGTGAATTTTTGACTTGTAATCCCCATTTGGGAAAATAGTAAACCCATTCGATATATAGAGTAACCCGGGGGTTTGCCGGGATTTTAGTTCCGCACTCTGATATTTCTTATGTGATTTGATTTCTCAAGTAGTTATATCCGCACGTGAATGTGAGACCCGGAATTATTATGTTTTGAATTGATTTTGAAATACCTCATCCCGAGTTGAGGGATTATAAATTGTTGATTTCATTTTATTCGTCTCTATTTCACTTAAATTTTGAAATCCAGATGTGATTACCATGAGGGGGTTACAGGTAGCCCTGTATGGCTACATTAATTGTAAGTATCATGTACGAACCCTTATGGGGATTTTCTGTAATCATGCACCTATTATCAGTATATTTATGTTATTCCTGTATTACCCACTGAACCACATATCATTTTCTGCGAATACTCTGGTAAAGGTGAAATTAAAATAAGGGTGTGACAACATCCAGAAGCTATAAAGAGGAGTAGGATGGATGAGTAGGGACAGTTCTAATTGTTGGTCATATATGTGAACTTTAATTATTGAGAATATCATTAATATTATGTTATAGTTAAACCTGCTTATCTAACTTACAATCTTTTCCTACATATTTTGTAAATTGATTTTGGTTACTTAGACTTTATGTCTCTCCCCGTCATTGTAAATATTTTTTAGGCAAGACCTATAATTTGGCTAGAGGCCAAGAGAAACAACCAGAGGCATAGGCGTTGAGAATAACTCTTGTGGTATTGGTGCTGTATTAATTTCCATATTGCCATTATAGGACATCTCATGTTTTTGAGATATCATATTTCCTGTTTTGATAACTATTTAACTGTTATTAGGCTTGAAGCCTTATTTTAAGTACTATGACATTTTGGTAGACTCCCAACCATATCTGTGTTGGAAATTGTTTTGTATGGAATCTTAATTATGGGATTTAGTATTGTAAGACTCATGAGCTATGATTTCTCCTGTTGTTATGTGTGCCCAGCGTAATGAATTTTGTTGTGGGCAGGTTTTATGCTCTGAACTCCGATATGTCGTGAATGAGAAATTGTTTTCAATTATCACTGGTTAACCAAATTTTGTAAAACTATTATGCTAATTGTTGTTTGTGAGAAAGGGTCTTTACAGCCATCTATAGAGGATGAGTAAGAGATTCAGAGCGGCAGATTCAAATTTGAGAGCAAGAGAAATAGCGAGCGATGAGTGTGGAGACTAGGAACAACAACACAAGCTTAAGACTTGAGAGGGTTAAGGAATTATTGGGCCAAAGATCTTTGGGCAGAATAGATTATTAGAATATATTGGAGTGACAGTACGGTGGTCGTTGCCTCGATTGAAAAAGAAGCAAAAATTACGTGTGGAAGAAGAATGTGTGTGTGTGTGTGTGTGTGTGTGTATCTATGACAAAAGACAGAAAACATGTTGTTAAAATTGGTAAAAGATAAATAAAGATGTTGAATTTTAATAATTTTAAAGGGACTACTTTAAAATTTGAAAATGTTGTAAAGTTTGAGAAATTACCAACTCCCCTTTGCATTTTTTAATAAAAATCCTCAACCCTTCCCTGGCGTCGGTGACCAACGGTGGCCGTCATCAAATATTTAGTGACCTTGTCGGTGGCTGCATCAACTATATCTTCTTCTTCATCATTTGAGTTCATCACCAACTTCTAATTAAGCTGACTAGTTATCTCTCAGTTTTTTCTCAAAACAAATGGGTGTGTGTAGTAATAGAAGAAAGCCTGTAATTCTAATTCTTCTCAAGGTTGTCTTGTTTATCATCATCGTCTTCATATCTGGGCACTCTCATGAATTAAAACCACCAATGTAATGACCCAATTTCAGATTAAGGGCTAATGGCTTTGAGATTGATTGTAATTAGTGTAATTAAACACTTTTGGATAAATGTGATGTGAATTTAACATAAATGTTCATAGTGATGATTTAATAATCATAGTGAAACCAGGGGAAAATGGTAAAATTGAAAATTCACTGACCATTTGGTCAGTTACCAAAGAGAAAACTCATTGGTGATTATAGATCAAGGGTTGAGATCTATTGGCTATGGGTCGGAATCCCATGCTTTGTATTAGTGTGAGCTCAAGGAGGGAGTGAGTAAGATCATGACAAGTGTCATAGTGTAGACCAATGGATATGGCACAAAAGACAAACACCCACTTTTCTCTCTTTTCTCTCTCCTATGCGGTTTTGTGTGTGGGCAAGGGAAAGCATCATCATCTTCTTCATCATATCTCATTATCTCTCTCCTCCTCCATTTTTCCGGCGACCAAGAAGGAAAGGAAGAAGAAATGGAGATTTTGATGTTTTTGTTGATTTCTAATACCCTAAACCTCTTCTCCAATGTTGTGCACCTCATTGAGAGCTTCATCTTGGCGATTTCAGAATTTTGAATAGTGGTGATTTGGGTTTTGGAGTAATTTGAAAGTTGGAGAATCAAGATTCTGACTTTGGCAAAGTGAAGAGGTAAGCATTTGATGATTTTTGGTATATTATGGTGATTTTTGGATAAGTTTGAGAGATTCTGGAAATTGCCCTGGTTTATGTCCATTTTTGAATGTATGAATTTTATAGTGATTGATGTTGGAAATAGGTCATTGTGAAGTTATTTGAATGTTGGTTATAGTTTTGAAGTTGGAAGGTGTGTTGATTGGAATTGGGGTATTGTGTGTGGATTAGAGACCTAAGAGTTAGATTGTGGTTAAAATGGTTTTTAGATATTTTTGGAAGTTACCAATGTGTTTCTTAGGCAATTTTAAGTGGTAATGAACTTTGTGTGGAGTTTGGGAACCATTGGGATTAATTTTGACCAATTTGGGATTTTCTGTCACTTGATCCGATTTGGGAATCTGATAGCATCACTCGAGTGAGGGAGGATCACACTCAAGTGCTGCCGTGTATTTTCCCTTTTCTCTTTGTGTTTCGCCTAGGTTTTCATGAAGGAGGCTCGAGTACACTTCTTAAACCGCGAGTGAAGTTGGTGATCACTCGAGTGAGCAAGGGGTCACTCAAGTGATAGTGTAATATCCCAATTTTTGATTAAAGGCTAATCTTGATTATTGTGGATAATTATGAATTTAATTGGAATTATTATGTGTTTTATGGCAATATTAATTAATATGTCATAATTAGTTAAAAATTGGAAGAATGGGAATATTGGCCATAAGTTAGTGATTAAGGGAGAAATTAATTACTAACTAAGAGGAAAAATGAGAAGTGTGATCAAATGGCTAATGGATGGATTAGATAAGTTAATTGGTGACTTATTGTGTGAGAGCCAATAGGAAGAGAACATGTGGCAAGATTGTTGAGAAGAGAGAAATGATGAGAAAGTCAAATGGGGGGAGTATTTTAATATTTCTCTCTCCTCTCTTCTCTCATTTTTGTTGGACATGGAGGGAGTGGTATCATCATCATTTTTTCATCTCTCACACTCCATCTCTCACGCTCTTCTCTCTCTCTTTCTTCTTCCAATTCCAGTGCCATTGTTGGCCAAGAAAGAGAAAGTTAAAGCTTGTGATTTGGGTAGGTAAATGACCTCCATTGCTCAAATTCTTTTCTTTAATGTTGCTCCTTGGGTTAAGAGCTTCATTTTGATGTGTATAGTGTGCCTATTTGGTGCTGATTTATGCCACACGAAATTTTGAAGGTTGGAGAATCAAGAAATCTCTTTAGCAAAGTGAAAGAGGTAAGTGAGACTAATCTATCTATCTACGTTTTATGCCAAATGAGTTAGATTTGAATTTCTGGAATTTTTGGCCCATTTTCTTTGGAATAGGGTCATTGGTAGTTTGGCATGTTATTGGTATAGAAATGGGTGTTTAGTATGAGTTTTGGATAGATAGACTGATTTGGCATTAAAATGGTATGTTTGGAGGATTTTGGAATTTGGATGATTATATTGCCCTAAACCAAAGCATGATAATGGAGTAGGATTTGGATAATTCTGATGATTCCATTAAATTCCTTGGGTGTTTTTGTGTGGGAGTAGTTTTGGTAGAAGTTTTGGGTCCATTGGGATCACTTGGGCAATTATTGGGAAGAGCTGTCAGTTTTGCTGCGTTTTTTGGTTTCTGATAAAATCACTTGAGTGAGAGTGAGTTCACTCGAGTGAAGGATGAACATCACTCAAGTGCTGTGTGTAAATTCATTTTCTGCTTCAGTTTACATGATGCACTTCCGGGCGAGAGGCAAGAGTGTTGCCTCACTTGCAAGTGCTATGGGTTCTCGCTCGAGTGAGCCCCCTCTCACTCGAGTGAAAGTGTATTTGACACCTTGAACTCTCGTCTCGGGTTGTTACTCACGTTCAAAATTCAAGAGTGCGCTTTAAGACTTGCGAGTGTTAAGTTTTCACTCGAGTGAGGTCTTCTTCACTCTAGTGATCCTCTTCTTTGAAATTTCTTATGCTCTCGGGCAAATACTTTCTGTCCTCACTTTCTAGCACTTGAGGTGCAGTCCGTACCATCACTCGAGTGAGGCCTTCTTCACTCAAGTGTCCATACCAACACTCGAGTGAGGACATCTTCACTCGAGTGCAGTAGTGAAAAATCAGTTTTTGTGCTTCCAAAGTGGAATCTTTGTGATAGTTCTTCCAACCCTTTAGAAGTTTTGTTAGGGGTATTTAATGACTCTAAAAGAGCAATATTGATAACCAAATTAAGTGTTATGAAGTGAATTAAGTCTTGGAATAGAGTATAACTTTTTGTCCCTAATTATGAATATAGGATTTGACATTTGCCCTACTTGGGAGAGACCGGTACTAGGACACGCACGAAAGGATCAAGGTAGTGACTCTTCTCTCATGTTATGTATGATACTTGGTATGCATGTTTATCATTGTGAATGTGTTATCGGCCATAGGGCATTATAGTGTGAGCAGTTCAGCTGAGCCGTCGTAGGGGGGCAATGCTCATGATACCTACCCTGGTCGTTGTATCTGCCGCTATACGTGCCGAGGCTGCGTTATGGAATCGTGGATTCCTGTTTGAGTATCCAGCCCGTGGGGCTGTGTGTTGTGAAATGTTTTATATAGATCCCAGCTGTAGTGATATATGTGATATGTTCATGTGGATGTGCAATATAGCAAGTAGTTCAGCGTGAACCGTTGTAGGGGGCCGATGCCCATGATACCTACCCCGGCCGTTGCAACTGTTGTTGAGATTGCTGTGTGATGTGTAGATGATTTACTTCCATGCTTTGATGTTGTGCATATTATGAGTGATTTGTTACTACGGGGATTCTTTAGAATCTCACTCTCCCAAAAAACAAATTTTTAGACATGGCTTAAGGATCCAAGGGAAAGCGGGCGACGAAGAGTAGTTAGAGCTTCGGGCAAGGAGTTTTACTTTTGGAATATTTGGTTATCATGTATAAATTATTTGGATGTTTTTGGAAATAATTGTGTATATATTAGGATTCGTAGTGTAGTTTTGTGTAATCCCTAAGTAAAAGGAAAAAAGTTATAGGCTTTGTGCCTAATAGACCCTTATTTGATTAATAGAACCCGAGTGTGTTGGGAAATTATGCTGTACTCTGATATGTATGAATGAAATCAACTTGTACAATCCATTTGTGTATTGAAATATGAATAGGAGACCACTGTGAACCGGTTTTGAAAAAGTTTTTTGAAAACCCTGATTTTGGGAAACTTACTTTCTTTAAGTCCTAAATCGTCTATGGTCTCTAATTCCACATTAACCACGTGTTTAGAAACTTAAATCTCGGCCTTAATCGTTAAGGGGGTTACAGATGGTGTGTGTTCAAATTTAGGGTTGCTCTCGGGTAGTCACTCACTGGTCAATGTTCATGAGTGTGTTCTGACACTCGCAAGTGAAGCCCTCTCACTCGAGTGCCAAAGGTGGTGCTTGAGTGAGCTATTTTCTCTGATGTTGCATGTACTCTCGGGTTCTCACTTTCTGTGTTGCACTTTCGGGGCCTCGAGTGGATTTGGAGTCATCACTCGAGTGCAAAGCCTTATGCTCGAATGTTGTGAGCACTTTCTGGCTATAGTAGTTACTCACTGTCAAACACTCGCGAGTGAGAGCCAATCTCACTCGAGTGAGCCAGTTGAAAATTTGTGTTGTGCTTCTGAAAAAGGGGTCTTCAGGGTAGCTTCTTCCAACTCTTTTAGTATGTGATTAGGCCTCTAATGGTCATCCTAAAGAGTTTAAATGATAACCAAATTTAGAGTATAATGGAAATATGTATTTGGAAAAGAGATTGATGGGTTGTCCCTAATTTAGTTATAGGATTTGACATCTGTCAGACTTATAAGCCCATTGTGCCAAAGAATGTCAGGAAAGATACAGGTAGTAACTCCTCTCTTATACTTTATGTAAATGTATTGTATGTATGCCTATCATACATTGTGTTGTTGCTGCTGCTGCCTTGTGATGCATTGAGACGCCTTATGGAGCTTTGTGTTGCTTTGTGCCTTGTGATGTTGCTGCATAGTGATTATCGCGGAAGCGAGCATAGTGATTACAGCAAAAGCTGGCATAGTGATTACCATGAAAGTAGGCATAGTGTATTGTGATAACAGTTGTGAGTGCTGTCGGTTGTGGCGTGAGCCATGACTCATAGTGTTGTTGCTGAACATGATGAACTTACATGCTTTGTGTTTATATATTGTATGAGTGATTTGTTAATACTGGGATTCTTTAGAATCTCACTTTTTCCAAATGACTAACATTTCAGATAGGGCAAGTGGCTCAAAGGGGAAGCGGCCAACCTGGAGTGGTTAGGATCTCATAGGGACATTTTGATTTTGGACTGTTGGTTATCTAATAGGATTTTTGGGAATTTTGTATGTATACGAGCTGTAGATAACATTTTGGATATGTAATCCCCATTTTCGGAAACATTGAACCCATTGTATATATATACAAGTAACCCGGGGTTGCCGGGATTTTAGTTACGCACTCTAATATTTATTATGTGATTTAACTGCACAGGTAGTTGTATTTGAAGGTGAATATAAGACCATATTAACTATGTTTTTGAACTATTTTTTTGGTATACCCCATCTTGAAAATAAGGGATTATAAATGTGTTTTTGTCTTATTAGTCTCTATTTCACTTAAATTTCATAATTCGGATATAATTACAGTGAGGGGGTTACATTTTTTATATCAGATCTGTAGTTCCTGGCAAGGGTAGAGTTTGCTAGGATAGCTCCCATAATGTGGTCTTGTGATAGAAAATCATTTGTGAATAACCGTCGTATACATATATCTGTTCTGGTTATGTGGATATATGTGCTTTGTGGAATTATGTGTATACCATAATTGTTGGATTAATGGGGTGAGTTCTTTACAGAATGAAAAGAACAACAAAAGATCGCCCCAGAGTACAACAAGTAAATCCCGAGTTGGAGGTTGTTAATGAGAATCCACCGGACCCATTGCAAGAAATGATGGGGTTGATTCAGGATCAGTAGGATATGATTGATGAGCTTAGAGAAGAGCTCAGAGCTGAGAAGAAAGCCTGTAATTCTAATTCTTCTCAAGGTTGTCTTGTTTATCATCATCGTCTTCATATCTAGGCACTCTCATGCATTAGAACCACCAACCTATTCAAATTGAAGCCAACATCTCATCACACAAGTTATTGCACAGAAAAATGCATATTCCTTACTCAAGCATCCAATGTCCAACATTGCCACTCCCTCACCGGACGCCATTTGTAAAGCCCAATCAGCCATGCAATCTCTCTCCTTCATCCTGACCTCCCTCTCTTCCTCAAATAGCCTCGCTCTCCCTCTCTCCCCTCCACAACCCCATCGTCTCCTCCCACATCTCTGTCCTCATCCGGCAACCCAACTCTGGCTCCGTCAACAACCACCTCTATCGATGGCTCTATGACAGCTTCCAATCTTGCATCCCTGAACTCCATCTCATTGTCCTCTATTTCCTGCTCATCATCACCAACATCTACCTCTCCTATACCATCAACCGAAATCCTCGGGCCGGCTTCGGGGCCATCCCCTTAGCCTTCTATGCCTTCAAAACCAATTCCAGCAACGGCCAAGCTGTCACTATCATGATCCTAGAGTTGTCCCACGCAAGCATCTACCATGAATCCAAATCCACCATCAAGAACAATCCATAAACCTCAACCTCGCCATCATAGCCCACCCCCTCGAACCCTACGGCACCGTATGCTCCACTTGCTGAACCAGAATCATCGGCATGACATTAGAATTATCCTATAGCAAGATTTCTTAGATGCCCATCAAATCAAAAATTGAATTTTGTGAGTTCAGTAAGATCTAGGTTGGTCAAGTCCGAAACATACAATGTAGTGAGATAATTTTTTAAATTTTGTAATATTTCAAAATTTTAATTCATTCCTTTTGAAATTATTTAAATTCAATATACGTCTCTTATCAATTTTGATTGTATTTTTCCATCTTTTCTGTATGCATTCATTGACCAATAAATAAACAGATCCTCAAGATGGTTTCAAAAGATAATAATTTTTAGTTTTAATTTTTATCCATTTGAAGGGTGTAAAAGTCATGGCCCCTTGCTCATATTCTACTTAACATCGGTTGTCTCCACGACATCAGTCTAATCCAAAAGGAAATTAACACGTACTGATTCTTTTAATTTAACCTGTTTACTTGGTTTTTGATATAAAAAACAAATGTTGGTTACGAAGTAAAAAAGTAAATAAAATTTTAGTATATTACCATCTCCGGCTCATTTATAAATGGGAGAATTGCCCAAAAAAATACCTTTGGGATAAATTAATTGCTGATTGCTACCAAGATGCAAGCGATCTTCCATTTTGTTCAAACCATCTCCCATGTGTGCAAAAATCTTCCATATAAATGTGCAAACAATCTTCTATTGTGTGCAAAATATCTTCCGTTAGGTGCAACAGATCTTCCATGATAGCATTCAGCAATTAATTTGCCAAAAAGGTATTTATCAGCAATTCTCCCTTTATAAATTGTTTCTTATAGATGAGCTCGACCTCTTGAGGAACTACATACAACAACAGAATGAAAAATTCCTTATATGAATGAAAAAATAACAAGGTTTGAATAATAATATAAATATTATACCTGTTGCCGTTTTCTTGATCCTTTCTCCGTTCGTTACTTTGTTATATATCAAAAATTATTTTTTAACCATATTATCAAGGAAAGAAAATCCGGACCAGGCAATGAACCGGTCATAGTATAAGTTCAAGGGTTAATGAGCCAACCGAGGTCTAACCGGTAGTTGAACTGGCTATATTAAAATATTATAATTTATTAGTGGCAATATATATATATGTTAATATATTTTTAAACTTCTATAGATAAAAATGAAGATTTTTAGAAAAAAAAATTATTAAAATCTATTAGTATTAGTTATAATACTTATACTTATATAACGATATCTCATTTCCTATAATTATTATATCCTTTTAAATAAATTTTTTTATTTTTTTAGATTTTTTCTTTCTTTATCTACTTTTCTCTTCATCTTGGTTTTCAATCTTCAATTTTCCCCTAAAAAATAGCACAAAATAATAATTTAAAACTAAAAACAAAGAAACCAATTAGACCATCGATTTTGACTAGTTTTAATCGGTCCAACCGATTTCAAACCATTTCAACCGGTTTTACGGTTTAATAGCATATCGGATAGGACCACTAACCAGTTCCCGGTTCAACTGGTCGAACCGGCCGGTTCGGTCCCTTTTTTGTTCATTACATATTATGCCTAATTTATTTTGAAGTTGTTGTTGTAGTTATTACTATTACAATCATTTCCTTATCTTATTGTCAGCTATGAAGTTAGATTTAAACAATATTAGACGTGAGTGACGGTATATTCTACCAACATGATTTTTCTTTCAGCTATAAAATTTGAACTATGAGAATTTCAAGCTATCTAGAATCTGATTGACTCGCTGCAGTATCCATACAAAATTGAAGCACCAATATGAACGTCGATTATGTTACGCAGCAAATACACAATTACAAAAAAAAAACATTGAATTTCTTACAGAATTTGTCATAGAAATGGATTTTCGGTGAAATCCATTTTGTTGCTAACTTATTTTTTATTTTTTAATTTCAAATTGCCACATGCCAGACACCTCATTACCGTCACCCAGCTCCACCACATATCACCGCTCCATATTGGCTGAAAATGCATCACCCACGACCTCACCCGTATGCAAGTGATTCCTTACCAGTTGGCCTAGGATGCTTTAGCATTTTATTATTGCATAATTATATATATGTATATATATATATATTCTTATTATATATAATCAATTATTTATAAATATATATTTGTTTCTCATACATAAATTTATATTATTATAAACAAATAAATATAAATTTAATAATAATATAAAATAATTTATATATTCTTATCATTTAAAAAATAAATTAATTTCAAATTAAAAAATTTTACATCTTAAATAAATTTTTATATGACTATATTTTTGTCTAATTTCTGAATTTGAATTTTATTTTTAATTAACATTACTTAATAAATAATATATATATATATATATATCAAAAAAATATTTGTATTATATTATATATTTTTATTTTATTTTATATGAATATATTATTAAGAAATTACATATAGCATATCATAATTTTAACAATAATTATGGAAAAAATTTTTGAATATTTATATGGCTATTAATATCATAATTTTTATTTTTATAAAGATATTATTTTAAAAATTAAATTTATCTAAAAATTAATAATTTTTTAATATTTTTTATAGAATTCCATATTTTGTGACAACAATTTTTGTGGCAAAATTAACCATGGGAAGTTCCGTGGCTAATTCCATATTTTGTGGCAAATTAATTTCCAACGAAATGTACCACGGAGTATTTTTCCATGGCTAATTCCGTGGCCTATTTTGCCACGGAATGGATTCAGTTAGAAACTTTTCTTTTGGATTTTCTGACAGAATTTGCCACAAAAAAAAAATTCTATGGCAAATTCCGTCAGAAATTCAATGTTTTGTTTTGTAGTGTTACTCTCTTCTAAATCAAACAACACACTAGTAATTATCACAGGGAGTTTCTTATCTTTATCTAAATAAGCATACTTAAATGTGCAACATGTTATGCCTGGTTATCTATGTTGTCTTGTATGATTATTAATTGTATCTTACTATTCTCCTATGATACTACTACACACACACATATAATTCTATGATTGTTTTCTCATTATCTAGTTCCACTCACCACCTCGTAAGTCATTCATTCATGTGAGTGAGGTGGGTCAGGATTTGTGTTACTGAGACAATGGTCTAATTCCATTACTCTTACCATTTTTCATGTGAGGGTTTCAGAGGAGGCGCAATGGGGAAGGAATCGGAGGCCTAAATCTAGCTCTCCTTCACTTTTAGTTATGTTTTGGATGTTTGTTACATCATGAATATTATTAATCGAACATTGGTAGAAAGCCTAAGTCCATTAGAACACATGCATTTATTTACCTATGTGGATCCATGGTTTAATCAGTTGATTTCATCTCATAATAGTTATGCTCTTGAGTAGACGATCCCTTTTATAACCATGTTAGGTGGGCAATATTCCTTTCTAACAATGTTATATTCAAAAGTAAAAGGACAGTCACTACAAAGAAAAAGGGATTTTCATAGCAGTGTATGTGTAGCGATTACACTTAACCGCTACAAATTGTGACATTTGTAGCAGTTATAAGATAATCCACTACAAATTTGTAGTGGTAAGCTACGAGCCAAGTGGTGCGACTGATTGGTAACGTTATTTGTAGCAGTTTAAAGGATAAAACCAATACAAATATGGCGTGAGTTTCCTACCAAAATTTGTCATGGTTAACTTGTAGCAATTACAACATATAAATCGCTACAAAGTTTACGCCACTTGGCACTACCAAGCCACGCCAATAGTGTAACAGTTTTTTGTAGCAGTTATAACAAATTGAACCGTTAAAAAATGCCAAAGGTCACCTATTTGTAGCGGTTAGATTTTCATAACTGTTACAAAACTTTAAAGGTCACATTTATAGCGGTTAGGTTTCATAACCGCTACAGAACTTCAAAGGCCATCACATTTATAGTGGTTATTTTAAAACCGCTACAAAGTTTTGCCGCTCTAGCTTTTTTGTAGCGGCTTATGTAGAAAGAATCGCTATAAAGTCCACAACTATAAAAGGCCTCCACCCTTTCCATTTTCTCGTTTGGCCATTTTGTTTTCTGACATTTTTATAAGAGTTTTCCTTTAGATTTGAGCGTTCTGACCTCTGTCGGAGAGTTTTAACTGCAGTATTTCTCATTATTCTCACTTGAGGTACAAACAATATATATTTTATTTTTATTATAATTTTACATATAAATGTGACTAATTGATTTTTTTTTGGCAGTTGATATCGCTTTAGGGATGGACAAAGGGAAGGAGCCGGAAGTCCCCAGACCGATTCTACTGGGTAGCAGTAATAGAGGAGGGGCAGTGGGAAGGGGCAGCGTGGAGAGAGAGTGACTGCACCATTTCAGCCCATCTCCCTACAACAGCCACCGCTGATGGTCCCACAAGAGACGACCGCACCAGAGATGCCTGATCTGGGAGAGGGAGATATCAATGTCAGTGACTATGACGCGAACGAGGACTTCTAGATCCCGATTCTGTTCAGAGACATGGAGTGGTTCCTAGATGAGAAGGAGGCGCAGGACTAAAACAAACCATGACAGTCATTTTCACAGTCCACTGGGTTTGAGATGCAGGTCCAAGGTAAATATATATTTTTATTTAATAAATTAAATATTTAAATTTGAAATATTAAATTTGAATTGCAATTTATGTAACGTGCGGTAAATTGTGCATATGAGCAGGGAAACGTGTCCATGAGGAGGCTGGACGTGGCTGGTTGAACAGCTTGGACCTAACACTATGAGTTGTAGTTCCGTGGAATAAGGCCATAGACCAACCCATCGACAATGGGGGTCACTTGTTCAACCACTTCATGAACGAGCTAGGCTCGAATTGGATGAGGTTCCCCCTTCACTTCAGGACATGAAGCAATGTTCTGAAAAGGCCGAAGGATCTGGCATGAGACGAGGTGGTGCAGATAATTAATAGTATTTAATTATATTATATTTTCTGTAATTAATTATATTTAATTAATATTTTTTAATTTTCTTATTTGTAATTAGCCATATTTAAATATTTTTTTTTCAATGGTGCTACAGCTTAGGTTTGCTGTCCGGGACAACCGGAAGAGGTATATGCTGATGAAGATGGGCAACGACTGGAGGAATATGAGGAATCATCTCTCCCACAGTATGGATAAGGATGGGAGGATTCATCTGCAGCAGCTAATCGAGAACATCCTGGACGGTGTCCCGCAGAACGACTGGGCGAGTTTTGTTCAGTTCAGGAGGAGCGCAGAGGGGAAGGTAATGTATTTATTAGATTGTTTTGATTATTAGATTTAGATTAAATTATGTAAAAAATTAATATAATAAATTATTATTAATAAATATTATTTTTTATTAATTATAAGTGTTTTATATTGTTTTAATACTTTTAATATTATTTTTTTCCATGCGCTTTCTTAAAGGAATACGAGGTGCCGAGGGCAGCAGACGATCAACCATATGGCAGGATCGAAGACCTTTGATGTCACTTACAGCGAGATGGTAACTTTTCACGTCATCAATTACTTTTAGTTGGTTATTTCATATTATAAATTTAGTATATTGTTGTTTAAATACTAATTTAATTTTGTAATTGTTTTAGGAGAGGAAGGTATAGTAGGAGAACCGTCAGACGGACTATGGGGAGTTATTCGCTATTACCTTTAGACACTGTGACAGGACTCCGACCTTTCAGCAGGTAGAGGCGGCTATTGTAAGTTAATTCATTATTATATTGTTTATAAAATTAAACCAACATTATTATGAAAATAATGTATAATTAATTGTTTCATAAAATAGTAGGAGCGGATGCAACAATCGCAGGCTGAGCTGCAAGAGACCCAGACCCAGGACCCACAAGGGTCTGTGGAAGGACCAAATGATCAGCCTCCTGCTAGTTAGTTTAGGACATTTATATTTTTTAAAACTTTTGTAAATAAACCTAGATATTTTATTTTCAGAACTTAAATTCTTGTTGAGTTTACAATAGTTATATTTATATTTTTAGAGCCTTGTTAAATTCTTGTTGCATTTATGACAGTTATATTTATATTTCTAAAACTAACAAAAAAATAAAAAAAAATTAACATATATTTGTAGCGGTTTTATTGTAAAACCGCTATAAATATTCAAATTTAAAAATTTTGCAGCGGTTAAATTTTCCAAACTGCTACAAAAATATTACTATAATCGCTACCAATAATCAACAGTTGAATTTTGAATTTCCCTCCCACTGTCTTTAAATTTTGTAGCGGTTGCATTAATAACCGCTACAAAATGAAAAGCTAATTTTTCCAACGGTCAAGAACATTTGTAGTAGTCCTTTTCTTATAACTGCTACATGGTGAAAAAAATTTGAAATTTGAATTTCTTCTAGCGCCGAAAGTTGTAGCAGTTGATAAAATAAAACTGCTACAAATATATATATTAGTAGTTGTTATACTAATTAAACCGCTAAGAGTATGACATAAATTTTTCTAAATTCTTCCAATAAGTTGAAATTTTTCTAAATTTTTTTAGCTTGATGGATGAAGCAGATCGTCCTTTATATCAGGGTTGTCAAAAATACTCTAAATTATCTTTCTTGATCAAGTTGTATCATATCAAGTGCTTGTGTGGAATCATAGATAAGGGAATGTCAATGTTGCTTGAATTATTTCAAGATGCATTCCCCGACGCCGAGATTACCACAACGTTCTACGAGGCCAAGAAGATTATCAAGAGGTTGGGGTTGAACTATCAAAAAATTGATGCATGCCTGAATGATTGTATGTTGTATTGGGGAGACGATTCCAGCAGGGAGACTTGTTAAAGATATCACACATCACGGTACAAGACAATTGGGAAGGGGAAAAAGAAGAAGAAACCTGCAAAGATTCTCAAGTATTTCCCTTTGAAGCCGCTCTTATAAAGATTGTTTATGTCATCTAAAATGGTGGAGCACATGAGGTGGCATAACGTTGATAAGAATAAAGATGGTAAATTAAGACATCCCCAGGATGCAGACTCTTAGAAAATGTTTGACAACGACTTTCCATCTTTCACAGCTAACCCCAAAAATGTTCGGCTTGCTTTGGCGACCGACGGTTTCAATCCATTTGGGAATCTTAGCACAAGTTACAATATTTAGCCAGTAGTCTTAGTTCCCCACAACTTGCCCCCTAGATGTGTATGAAACAATGTTCTTTCATTATGGTTATGATCATTCCAGGAAAAAAGGCACCGGGTAATGACATCGATGTGTATCTCCAACCGCTTATTGTGAAATTACTTGACCTATAGAATGTCGGCATCGAGATATACGACGCTTACGGGAAGATATTGTTCAACTTGTGTGCAGCCTTGATGTGGACGATGTGTATCTCCAACCGCTTATTGTGAAATTACTTGACCTATAGAATGTCGGCATCGAGATATACGACGCTTACGGGAAGACATTGTTCAACTTGTGTGCAGCCTTGATGTGGACGATTAGTGACTTTCTTGGCCTTGTCATATTATTTGGTTGGAATGTGCATACTGGGCCGGCGTGTTCATCTTGCAATTTTGACTATGATGCAGTGCGCCTTCCCCACAGCCGAAAGTGGTGCTTTATGGGGTATCAGAGGTTTTTCGATGGAAGGCATAAGTTCATATTGCAACAAAATCGCTTCAATGGGAAACCAAAAAAAAAGAAGACCACCTTAAACTTTGTCTGATATAGATATCTTATAGCAGCTTGAGAATGTTGAATTTGAGTTCGGAAAAAGCGACGATTCAGCACAAGCTCGCCAAAAAATGCATAGGACTTTATCACCTCAGCAATAGAAGAAGATAAATATTTTATTCACTCTTCTATATTGGAAATCAAATTTACTTCGCCACAGTCTTGATGTCATGCACATTGAAAAAAATGTTTGCAATAATGTAGTATATACGCTGCTTAACGAACCCGACAAGACAAAAGATCATCTTCAAGCGAGGAAAGATTTATAGGCCATGGGAGTTCGTGAAGACGCTTGGCCCGATGAGCATGACAAATTTCAACTGGCAAAGTTTACCCTCACAAAACTAAACAAGGAAGTCTTCCTCGTGACATTGAAGAAATTAAAAGTTCCTTATGGGTATTCAAGCAACATTTCTCAATGTATTGACTTACAGGATCGAAAGGTTGCTGGCCTAAAGAGTCATAACTCATATATTCTTATGCAACAATTACTCCCTCTGGCTATAAAGAATGCACTTCCTCCCGAAGTGTCCATCATTTTGGTGAAACTTTGTTCTTTCTTTTAGAAGTTGTGTTCCAAGGTTTTGATCGTTGAGGGGCTCGATCAGCTATAATCCAGAATCATTCTTACATTTTTTCATTTGGGGATGATCTTTTCTCTGTCCTTTTTCACTATGACGGTTCACCTTATAGTTCACCTCGTTTATGAAACAAAGCTCGTTGGCCTAGTTCAATATCGATGGATGTATCAAATTGAGAGGTACTCATTTTAAATATGTACTTCATTATTAGTTCATATGTTTGTTAGTCGCCCTTTTCAACATTTAGTATCATTTTTCCCTTTTTTACTTCATAGGTTTCTTGTGAAATTAAAATCTTATGTAAGGAATAAGGCGTGGCCAGAAGGTTTTATAGCTGAAAGCTATATAGGTGATAAGGTGCTATATTTTTGTTCAAGGTACTTTGATGACCTTGAGATGGCTTTCAACCACTTACCTCGTGTTGATGATTGTCCTAAACCTATGCCAACATCAGGAGAATTTATTCCTCGTGTTGGTAAACTAGTTGGAGGAACTGAGAACTTCAAACTAACGGCAACTGAGAAGTTGAACCTTTCATACTATAAGAACTATACAATCACATGTTATTCTATATCTTTTGTAACATTTTTCACTTTCATTTCAATATCACCTTCCCATGATTAATTGCAGGGAATTCAGAAGTCATGTTAAGCATCAACTCAGGATTCGTACACAACATCCTCCGAAGTTGACAAAAAGGTCCACAAAGAATTCCTAAGCTGGTTTACGCGTAGAATACTAAATGACCACAACCCACACTCACCAGATTTCAGAGCTCTCACAATCGGCCCTCTTGACTTTGTAAAAAGGTCTACAGCATAGAATGTCAATGGTTTCAAGTTTTTCACGGTTTCATGGGATCAAGGATTACAAACTCAAAATTTGGGTGTTTATGGCACCTTTAGGACAAGGAGTTATGCAAGCAGTAGTGACGAAAACATGCAGTTCAAAGGTGTCCCTTACTATGAAACGCTTCTTGATGCCGTGGAACTTAATTACCAAGGCCATTTCACCATGACGTTGTTCAAGTTTTTGTGGGCAAAAACCACTGCTTCCTAAGGACTGACAACTGACGACTTAAGGATCATATCAGTCAATATCTCACGACCAATTCATACTAGTAATTCTTAAGATGATGAGCCGTATATTCTTGCTTCAGAGGCACACCAGGTTTATTATGTCGAGGACGAGAGACATAGGGATTAGCACATAGTCGTTCATTTAAAGCCACAAGACCTTTACGACATAGGTAAAGGCGATAACATTGCCACGAGAGTAAGCTATTTTAGCTCGCCAATTTTGAAATCTTCTTCCTTGAAGGCGATAATAATTTGCCTCTACTTCGATGCATTTTTTTAAGTTCACATCATTTAAATTAAATTTTTTTAACAAAATAATACATCACTAACAATTTTTCTACACAATTTTTGTAGGGATGGCAAGGATGAACTATCAAACAAATTATGTTTTTGCCTTTAAAAAAATATTTAAAATAAATAAATAAAATATTTGTAGTGGTTTATAAACCGCTACAAAAACAAAAATAACTGCTACTAATAAAAACCGCTACAAAACACGATAGACGAATCGCTACAAGTGCTACGCAAATCCCTATAGATACCCCCATCACATCTCATTTTAAACACTGCCCCATTTTTTTCACCTAACCCCTCTTTCATTTTCTCTTATTTACAAATTTTTTTCTGAGTTAAGAAGTTGGATAAGGTGATCAAATATAGTAACAAGTTTTTAAATTTTTTATTTCAATATTTTTTCCCTTCGCATAAAATTTATTCTCACTATTTTTTTTACAAATATTTAAGAGCTTTTTCTCATTTTCACCTATTTTTCTTACATAATCATAATCACATTGTAGTAGACAACATAATAGTTCCTTGTTACCTAGGTATCCTCAATAATATTATCAAAATACAATCTTCATACTTATCCAACTAAATTAAATCATTCCTTTTAAATTATAAATGATCTAAACTATTGAATAATAAGCTAATTAAATTAGCTAAACTACTAAAATAATAAACTATTTAATTTAATATAAAAAAATGGAAACAAATGATTGTATTTTTTTAAAAAAAAATTTACTTACTTTTGTAGCGATTATTCAACCGCTACTAATTAATGGCGCCATTTTAAAACATAAATTAATTTTTTTTGCACAAAATTTGAATTTCAATGAAATTAGTAGCAGTTAAAGAACCACTACTAATTAATGGCGCCATTTTTAAAATCCATTTTAATAGAAGTTCTTGAACCGCTACAAAACGAACCCAAGTTTTTATTTTTTATTTTCTACCTTCCAAATTTCAGGGTTTGAGATTTATAACTGCTACAAAGTTCAGAGAAAATGATTATTACTCTTGGCAATGTTGTAGCGGTGGTTTTAACCACTACAAATATAGTAGCGATTATTCTGTGTGAGTGGCGGTTTAAAATAACCCCTACAAATCCACTTGCAACAGTGGACTTAGTAGCAGTTTCATGAATCGCTACTAATGATGTTGGTAGCGGTTAAAACCGCTGCGAATATATCTTTTTAACCACTACTAAATCATAGTTTTTTTGTAGTGAGTCAGTGGGGTAGTATTCCCTACCGCCTAATGGCATTTAATGTGGATTGTTAAATTTAGATAGTCCTCTTTATTAACCATGATAGAATTGTGATTGTAAGAATGATCTTTTACTATCAAGGTTAACCCTCTCAATATGTTAAATGAACGAGTCGATTTAATTCATAAACTCAAGGTATTCACAATAAATGAACTTGTACGTTGAAAAATAAATAAGTATATATATGAGGAAATAAGGGAAGGAATTACACATTTGTTCAAAACTCAATTTAAACATTTGTAAACTAAATGTAGGTAAGCTATATCTTTATGTCTAACTTGATCTATTATTTTCTTTCGTGAACAATACTTTGAGGACACCTTGTGAGCGGTATATCCCCTTCTCATATCGAGGAAGCCATTGAAGAGTTTGCCATGACTATGTACAGTTAGTGCCCGACACAGTTATGACTTCCCCCCGACCGCTTAAGCAAAGACGATTTATTGCTAAATTTTGTAACTCTTTGATCTTGCCAGACTATTATGGGTTCTTTTTATATTTATCATGTTTGACTACAATTTCTTTGATTAAATGACCTGATCAATAGTTGTCAATTGATTATTCTTTTCTATTTCTTTTTGTTAGAGTAGGTGGAATTAGATCCCCTAGGATCAGGAAATGATAGAGTAATCCCGTAGGATCAGGACATTGACTAACGTTAGGAAACCATAGAAAAACGTAAATCTCTCATGTGTATATAAACTCTTCATCGTATACTCATAATGTAAGATTTTCTAAACATTTAAAACTCTTCATAGTATCAGAGCCATCAAACGAAACATCAAAATCTCTTCAGTCAGTTTTCTCGCAACAAAAGCCATTGTTTCCAGCAAAATCAAGGCTCAAATCTCTCTTCCTCGTACCTCATTAAGGGACACGCGCCAGACCATCATCATCTCTAGCACCAAATCTATCAGAACCCGAGACGACGTTCCATTCCAACATCACGTGAGTGAGCACGCGCCGCTACAACGCTTGCTGTCAGACCCACTAGCCGGCAGGTTAGGAGATTTCTAGCGGCATTTTCTGGTGAATCTTAGGGCGGTCTGATCGACTTCCTCTCTCCATTTCATCCCCAGTGGCTATGTCGTCAATCTATCTCATTGAAATTCTTGGGTATATCTTGCTCTGGGTCTCCTCTGTGGTATTTTTCAGTCCCTCCTCTCTTTTTTTGCTGGTTCCGTAGTTGGGTTTTGTCCTTTTGATCACAAGAGGGGATTCTTGTTAACTTGGAGACTTCAATTTTCTGTATTTGGAAGACTTCTTGGTTGGATATTTCTTGTTCCTTTTCGGGTATTGCTGCAAAAAAATTTTGTGACTTTGATTATCTTATCCACTTTAAGAACCTTCACTCCTGCATGGTACTTCTTTTATTCCGTGAATTTGTGACTTCTGCTTGATTTGAGTACTATTGTGATTGATTATTCTACATACCTGATTCAAAAAACTCTGATATATTGCCTATGTCTGCAAAAATCACTGATTCAAAATTAAATTGGACAAATTATAGTGATTGGAATAAAACTGTTAGGCTATATATTTTGGGCATTGAAAAGGAAGCCCACTTGACTCAAGATCCTCCCTCTGGTAATGATGATAAGAGTTTAGCCTGGTCTAGAGTAGATGCTCGAATTTTCTTTCCAATTCGAAAATCTATTGAACCACGGATCCTATCCTCTATTAGTCACTGTAACACAGTCAAATAAATTATGAATTATCTAGATTTTATGTTTTCCGGTAAAGGAAATATTACTCAGGTTCATGCAGTATGTAAGGGCTTTTATCGTCCTCAGCAATAGAATCGTCCATTGAAGGATTTCTTCTTGGACTTCAAAAGGTTGTATGAAGAAATGAAGGTACTTATGTCTCCACAGGCAGATCTTCAAACACGCATTAAGAATATGGAACTACAGGGTATCATCAGTTTTCTTGAAGCTCTTGATCCTTCGTATGAGACTATCCGCTCTCAAATTCTTGCTAGTCAGGAGCTTCCATCTCTTGATGAAGTATTCTCACGAGTACTTCGTGCTGATAGTGTGGTTCGTCCGTTTGGCAATTCAAATGCCAATGCCTTGGCTGGACGTGGCCCCTTTGAGAATAAGAATTATAAACAGCGCTCCCCAAACATGAATTCTAGCAGTATTCTCTGCAATTATTACAAGGAACCTGGTCATATTAAGAAAAATTGTCGAAAGTTACAGAAAAGCAACAACGTGATCAGCAACGTGGTTTTGCCAATATTTCACAGACACCTGATCCGATAGATGCTAAATCATCACATAGCAAAGCACTTGCTATAGCCAATCTATCCTTTGGTTTCCAACTTCTTCGACCAAGTGAATCATAGATTCTAGCGCTACCAACCATATGATAGGTAACCATCATTTATTTTCTTCATATGCTCCTTATGCCAACCCATCCTCCATATTCGTAGCCAATGGTTCCTCTGTTCGTGTGATTGGTTCTGGCATAGCTTAACCAACTTCATCTATTTCATTATCCTCTGTCCTTAATACCCCTGATCTTACATTTAATCTTCTATCCCCTAGCAAACTCACTCACCATTTAAATTGTTTTATCTCACTATTCCCTGACCATTATGCGCTTCAAGATCTGTCGATGAAGTAGATTATTGGTAGAGGTTACAAATCTGGCAGACATTACATCCTTGATGATACGGTCCCATGTTCTGTTACTTGTTCTGGTATGTCATCCCCTTTGAAATCCATTGCCGTCTTGGTCATTTGTCACTGTCATCTTTAAAGAAGTTGTATCCTCAATTTTTGTCTGTGTCTACATTAGATTGTGAGTCGTGTTAGTTTTCCAAACACCATCGTGTGCCCTTGGCACCTCATGTCAATAAACGGGTTGCGTCCCCCTTTGAGTTAGTCCATTCTGATGTCTGGGGTCCTTGTTCGGTTACATCACAGACTGCTTTTTGCTATTTTGTAACTTTTGTCGATGATTATTCATGAAGCACTTGACTTTACTTAATGAAACTACATTCTGAATTGTTTTCTCATTTTCAAAATTTTTGTACTGAAATTCGTACTCAATTTGACATTTCTGTGAAAACCCTTCGAAGTGATAATGCAAAAGAATATTTTTCAACCCAATTCATAGAATATATGCAACATCATGGTATTCTTCACCAATCTTCTTGTGTTGATACACCTGCTCAAAATGGTATTGCTGAACGAAAGAACCGTCACCTTTTAGAAACTGCCCGAGCTCTTATGTTTCATTCGTCTGTTCCTCAACCATTCTGGGCTGATGCTATGTCTACTGCATATTTTCTTATTAATCACATGTCTTCGATTGTTCTTTATGATGCCACACCATATTCCCTTCTGTTTCCTAACAATAAGTTGTTTCCCATTGATCCTAAATTTTTTGGATATGTGTGCTTTGTTCGAGATATTTGTCCAAGCATCAGTAAACTTGATCCAAAATCTTTGAAATGTGTCTTTCTTGGTTATTCTCGAGTTTAGAAAGGTTATTATTGTTACTCTCCTGATCTCCGTCTTTATTTTGTATCCATTGATGTCGTCTTTCATGAATCCTCTTCATTTTTCAAATCTTCAGTATTGCCTGAGTCTTCCTCTATCACACATGACCTTAATGATATCCTAGTTTATCGAGTCCCTATATCACTAGTACAGGCAGCTATTCCGAAACCAGATTTCATCAATGATGCTGATGTTACTGCTACTCCACCTTCACCAAGAACTGCCTCACCAACTCATTTTGTTTCTGATAACCTTCCTCCTGACACCTCTGCTCCACTTGATCATGACTCACCTATTTCGGATTCCCAAAATCCTACTAGTATTTCTATTCCCCCAAATCCTGATCCTAATGATTTGCCTATTGCTCTCAGAAAAGGTACTCAAACCCTTTGTCTTCCAAAATGTTATGCTGACTGTACCTATTGTAACCCCCTTTACGACATAGGCCGAGATTAGTTCATAAATATGTAATTATGTGAAATTAGAGACCGTAAGATGATTTGAGACTTATAGAAAATTAAACTTCCCAAAGTTAGGGTTTACAAAAACATTTACAAAACCTGTTCACAGCGGTCTCATATTCATATTTCAATATATAAATGGCCTGTATAGGTTTATTTCATTCATACATATCAGAGTACAGCATAAATTCCTAACACACTCGGGTTCCATTGATTAATGAAGGGTCTACAAGGCATAACCACCTACAGAGTTTCCCATAATAAGGGGATTACACAAATACTATCCAATGGACCCAAAACTTCTACCAAAGCTACTCCCACACAAAAACACCCAAGGAATCCAATGGAATCATCAAAATTATCCAAATCCTACTCCATTATCATGCTTTGGTTTTGGGCAACATAATCATCCAAATTCCAAATTCCAAAATCATCCAAACATACCATTCCCATCCCCAATCAATCTATCTATCCAAAAATCATACCAAAACACCTATTTCTATACCAATAACATGTCAAACTACCAATGACCCTATTCCAACGAAAATGGGCCAAAAATCTCAAAAATTCAAATCTTAATCATTTGACTTAAAACATAGATAGAAGGATTGGTTTCACTTACCTTATCAACTTTCTCAAAGACACTTCTTGATTCACCAACCTTCAAAATTTCATATGGCACAAATCAACACCAATAGGCACACTATACACATCAAAATGAAGCTCTCACTCCAAGGATCAACATTAATGAAGTGAGTTTGGGCAAAAGAGGACATTTGCTTACCTTAATCACAAGCTCTTCTTCCTCTTTCTTGGGCAACAATGGCCGAATAAGAGAGAGATGGAGTGTTGGGGAGATGAAGAATGATGATGACATACTCCCTCTCCTATGCTCAGCAAAAAAGAGGGAAGAAGAGAGAGAAAATATTATTTTCAATTGCCATTTGACTTTTCCCCTATCTCTCTCTTTATTTTCAATTGACACATGTCACCTTCCTATTGGCTCTCACAAACTAAGTCACTAATTAGTCACCAATTACACTTCTATTTTTCTCTTAGCTAGTAATTAATTTCTCCTTTAATCACTAACTTATGGCCAATAATTCCATTCTTTCCATTTTTCAATAATTATGGCATATTAATTAAAAATTGCCACAAAATACATAATAACTCCAATTAATTCAGAAATATCCACAATAATTGTTATTAGCCCTTAATCAAAATTTGGGACATTACACATATCCTTTCTCCTTATTTGTAACCTACCAGCGCTTATCTCCAACAACCTCCTCCCTTGTTGCTACTCTTGATTCCATTTCTACTCCTACCATACTTCACCAAGCCCTTACTCATCTTGGTTGGTGTGCACCAATGAAAGAAGAATTGATGGCCCTCGAAAAGGCTGATACCTGGACTCTTGTCGATCTACCTTCTGGAAAAAAAGGCTATTGGATGTAAATGGGTGTTTGTTGTTAAAAGCTCGATTAGTTGCCAAAGGTTATGCTCAAACTTATGGTATTGATTATTCAGAGACTTTCTCCCTGGTGGCCAAGTTAACCTCTGTTCGCCTTTTGATCTTTCTCGCTGCTATCCATCATTGGGATTTGCATCAACTTGATGTTAAGAATGCCTTTCTGAATGGCAATCTTCTTGAAGAAGTCTATATGGAGTGACCACCTGGGTTTGTTGCTCAGGGGGAGTCTGGGAAGGTATGCTACCTTAGAAAATCGCTGTATGGTTTAAAGCAAAGCCCTCGTACTTGGTTTGACAGGTTTTGTAATGTGGTTAAGAAATTTGGATTGAATCAAAGCAAGTGTGATCATTCTGTATTCTACCAACAATCAAATGCGACATGATTCTTCTAGTGGTATATGTTGATGATATTGTAATTACTGGGAATAATACTTCTAGGATCTCGCAACTTAAAATCTTTCTTAATTCTCACTTTCAAATAAAAGATTTGGGACCATTGATGTACTTTCTAGGTATTGAGGTTCTGCAAAGTAAGAAGGGCACCCTTTTAACTCAGAGAAAGTATGTTCTCGATCTCGTGAAGGAGACTGGAAAGCTTGGAGCTGCACCAAGCAGCATTCCTGTGATTTTGAATCCCTTCTTAGATCTTAATGCTAGTATGTTTGATGAGCTTCCAGATGATTTGAAGAAGAAGATTGATCTATAGAAATTGAGGTCGTTTCCATTTCTTGAGAGATATAGAAGACTCATTGGGAAGCTGAATTATCTAACGGTAACTCGTCCTGATATAACCTTCTCAATTAGTAGGCTCAGCCAATTCATGGCATCACCAACAGTGGCACAATGGGAAGCTTTAGAACATATCTTGCATTATTTGAAAGGATCTCCAGGTCTTGGTATTCTTTATACAGATTATGGCCACACTAAAGTCGAGTATTTCTGTGATGCGGATCATGCAGGATCTAAAGCCACAAGATGATCCACTACAGGTTACTATGTGTTTGTTGGTGGAAATTTGATATCTTGGAGAAGTAAGAAGCAAGGGTGTCACACCCTCTTTTTATTTTCACCTATTTCAGAATACTTGCGGAAAATGATACATGGTTCGGTGAGCAACACAAGAAAAATATAAATATACTGATAATAAGTGCATGATTACATAAATTCCCCATAGGAGCTCATATATGATCATTACCATCAATGTAGCCACACAGAGCTACTTGGGTATCTAAACCCGTCACAGTGAAACAGACATCTTCTCGTCTTTATTCCACCACTGCAATCCCCTCATATGGTTCTCTGCATTGTTCTCAGCATATCTTCTGTATTCTCCTGTCTAAATTGTTGGTAGGGGAGGTGAGATTCTCTCGAATCTCAGTAGGAAAACAATACTAATATGCATGTACGATAAATGTTTAATGCATGACATGCTTGCATCACATAAGTCATTCTCACACAATGACAAATCTGTAAGCTCAATGCTTCAAACAATATACTTATGGCCATAGCATAAATTGAAACATAACTTCAAATTATTTATACATGTTTCACATAATCAAGAAAAGCAATAACATGCATCAACACACTAACACAAATATCATATGCATGCAGGAGAGGAAAATTCCCTACCTTAAAGCGTGCCAACAGTTCAAGCTCCATATTCAATCCTACAATTCCAAATGTACCATTTAGACACTTCCATGATGTTTCTAGGGGTTGAGTTTATATTGAAAAATTACTAAAAATGACCCCGAGGATCCGGCTAGGCCCCGTTGTACCTGGTCTAACTGTACTTTTCTCAAAATTCTATCATAGGCTATCCTGACATATTTTCATCCAAGAAATCCATTTCCAGACTCAGAATTACCAAATTCACTGCCAAAAGATGAAATTTCCGTTGGTGGCCTTTATTTCAGTGTTTTAGGGACCTTTTTGTAATTATGCTTTCTCGACCTTTTCCGAAAAAGTGCCCAACTGTAACCCCACCTAATTTTTCCTCCTGAACCCAATGGAATCATCAAATCATTGAAAATCCAACTCTAAGGCACTCTAACAGTCTTGACCAAAATGCATAGGTTTTCCGGGAAAAATTGGGGTTTTTCGGTTTCGACTGCGTAAACATATTCCTTTCTACTCTTAACCACCTTATTAACTATTCCATTAGGTTACAACTACCATTTAGTACCAATTTGGACAGCATAACACTTAGGTCTATTCAATTTCCAAATTTCAAATCAAAGACAATCCGACAAAATTTCACCTATTAAATTGCCCACAACAACCAGAATAATCAATATACGAAGGTTTGGAAGTTACCTCAAGCTCTCACTAGCATTTCCTCTTCTTGGCTAAAAACCCTAAGCTCCCAAGGCTGAAATTTGAGCTTCAAAACCTTAATCTGCATAGAAGAATATCTTAAGAGCGGAGTTATACACGTTAGGTAGAGATTTACTGAAGGAATCAACCTACCGTAGAAGTTTCTCTTATCCTTCTCTCTCTACAAAATTCTACACTTCCTCTCTCTTGCTGCAGCAAAAATGACAAAAATGTGAGGAGGAAGATGATAAAATATGATTTTATAAGATATTATAATTATCCAATAATTATTTTTCCATTTTCAGATTTTTACAAAATTCTAGCAGATTTCTGCCTAAACTTTGAAAAATCAAAACTAATTATAGAAAAATTGAATTGAAGTGATTCTAAAGCCTATAGGACCCTTATTGAGCCTAGTTTCAAGGAAAACTATAGAATTTTTCTAGATAGAATCACAAAATTCCCAGAATTTCAATCTTTGGATGTTGTTCCAGAAAATTTTCAGTTTTTTTGAGCTAACTTCAAAAATTCATATCTTTTTGTATATAGCTCTAATTGAGTCATATGACCTATCAAATTAAAGCTTAGGATGTCTACTTTCATCCCGTAAAATTTCATAATTTTTTATCATAATTTTATCATTCAAAATCACATTACAAGCTCACTACCTCATAGGCGATTTCACCAAAAACATAATTATATTCTCCAAAATTCACCATTTTACTTTCTTAATACCCCAAAGATATTAGAGACATTAGAGAATAGATTTGGGACACATGATAAACCGGGGCTTAGCAGTTCACTTAATTTAGGCTTATTCTCTAGCCTCAAACCTCAAAATTTGGGATATTACAAAGGGATTGTGTCAAAATCAAATGCAGAAGCAGAGTACAGAGCCATGTCACAATCAGTACAAGAAATTGTGTGGGTACTTCAACTCTTGAAGGAAATTGGCATTGTCACAACATTACCTACAAAACTATGGTGTGACAATAAAACAACACTTCATATAGCATCGAACTCTGCGTTCCATGAACACACCAAACATTTTGAAATTGATTGTCATTTTATTCATGACAAGATTAAAGAAAATATTATATCCACAGGGCATGTGCAATCAAATGACCAACTGGCAGATCTTCTGACAAAAGCCTTAAATGGGACACGGATTGAGTATCTTTATAATAAGTTGAGCATGATAAATATATATACTCTAACTTGAGGGGAAGTATTAGAGTAGGTGGAATTAGATCTCGTAGGATCAGGAAATGATAGAGTAGGTGAAATCAAATCCCATAGGATCAGAACATTGACTAACGTTAGGAAACCGTAGAAAAATGTAAATCTCTCATGTGTATATAAACTCTTCATCGTATACTCATAATGTAAGATTTTCTGAACATTTAAAACTCTTCACTTTTCCTCTCGATGAAAAGTTTTTCAGTTTTTGATGCTTCAATCGCTACTCTCAATCTGTGCTTAGTTCTTAGATCACACACTTGATTTGTGCCTTTAAGGGTTGTTGGCTGTTTGTTTCACTTCTTTAATTTTTTGAAATTTCCTGACAATCATAAACATATTTTTGGCAAAAAGCATTTTTTTTAAGAAATTATGGGGAGCGCACATTAGCATATAATTGCGTTGTTTATCTCCCATATATAAACTTTTATTTTGAGTGTATCTTTATATTTTCTTTAGTATGGTTGAATAATGTTAAAGCTTTGACAATGAGGTAGGTTTCTATTATTTTTTCCACCTTAGGTTGTAATGATTTTTGTATAGTACAAAAAATCGAACTGGACCGACTGGTTCAACCGGTTGAACTGGTAACCGGTCAGTAGTCCGGTCTGGTTCAACCATCAGACCATGAGTCGATCAGAAATAGGTCGAACCGGTCAAAAACAGGTCGAACTTGTCAAAACTGGTCAAAATCGGTGGTTTACTGGTTGAACCGGTTTTCTTTTTATTTTTTTAAAATTATTTTTTATTTTTCCAAATATTATCTCGTGCTATTTTTCAGGGAAAACTAAAAAGTTAAAGACCAAAATGAAGAGAAAAGCAGGTAAAGAAAGAATAAATCTAAAAGGGAAGATGATGATAAAAAAAACTATTTAAAAGGATATAATAATTATAGGAAAGGAGATATCATTACATAAATATAGCCATCATAACTAATACTAATAAATTTTAAGCATTTTTTCTAAAGATCTTCATTTTTATCTATAGAAGTTTAAAAATATATTAATATATATATTGTCACTAATAAATTATAATATTTTAATATGACCGGTTTGATTACTGGTTAGACCCCGGTTGACCCATTAACCTTTGAATCTGTGCCGTGACTGATTCATTGCCTGATCCAGTTTTTTATTCCCTGGATTTTTGAGCCATTTGTATTTATTTCAATATATTTTGAGATTTCTTTCTTTGTAGGAGAATGTTGCAAGGCTTCACCAAAACAGAAATTAAATGAGGATAACGGCTCTAATTTTGTTTTTCATTTTGTATTTATCTATTGAAGAAAGCAACAAATGAATCAAAATCAAATTTTGTTCCCGTATAGTCCGCTTCATCATGGAATCATAATATTTTTCTTATCAATAATCAATTCTTTTGTTAACATGTGACGTGATAACCATGCGGATGAGTACGATGACCACATTTTCCAAAGTAGCTAGGTTTTAATGCCTACTGGACCTTTGCTTAAATGACCTACCCAAATCTATGGAGTAAGTAAAGTTGACAAACTTCATTCTAAACTTCCGCTTAAAACAAAATATATTGATTTGGAAATGTTTGAAAATTTTAGAGTTCAAGAATCTATCACTAGTACAGAAAAGGGTTTTTAGATCGTAATATTTAGACCGGTTATATCGGATAAGGTCTAAAAATATGACCGGTAGCATTTTTATAATTATGATGAAATATTAAGACCGGTTATTAATATAACCGGTCTTAAAATATATACAATAAAAAAATAAAAATATTTGATATATTTTCTAGACCGGTTTTAAAAATAACCGGTCTAGAAAATATTATCTGAATTAAAGACAATCATAAAAATAAAATGTTTATTATTTGTAAGACCGGTTGTAAATAAAAACCGGTCTTAAAAATTCAAAATTTTAGACCGGTTATTAATTAATAACCCGTCTTAAAAAGTTTCAATTTTTAAAACCGGTTATTTATTAATAACCGGTCTTAAATATATATTTTAAGACCGGTTTTAAGATAGAACCGGTCTTAAATATTACTTTTAAGACCAGTTGTAAATGACAACCGGTCTTAAAACTTACCTGAATTTCAAAACCCGCCTAAATTTAGCTCTAAAATTTCATTTCAAGAGTCAAGCACATCAGCAAAACCCCTGCGTCTGTTCGCAGCAGCTCCTCCTTTCCCCTTCTCTTCTTCGTCCTTAACTTTGCCGCCGTCAACGGAGATTTACTGTCGAATTCATTGTCAGAAGGCTATCGTCTTTTGTTCCCTTCGATTGGTTTCGTTCTCAACCTTGTTTTTATTGTCAGGTTTGTGTTTCCATTTCGTTTTTGGGTTTTTCATTGAAATTGTGAGATTACTTATCCTCCATTTTCTTTGTTCGATTCCTACAGCAAGTGGCCAAGGATTGTTCAAATCCAAAGGAATAAGAGGATCCTCAAGCAAAGGTTTAAGGTACGATTGAATTATTCTAAAATTGTGGATGTGGGTTTATTTTGGTGGTTTTCCATTTGCAAACAGCAGCTGCAACATGTGAACATGATGTTAGAACCGGCTATCACCCAAGAGGGGGGGTGAATTGGGTGTATAATAAAAACTTAAGAACTTTGGAAATCTTTTCGCATCTTAACAAAAGTGGTAAGTATGAAGGTTTATAAATCAATAGTTAGATTAAATAATATATGCTGGAAATATAAGAGTTTAGGGAAGAGAATATGCAAACTGTGATTTATCCTGGTTCAGTCCAATTTGTGATGGCCTACGTCCAGTCCCCAGGCTCCTCCTGAGATTTTCAAATTCACTATCTTCTTGTTTAATCCGGGCACAAGAAAAGCCTTTACAATTCCACAAGTTTAACCGGGTACTTGTGAAACCTATTACAAATCTCTCACTGAAATACTCCCCCTTACGGCAAGTCTTACGAGCAGAGCAATCTCGAAGATCTTCCTTTCCTGCTTACTCATGCAAGTCTTACGAGCAGCAACGTTCTCTCCTGCTTACACCCCTGTAAGTCTTATGAGCAGCAACGTTCTCTACTGCTTGCACCTTGTAAGTCTTACGAGCATAATGTCTTACTGGCAATTCTCTCTACAACTTCTCCCGTAAGGAAATCAACCCTCTCAAGGTCCCTCTACCTTGAGATCAACTCAGAAATATATTTGAAGGTGTTTATAGACTCTCTCACAGAGTGGGTATAATACTCACTGAAGTACAATACAAATAATCACTCTCTCAATGATAAGTAATATAGAAACTGGAAAACAGAGAGTCTATGGGTAGAAGCAGAGGATTCATGTTATTCGCATGTTGGTGTCGTTGCTCTGTTTTCTCTGTCACCCATCGATGTTGAATGCTCTCTCATTTATAGTTGATGAATATGATGGCCGTTGTGAGCATTCGTCCGTTGGAGTCATTTTGACCGTTGAGCATATTTGAAAAATGAGCTACCATGAGCTTTCCGTTGCAAAGTAGAGCGTCACGTTGAGGAGCCGCATGTCTCATTTTGAGCTGTACATCACGTTGTAGAGCGGGATGAATTCGTTTGAGTTTCCAGACAATCTCTTATTGTGGGTCAAACTTTTGTCGTGGTAGGTAGCTGATGCTCGGTGTGTAATGATGCCGCCCGCCACAATTGACTCTTTCATTTGAATATGTAATCTCAACGTTAAATTTCTTGTTTCACACTACAAAATACTTAATCATTAATATGATGAAGAGTTAGTCATGAGTATGTTGGATCATTGGTCAAAAGCTGAATTTCTGGCTTATGGGACTCATCACATGAGTGAAGATATTCGCCATACGTGACCTCCATTCTTGAAGATGCAATCCAAATATTTAATCTCCTGTTTTACACTTGAAATATATGTTAGTTAATGTTTAGGAACAATAACAAGTGAAAACATAATGATTGTATAACATTTAACCACGTTTGGATTGATGGCTGTGAGGCTCTGTTTCGTTTCTGCATTCTACCACGTTATCACTCGAGTGCATTTTATATTTTCACATTCTGGCTTCCTCTCGGGCAAACACTCGCTGCTCTTCACTCGCATCTGCTCGAGTGAAATCTCGACATCACTCGAGCACAACCATTCATGCTTGAGTACGCTTCTTGCTTTCACGTACAAGCTTCTTCTCGGGTTAACACTTTCTTGTCAAAACTTGCATGTGCTCGAGTGAAAAATGGTCTAATACTCGAGCATGGATCCTAGTGCTTGAGTGTTGCAAATTTCTTCACGTTTCAGCTGCTTCTGGATATCACTCGCACAACTTTTTCTGAGAGATAGTTTTTACACTCGCGGGTGATGTGGGGCCACTTTAGAAAAAATTTGTTTATTTGATTCTAATGATGTATCATAAGAATGCTCTTGCCATATGCATTCCAATGCAAAAAGAATCAGCTCCAAACTCCTTGTATTCTGCAAGTTATGATCGAAAGAGTGTCTATTTCGCTAGTCTGCACAAGCATCAACTTCCAGAAGGCATACCTCCTAGAATATACGTTCACATTAGACAAATGACCTATCCATGGAAAGCTCTTTGAGTCTAATTTCATTTGGCACTAGTCTCGTCTCAATCCGATGTGTGGTTTGTAAGTTACGCTCAAAATACCGAACCTGTGTTGAAAAGTGATAGTGATTTCACTGTCTTCTTCCACAGATCATATCTCCTTCATTTGAGCTTCTTTCAATGTGATCTTGGTGCCAATTTTACGTGTTGTGAGTCCTCTTTCATATGCCACCGGTTTTGGGTCAATCCGACATGTGGTTTGAGAGATATGATCAAAATACCTGACCTCTATCAGACTAAACGTAAAATAGAGTAGAACAGAGTATCCACTCCGTGCTCGAGTGTGTTCATCCGTGCTCGAGTGAGTTCATCCCGTGCTTGAGTATTGAGCTCTGTGCTCGAGCATAACTCCCCTAGAAGTGCCATAACTCACATATAAGTCATCTTAGCTTCATATTAACATATTCCAACCATCATTTGATCATAGAAACCTCCGGTATCATCATAGAAACCTCCAGTATCACTTCTAACAACTTGAATCTTGATATTCTTGATAGATCTTCCAAGTTCTTCATTCTTCAATATCTTTCTTCTTGGTTTTCCTCTTGATAATAATTCTCCATAACCAAAGTAAGCATCTCCTTGACTATCTTCAATTTCTTTCTTCTTCTTCCTCTTGTTCATTTTCATTAATTCAATCTTCTTCATTCTTTGCTTGACTAATCTACAAAATATGCAACATTAAATATAGTAGTTAGTCAAAGAAATACATTATATAAACTTTTTGCTCTTATCATGTCATATCTATATTTGACATCATCAAAACTAATCATATCTAACACATAAACGAACGTACATATTGGATTAGATGTATTTCAAATAACTAAACTAATGACTAGTATCATTTAGAATGAAGTTGCCTAGAAAATAAGAATAACGACTCTATATACATACAGATTGGGTCACCAACAATGAGCTAGTGTGAATTTATTTGCATGTGGATAGCTTATCAACATAGTTGTCACATGCATGTGCAGCCTCTGGTAAGAGTGACATTATAAAAATGATCCATATATGCCTGCGCATAGGCCAATCAGTTGAGTAAGAGTGACAATATATAATGATTTCCATATTGATTTTGTAGCTTTTGGTTTCCTTCTTTTGATTCGACCCTGCGATTTGAATTTAAAATCTTTACCAATATGAAAACTTGCTTTAGGGAATTGCTTTTACAATTGCAATTAATCATTCTTCCTTCAACTTGTGCATTGCAATTATTTGTTCATGTTTGCATAACTTGGAAATTGCCTTTGTAGATAATGCCGTGTTATAACAATAAGCATCGTGTAGCAAAATTGCCTTAAATAGTGTTCTTAAAGTGTTTTTAGACAATGAGTCGTCCTAGTGAGGGTACTCCCGATCCAACTAATCCAAATCAAAGCGACCCTAGCAATGCTCCGAGTCAGGAACATAATGAGCCACGTAACCGGCCTAGATGAAGGGGTAGGAGAGCCACCCGATTGAGAGACATTCCTCTCAATTGGAATACCGGGGGAAAGATTCCGATTGAGTTTGATAGATATTGGAAACCAATTGGGCCTAATGCCCAACGGTATAGGAGTTTTGTCGGCCTCCTAGTATGCAACAAGCCTAGCATCTTGATAGAGCAATGGAGAAATGTCGATAGAGGTGTGAAGCAACATATTTGGGAAACTATACAGCTCACTTACGACATTCCTGAAAGTGAAGTCTTGTATGACAAGACAATGACGTATTGTGATGAACGCTGGAGGAAGTTTAAGACAAATCTAGCCAACAATTACGTGCGTATCGAGGAGGAAGAAGGTCAGCCTCTTCCTAATCCGTGCGATCAGTATTCTTTTATTGACGAATAGACTTGGCAAGCATTTAGACGGCTTCGGACTACTCCAGAAGCATTGGTGAGTTGTTGACTTATTTTGCAATTGATTTGCTTATGAATTATGAATTATCTTTATTGATTTACAATGACTTAATTTTGATTTCTTATTCGTAGGAAAAAAGGAAAAAGGCCCAAGAAAGTGGTAGAAAGAATGATTGCCCCCATACAATGTCTCATGGGGGTATGCGAAGGCCGAAAAAGAATTGTTGGCAGCCAAATGGAAGAGATTGGAAGAAGCAGCTCAATCTGATCCTTCTGTTCTTCTTTCTCCACCATCTCCTATACGTCGAGAAGAGAAGTGGTTGTTCGCTCGCCAAAAGAGGAGTGGGTCTTATACGAGTGAACAATCTCGTGTAGTCGGTGAGAAAATTGTAAGTATTGTTGTTCACTTGTTGTTATTAATTATTTAGTAAACAAATTTCATTACTAACATTTGTCATCTGTCTTATAGGAGGAGCTTCAAAAAAACAATCTGAGGGATCGTTTAGGTCGGATGGGAGGAATGACATCCTGACCGTAGCTACAGGAAAACCTGAGCATCCCGGCCGTGTCAAGGGGATTGGAGGAGGGGTAGGCATAAGGGATTATTTTGGAGCACCCTCACGCCATTCCTCAAGTGGTATGGTGACTAGGGAGGAGATGGAGTGTATATTGGCCACTGTGAGGGCGAAAGCTAGGGCCGAGGCAGAAGCATCATTTGATGCACGATTTGAAAAAAGGTTCAGTAAGATGAAGGAGGAATGGATGATCATAACAAGCACAAGAGAAGCAAATACCAGTGCTCCCCAGGCTCATTCCCTAAACCCTAAACAGAGCACTAAAGGGAGTTGCATTGGTCAGTCATCAGAGGGTCCTGGCAGCCAAATTGGAGAGCCTTGTGACTTGTTTGTGGAGGATCCTCTGAAACGATTAGTTGCACAGGGGAGCATGCACAACTTGGGATCAACTGTCCACCACCAAGAAATAAAGGATGATCAAGTCAGAGTGGCAGTTGAAGAGGTGATCGTTGCAGATGCACCTCTCCCTATCCCTATTGATGACTTCAAGGTTGTGGGCGATGTCATCAACTCTTTCATCTTGTGGCCAAAAAATCTTGTTTCTGATTGAGCTGAGGAATCCCCGCCTCCACCTCCACCTCCCTCCACTCAAGATGTTTCACGGCCTCCATTGAATGTCATGTAGCAAGTGATTCTGATGGCATATGATACATCCTTTCGACCAAGAGATTGGCCTACTGAGTCAACTGTTGGCAAGTCAGGAGCGCACTGCTATCTTGAGAGGGATGATTTAATGTCCCTGGTAGCTCCTCTACAACAGCTTACAATTTCGATTGTCCAGCTCTTTTTGATGTAAGTATCTTCTCAAATTGGAAGTTAATATTTTACAAATTACGCCATTAAACTTTGATTTAATGTCCCTGCCTGAATTATTGTAGGTTGATGCATCGCAGGTTGGTTGACTCTGGAAAAATCGATAAATTTGGACTCCTATGCCCTCATCAACTCTACGACAAAGGGACCACTTCTTCTATCAGACACATATACTTATCGCACAGGCTTAGTGAAACCACAATTGAGTGTTTCTTGGCTCCATATTTGCATGGGTAAGACAAATTTATATTTCATACTATACATAATATTTTATATTTGCTTAAAAGTTTTCCCTTTTTTCAGTGATCATTGGCAGTTGGCTATTTTGTGCAAAAGGAGTTATTTTGTCATCCTCTTATGCTCCCTCCACTACAGCAAGCCAACTAGTGAATTGAAGAAAAGCTTGAACTCATGAGTTTTCTTGCATTATTAATTACCTTTCGTGTGCAAAATTTATGGAATTTGCGTAAAATAAGTAACCTTTGTGATTTTGATGATATAGGGCAATGCGGACATTCCAACACACTTGTGGTAGGCCTATGCGTGAGGTAAGAGACCCTACATGGATCTTGCCAAAGGTTAGTTACATATTAGTTTGTTTTAAGAATGTATTCAATAATAAGTCATGCTTTAATTTTATACTTGTTTTAACAATATCATATTATTTTTCAGACCCGTAGGCAACCACCGGGGTCCAACTTGCGTGGGATGTATATTCTGAGACACATGTATAATATTATTACCCTAGGCACAACAGAACTTACTAAAGAGGTAAATGTATATATATATTCCAAAAATTTTGTACTATTATTTTTTTTAAGTGAATTTAATATTTTTCCTGGCTTTGGTGTTTCAGATGTTTGAACTTGCTGACCCTTTTCCAGAAGAAGATATTGAGCACATTCACAAATGTTGTGCTGAATTCATTTATGAACTTTTACAATAGTGATTTCTTGTAAAACTGAGGAATTGTTTTCTGTATATTGATGAATTGACATGGTGGTTAATTGGGTGCAAATATAGTTGGTTGCATGATTTGACATGTTTGTTGGTTTTAAGATGATTTTTGTATATTTTGATGAATTCACTAGCTTGTTGGTTGCATGATATATATGACATGGTTGAATTCATTTATGCCTACTGAACATTGTAAGTGGAACTGGTAAGTGGAAGGATAAAGCAAAAGGAAATGGTAAGTGGAAAGTTAAAGCAAAAGGACATTGTAAGTGGAAGCAAACTGAATACCATATGGCACTTAACAAGTATGGCATTGTAGGTAGCAATTCAAGGATGCGTTCTGGTAAAAACCTAATCACACACATTTAAAAAAAAATATAACACTTTTAAAACCGGTTATAAAAATACCCGGTCTTAAAATTAATTTTAAGACCGGTTGTTAAAAATAACTGGTCTTAAAAGTAATTTTAAGACCGGTTGTTGAAAAGAACCGGTCTTAAAATTAAAATTTTTAAGACTGATTAGTTTTAGAACTGGTCTTAAAATTACTTTTAAGACTAGGTATTTTTAACAACAGGTCTTAAAAAATTCTCTAAAACCCCTTCCCCCAGAGGTCTTTTAAGACCGGTGCTTATGACAACCAGTCTAAAAATTGTTACTTTTAGACCGGTTATTAATATAACCGGTCTTAAAAATGATATACTTTTAAGACCGGCTGTATCAAGACCGGATCCAAAACTGGTCTAAAAAGTCGATTTTAATCGGTCTAAAAACCCTTTTCTGTACTAGTGTATAGTAATTAAATTTGCTAGAGGCGTGTAATTATTTGTTTAATGAGAATCTTAGTTCTTGACTTCACGCAGGGGAACGGTACTGTAAAAGTGCAATCTTGGTTTCTAATAAGTACAATTTTGGAGGAAGAAGGAATGAGATATGTAATACCCCGAATTTTGGGATTTGAGACTTAGGAATAAGTTTAAATTAATTGGACTACTAAGCCCCAATTTAGCAGGAGCCCAAATTTATCCCCTAATGATTTTTATATCTTTAGAGTATTAAGAAAGTAAAATGGTGAATTTTGGAGAATATAATTATGTTTTTGGTGAAATCGCCTATGAGGTAGTGAGATTGTCATGTGATTTTGAATAATCAAATGATGACCAAAAATTATGAAATTTTATAGGATGAAAGTAGACATCCTAAGATTTGATTTTATAGGTCATATGACTCAATTAGAGCTATATACAAAAAGATATGAATTTTTGAAGTCAGCACAAAAAAACTATGAAGTTTCTGGAACAACATGCAAAGATTGAAATTCTGGGAATTTTGTGATTCCATTCAGCGAAAGTCTATATTTTTTCTTGAAACTAGACTCAATAAGGGTTCTATAGGCTTTGGAATCACTCCAATTCGATTTTTCTAGAATTAGTTATGATTTTTCAAAGTTTGGACAGAAATATGCCAAAACTTTGTAAAAATCCGAATTTTGGAAAATTAAACAATTGATTAAAATATTATAATATAAATCATAGAAGGCAAATCATCATCTTTCTCCCACCATTTCAGACGTGAGCTGCAGCCAAGGAGAGAGAGAAAGTTTGAGAGTTTTAGAGAGAGAAGGAAAGGAGAAAACTCACGAGATAGGTCGATTTCTTTGGTGAATTCATACCTAACATGTATAATCCTTCTCCTAAGCTTATCTTCTATGTTGTTTGAGGTGTTTGAAGCAAGATTTTTGGAGTTGGGAATGTTAGGGTTTCAGCCAAGAAAAGGAAAAGCCAGAGGGAGCTTGAGGATCGAATATGGGGCCCGAGCTGTTGGCACGCATTACGAGGCACTCGTTTCGAGGCGGAAAAGGGTTAAGGTAGGGGACTTACCTTACTAGCATGTATTTGATATCTTTGCTTGGTAGTGATGTATGTGATTGCTTTACTTGATTGTGTAGAGCATATTTGAATAAATGAAGGTCTGTTTCTGTTTTCGCTGTGGCCATAGTCTTGTTGTATGAAACATTGAGCATGCAGAAATGTCATTATGAGGCATACATCTAGATAAAGCTAACATGTCATACACATAGCATCAATCATGCATACATTATGGTATCTGTTTCCTACTGAGATTCTCTCGAATCTCACCCTCCCCTACCAACAATTTAGACAGGAGACGACAGAAGATATGCAAACAACAATATAGAGTATCGTACGAGGGGATTACAGTAGTGGAACGAAGACGGGAAGAAGTCTCCATTTCACTGGGATGAGTTTAGACATCCTAGTAGCCTTGTGCGGTTACCTTAATCATAAGTATTATATACAAACCCCTATGGGGAATTTATGTAATCATGCACATATTATCAGTATAGTAATGCTATTCTTGTATTGCCTGCTGAACCGCATATCGTTTTTCGCAAATACTCTGAAAAATGTTGAAATTGAGATAAGGGCGTGACATTTTGGTATCAGAGCTAAAAGAGGTTCTGGTAGAGCCAAAAGCGGTTCTGGAGGAGTCAAAGTTGTTCTGTTAGAGTGGCAGTTCTGGCAAGAGGATGGTATACTGATATAGTCTTGATTACACAAGTGCTAGGAAATATGGACGAACGGGAGGTACCAAAGGAGGGTATCTTCCCGATTTGTGAATCAGCCATGAGAAATGGTGATTTCTAAAAGGCAGCTAGTGGTGCAACACTAGACGGGAATGATCTAAGGATATTTGGAACCTGAGGAAGTAGGTACGACCAAGGCCAATGTGCTGTCCACACCCAATATTTTGGTGACTGAAGTTAGCCGGCACGTCTTTTGAGATGAGGGTAATCACGGGGTACCCGTGGACAGAAGCAATAGAAGTTGATATCTATGTTTGGGCATAGGTACGCGAAAGTTAACCGTGCTTAACCCAGGGAAATCCTAGGATGGGTGACCTCCTGGGAAGTGAGTTGATAGGGTCATGAAGACTAGAGACATATTGATTGTCTTAAGGTTTTTCCATGACTAATGATCATTTATGTTAAATGATTGAAACGGTGTGACAGGGGAGTGGGGATATCCTTGTGAGTCAACCCTTGACCCCGAGGCAAGTACCTCCAGGCCAGGTGATCTGGTATCAGTAAGTGGGGTCCAGTCAGAGATTGGGGGTGTGGCACTAGCTTAATGGTAGCAGGGTTCGCTACGGCGCTCATCTTAATCCCTAGGGTGAGTGTTCAAATCTTGCCAAAGATGAAAGAAAGGCATCAGACGGGGGGAATACCGATATCTTATGAGTTCATCCCTGGCCCCGATGACTAGGTCGTCCAGTTATCAGATTGGGGTCCAGTCAGAAAGAATAGGGATGTGACAATAAAAAAAAAGAGTGAGGATATTCGATTGAGTCTAGTTACCTAGCTTACCCCAGAAGGGTGCGATGCTGGTGCAACTATGACAATAAAAAAAGCCGAAACATATGAATCCAGAACCATGTCCCTTGGCCCTGGATTGGGCTTACTGACAAGGGATGGATTTACCGAAATTGATGAATAGTGCCTATGGGTACATCAAATATAGTGCCTTCAGGTACATCGAATATAGTGCCTATAGGTACACTGAGTATGACCGAGCATAGTACCTACGGGTACACTGAATTACATATTGTTATTCTGATTCAGATCAATAACAAGTGGTATGTAATTATCAATGATCATTAGGAAGGTTATTCAAGAAAGGCCAATGTAGTAACTATAATCTCTCATACACTATGTGATAGTTAATATGTTGTATGTTCTGTATTCTGTGATATGAACTCATGCCTAGGGCACATTACCTAGCTGTAGTCTGGGACTCAGCTGAGGTACACGAACATTACCTAGTTGTGGTTGGTGCCCAACTGAGGTACACGAATATTATCTAGCTGTGGTGCGGGAAGTGTATATGTACCTGTTGTTCTCTGGAAATTCTTGTATTTCATCACATTTTTCTTATATATTTGTGGTTTTAAACTAAAATTGTGCATAAAATTTATACATATAAAGGAAAATGTGATGTGTTGAAAATACTTGAAAAAGTACAAATTTTGAGCTAGATGTATAGGGTTCTAGATTAAATTGAAGAAAATTTGGAAAGTTCATAAAATCCTTCTCTTTGTAGGAGGATGATGACAAGAAATGGAAGCTTACATGGATCCTTGAAGGTGGAGAAAAGAAGAACAAAAGCCAAAAAGGAAGATCAAAGTAGCTTAAAGGTGCCCCCGGTTGCTTTTACTACGCCACAGCGAAGCAAAAGAGAAAACACATAAAAAATAGGCCCTTCTGACCGCGTACGCTGTGGGTTCGCTGTAGTGAAGTGAAAGCAAAGTTGCGGTACTGCAACTGTGCGTTTTGAAAAACTGATGCTTCAGCTGGCTTTTTAACCTAATGGGAGCACCGAAATGAAGACATTCTGCACAAGGAAGAGCTCAAGAATCACAAGGAGGGTTCTTGGAGAGCTAGAGGAGGATTTTGGTGCTTCTTGGAGGAGATTCTTGGAGAAATTCAAGATTTTCTTCTCTTTTTCTGGTTTTTCCCCTCTTCTCTTCCTATTTGCTTATATGGTTATGAGTTTTATGTTGAGTTGTTGGTTTGTATTGACTATGAGTGGCTAAAACTCTCATTTAGGATTACTTCTACTCATTGTATGGATTAAGACTACTATATTTTCTTGTTTTTGCTAGTTGTTGAGAATATATGCTGATTTTTCTCTATGCTTAATTACTATCTTGTGCTTGATCACCACATGATTAGTTTGGTTCAATTGAATGATGCTTGAGAGAGCTATTTTGGTTGTAGAACTTGAGAAAAATCATGCTAGACTTGAAGTTTAAGGATTAAATGGATGGTTTGTTGTTAGAATAGAGATATATCTAACAACCTAGCATAGTCTAATAAAGAATTGCTTTGGGAAAGATGATTTTCATTAATGATAGACAAGAGATTGAATATTGTTAATGAAGATTAAAAATCAATCTTGACTTGAGAGATCTTGATTGATGATCTTAGAATCTTTAACTAACATATGGACTCACACAACTAGCATAAGTGAATTAATTGCATAGTTTTATGAAATACAATGAGGAAGAAATAATCATAAGCCTTTAAACCTTGAAGTAGAATCAATTTTACAATCATCTTTGTTTTACCTTATTGTTTTTCACAAATTCTCTTAATTAACATACTCAATTCCAAATAATTCCATTCAACCTAATTAAACATATGGTTACATTAGTTAGCTCACTTTCGTCATAGTCCTTATGGGAACGATCTTTACTTATCACTTTATTACTTGCGACCCATGCGCTTACGAAAGCTAAACGGTGAACAGGATCGTCCGATGGTAAGTGTATATGTACCATTCAGCCTAGTAAGGACCCAGCATGATACACCATTTACCTAGCTGTAGTCGGTGACTCGGCTGAGGTACACGTAAGGGTTTCAATTGGATAGTTGGCCCTGAACTTTGTGTACACACATGGATTGTTGTTTTAACTGGGTGTTTGGCCTTGAACTTTGTGTACACACACAGATTGATGTGATTTTCATTTTACACTATATGGTGCATGACATATTTATCTATCACATTTTCTATGGATGTTGTGGGTTACTATGGAGGGTCATGTGGTGTGAATAAAAAGGCACCCTACCCGACGAGGCTGCTAGCCACGTCCTAAGGGACTCGGGTATGAGGCCAAGAAGGCCTACGGGTGTGACAATAATAAAAAAAGGGATGAGATGTTTATATCGAAATTTCCCAGAACTCAGCATTATGCATGGGATGATGATTGTGAGAGGAGCTTCAAAAAGATGAAATGAAAAATTTATTAAAGTACCAACACTGATAATCCCATATCCATAGTGGCCTTTGTTGTCTTCACTTATGCCAGATGGCATGGATTGGGAAGGGAATTGAATCCCCAGATGCTAGCAGGCATAGATCGAGATGAGAATTGATGCGAGCCGAGTGAGGGCATACACATCTCGTCAGCTGAAGCTTCAGGAATTGAACTATTCCATCCATAATCTTGAGTTGATGATAAGAATTTTTGTATTGAATCGGGAAACGTTGCCTTTATGGCATAATTGTGGAGTTGTACTACGACCACAAAGATTGAAAGTTCTGATCGGAGATGGCTACCTACGGTGAAATCTGATCGGAGAGGGCTACCTAAGGTGAAATCTGATCGGAGAGGGCTACCTAAGGTGAAATCTAATCGGAGAGGGCTACTTAAGGAAAGTTCTGACCGAAAGGGGGCTGACCAGGTGTATGGGCGCCTGTGTGAAGCATCGAGTACAAAACCCTAGAGTGCAACCATCGTGATGATAAACCCTAGAGTGCAGCCACCGTGATGACAAACCCGCGAGTACAGCCACCATGACGTTGAATTATAGAGTAGAGCTACAGGAACGTTGGTTCTCAACGATGGTGCGTTGCAATGAGTTCCATATTAAATGGGTTTTGATATGAGTTTTTATGGCTTAGAATGATTCAAGTGGAATTGGGCCAAGGTCTAGCATAAAGAAACACAGATTTTGGATGCAGTCAGGTATTATAGAGGTTCCTGTGGGACTTCTATTATATCATCTTGATATTATTAAAGCTCATATGAGGAGATAGACCTCAGAGTGGGCAGTAGAAGCATGGTAAATTTATGCTTAATCTTTAGGCACCAATGATTTGTTTGAGGTTGTTAGTCTCGATATGTATTCAGCAAAGATAATGAATTGTATTTGCTTAAGCCACAAAACCTGATAGACTAGTAAGTCCTTAGGTTGGCAAAATGTGATGTGACTGAAAATTGTGACGAGCCAAGGCTCGAGGTGGTAAGATCCGACATTCAAGGTTGCATAAGGCGGTGTCCCTAAGCTGTAAGACCTGTGTGTCTAGTACTGTGGTTGATGCCTAGTGCAATGACATTAGACCAATGTGTCTAAGGTAATGTTTTGAGGTTGGCAGAACATCCATACTGTACCAGGTTGTAGCGAAGGCAGTAAGGCCAGTGTGACCAAACGTTTTGGTGTCCAATAGTACCATGTCTCACATGAGGCATGATATTCTACCATGGGAGGAACCTAACGAAGTGAACCATTGCCGGCTCACTAGCCCAACAGACCTCATAAGGGGGTGAGGGACATCCAATAGGCCTCGTTAAGGGGGTGAGGATTGGGCCGTTACAAAACAAAAGTGATTGTGAGAATTCGGGTGAAATCTCGAAGAGGCTGTAAGGCTTATGGAACCAAGCGCTGTGGGAACTTATGTTTGATTGCACGCTACCTACTATGTACAGAATGGATGATGAATGCTGAATACTATCTGAGATTAGTAATGGAAGTATGACTACTGTGTTACATGGCTTTTGAGCCTACATGTGATAATAGAATGAGATAGGATTAATCCCTAAGATGTAGACGTTCAAATTTCGAAGACAAAATTTATTGAACGGGGGGAGAAATGTAATACCCCGAATTTTGAGATTGGAGGCTTGGGAATAAGCCTAAATTAATTGGACTGCTAAGCCCCAATTTAGCAGGAGCCCAAATTTATCCCCTAATGATTTTTATATCTTTAGGGTATTAAGAAATTAAAATGGTGAATTTTGGAGAATATAATTATGTTTTTGGTGAAATCGCCTATGAGGTAGTGAGATTGTCATGTGATTTTGAATGATCAAATGATGACCAAAAATTATGAAATTTTATAGGATGATAGTAGACATCCTAAGATTTAATTTTATAGGTCATATGACTCAATTAGAGCTATATACAAAAAGATATGAATTTTTTAAGTTAGCACAGAAAAACTGTGAAGTTTCTGGAACAACATGCAAAGATTGAAATTCTGGGAATTTTGTGATTCCATTCAGCAAAAGTCTATATTTTTCCTTGAAACTAGACTCAATAAGGGTTCTATTGGCTTTGGAATCACTCCAATTCGATTTTTCTAGAATTAGTTATGATTTTTCAAAGTTTAGACAGAAATATGCCAAAACTTTGTAAAAATCCAAATTTTGGAAAATTAAACAATTGATTAAAATATTATAATATAAATGATAAAAGGCAAATCATCATCTTCCTCCCACCATTTCAGACGTGAGCTGCAGCCAAGGAGAGACAGAAAGTTTGAGAGTTTTAAAGAGAGAAGGAGAGGAAAAAACTCACGAGATAGGTCAATTTCTTCGGTGAATTCGTACCTAACATATATAATCCTTCTCCTAAGCTTATCTTCTATGTTGTTTGAGGTGTTTGAAACAAGATTTTTGGAGTTGGGAATGTTAGGGTTTCAGCCAAGAAAAGGAAAAGCCAGAGGGAGCTTGAGGATCGAATATGGGGCCCGAGCTGTTGGCACGCATTACGAGGCACTCGTTTCGAGGCAGAAAAGGGTTAAGGTAGGGGACTTACCTTACTTGCATGTATTTGATATCTTTGCTTGTGTAGTGATGTATGTGATTGCTTTACTTGATTGTGTAGAGCATATTTGAATAAATGAAGCTCTGTTTCTGTTTTCGCTGTGGCCATAGTCTTGTTGTATGAAACATTGAGCATGCAGAAATGTCATTATGAGGCATACATCTAGATAAAGCTAACATGTCATACACATAGCATCAATCATGCATACATTATGGTATCTGTTTCCTACTGAGATTCTCTCGAATCTCACCCTCCCCTACCAACAATTTAGACAGGAGACGACAGAAGATATGCAAACAACAATATAGAGTATCGTACGAGGGGATTACAGTAGTGGAACGAAGACGGGAAGAAGTCTCTATTTCACTAGGATGAGTTTAGACATCCTAGTAGCCTTGTGCGGCTACCTTAATCATAAGTATTATATACAAACCCCTATGGGGAATTTATGTAATCATGCACATATTATCAGTATAGTAATGCTATTCCTGTATTGCCTACCGAACTGCATATTGTTTTCCGCAAATACTCTGAAAAATGTTGAAATTGAGATAAGGGCGTAACAAGAGAGTTCGGTATAAAAGATTCTTATTCGTATTGTTCACTGTTTAACAACAAAATTAAAACCACCTTAACAACGTGAATCCTAGTTGATCGATATAACAAGGACAAACATTTTTATTTCATCATACACATGAGATGATAAGATAGAACCAATTACGATAGAAGCTGAATTCCTACTCAAAACTCACAAACCAAACACTGTGAATCCTCCATCAACATTAATGGTCTGTCCTGTTATGTAGGAAGCTGCAGGTAAACACAAGAACGCCACCACGGAAGAAATTTCACTTGGCTCCCCAATTCGTTGCTGAGGAATTCCTCTCATGAAACCCTCAAAAACCTTTTCATCTTTGAGGTGCTACAAAAACAATAATGTCAAAAAGAATATTGTTAAGAATCACCAATTAATAGTAGTGATGTGAACACTGGTCGAAAAAAAAAAAGATGTGAACACAGGACTACTGGACAATGTGACACATGAACATTCCACAACAAAATGAGAACACAATAATTACTTGTTCAGCAAGAGGCGTCGCAGTGATGCCTGGCGCGACACAATTAGTCCTTATATTGTCTTTTACCCACTCACATGCCAAGTTCTTGGTTAGTTGGATCATTGCTCCTGCATTTTAAAATTTGGTTGATTAAGTTCTAGATGAAATAATTCTCGCTTGGGCTCTTTATTATACATTTTTCCCCTGTTAATTGATAACTTTTTGTTGAAAGACACTGATTTATAATAATAAAAAAATCGATTACCTTTTGTTGCACTATAAATGGATCCTACATTTAAAGCTGACACACCGGCAATGGAAGATATGAAAACGATGCTTCCAGATTCTGAAGCTTTTAGAAGAGGATGTGCAAGCTGGCTCATGTGGTATGCAGATTCTAGATTTGTACTAACTAGAAATGAGAAATCTTCTGCTGTGTATTCCAGAGTTTGTTTCCTTATGTTTGTTCCCACATTGTTCACCTAATAATAACCCATGCATACAAATAATACTCAGACATTAGATTGCCAAAATAATTTGATAATAATCACACCCAAGACTTTTAGACTCAAGAGACTAATGATCTAAAGTAATCACAAAACTTAAAAAGTAACGTGTATATATATATCTTGCTTTTTTATCTGCAAAAAATACTTATTGCTAAAGAGTTATAAATAATAAAAATATATATATCAATAATACTCGTTGTTTTTGACTTATACTTCCACAACCTGAGCTCTACAATACACTGACTATGCATAGACGCAGTTAAAACAGAGAGTTGTGAGCTACAATAGGAAAAAAGAGAACACTTAGGCTGGGTGTACAGAATTCTAGAACACTTAAGCGTTTGTTCTTCTTTCTTGTAATCATTAAATTCTATATTTTATGGGAAAAAATAGTTAAGTTTTGAATTTTTTATGATTTTTCAAAAATTTTTAAAAAAAATTGCACAATTTTAGACTATTTTGTCTATAAAAAATTCAAAACCTCACCATTTTATGTTCATAAGATATCAGAATGTCACTCATTTTATGTAGAATATAATGTTCACAAAAAACATGAACAAATCTTTTAGGAGGTTGGGGCATCACAAGGAGCATTAGAGAGAGGCACCAGGCCCCAAACCCTTGTTTGCTATTCCCTCTAGTCTTTAATGTATGATGTAATTAGGGAGTTGATCTTGATCTTAAATATAAGACATATTTTTCATATTTATTAATCTTTTTCTAATTTACCCATATTACCTACAACAATAATCAAGTAAGAGAAAAATAAAGGGAATTAAAGATGCTAGAGTATTTTAGAACAAACATGTTATATTCACTAACTTAATCAAGTTTCATAATCTAATGAAATTAGGTCTTACATTATAAATCGGAGGAAGTATATATAGTTACTAACAAGGATATGTAGTTTGCCGTGAAACACAGAGGAGACTTTAGTTATAAGATCGTGTCTTTGTGTAGGGGACACCATGTCGCAGACAGATCCGATAACTTTAAATCCCTGGGCAGTCCATCGTTGTAAGCATTCATTAAGCTCAGACTCGTTCCTAGAGCAAGTGTATACAGCAGCCCCTAGCTGTGCCAGCTCCTCCACAATAGCATACCTAAAAATTGTGTGTGCATATATATAAGCATTTATTATTCAGTATAAAAATTTAATAATTAAACAAACCGTTGGGAGAGTTCTTGCATGTGAAAAATATGATATTTATTATTTTGTGAAAAAATCAAGAACAAGAAATGAGAGAAACCCGATTCCTTTGGTTCCACCAGTAACGAGAGCGTTCATGCCGTCAAGAGACCATCTTCGGTTAATGTTTGCCTGATCTGCCATTATTTCTTCACCTTTTAATCCTTTATACTCTCTACAACTCAGCTTTCAACAATAATATTTGGTGATTCTTTACGCTGCTTAAATGGGTTATATATGATGGAAAATCCGCAATGGTAGTGGGGAGATGTAAGGAAGGTTTTATCGAAATAACTGATCTACACAGGGGTCAGCTGGACCACAATAATTATTTATATCAAAATAATTTGTGATTCTTTCCTATGCTTAAATGGGTTATATTATATATACAATGGAAAATTCCCAGAGATAGGTTTGTCACAAAAGTTCATTCCAAATAATTGGGCTTCATAGTCTTGGATTTCTCCACTTTTTCTTTTATATTACTATCTCTTGTCTTAAATATAAGATGACTTTTTTTATTTTGAATAGATTAAGGAAGATAAATCAGTTACTTAATTATATCATATGTTATGTATGATTAAATTATATATTAATTTATAAATCAGACAAATTAGTTTGCAGAAAAAATAATAAATATAAATACTTTAATGTATTTTAATTAGCTTCCTTAATCTCCTAAAAAAATCAACTGGATCTTATATTTAATCAGGTCAAATAAGGTAGGACATTGGACAAATGCAGAGGAAGAATTAGGTAAGGTTAAACATAAATAGATATGGTATATATTTAAAGGACATATAACGATTTAATAGAAATAGTTTATTTATGTTTTAAATTTAATTTTACACATTAATGAAGTATTTAAAAAAATTGTAAACCGATACCATGTAGGAGTGAATTAAGTATAGTATGTAAATTACAATTAGAATATTTTTAAGATCCTAAAAGATTGATATTAGCAGTATGGATCTATTTAAATATTTATATATAATTAGTTTTTAATGTTGCAATAAATTTTTTAAAAAACAAAGGATAAGGTATGTTCGGTAGGTAGACTCATGGCTTTTAAAAACATAATATAAATGCAGGAATTACTAGATCATTTTTCTCATATCCAATTATTAAAACACTTAAGAGTGACTTAAATGATTTAAAGATCTTTACTCCAAGTCACATATTTGTAGAACTTAACTGCCATTAATTTAGCTGTTAAAAATCTAATTGCCATTTCCCCTATACTTTATATTGTATAAAAAATTATAGTTGATGCGTCCTAAATCATTATCATTCCTGGCCATTCAAAATTTTAGCAGCAGATATGGAATGACAAGCTGTTTCACAAATTGCCAAATAGGGAGGAAAAAAAAAAAAAGAGGCGTGTGAAGTTAAAAGTTCTGGGGAACGTGCGTGGCTAAAATTATTACACGAGGACGAAAAAGCAGAGAGAGAAATGGATGTGAAAGGCTGGCCCAAAAATTTTTTAAAAAAAACAATGAAAGAGGGAAAGAAATGGATGTGGAAGTTTTACGCGGTTACAATGGAATTAATTTTGATAAAAATGAATATGAATATGAAAATAGAAATGAGATTTGAAAATATGTTTGGTATGTCATGAAAATGAGATATGATTTTCAGGTGAAAAGGCCAAAATGTCCTTCAATTTTTTTTTTCAAAAAAATATCATCTAGAGCCAAACCATCTCCTTCGGTCCTCCCCCGAAAACCTGCACCATTCCAATTTTTTTAGCAAACTTTCAGATCTACAAACCACTACCGTCAGAGAAAAAATCATTCTGGATCTAGCAAAATTTCAAATCCTAAATTTCATATCTAGCTAGAACCGAAATCTATGTCAGCTTTTTAAAAGAAACAATTTGGAGTTCACGGCCGTTGTCGCCGTCCTTGTCTTGACAAGCTCCACGCCCTCCGGCACGAATCCTTCACCCTCGACCGGCCAACTCCACACTCGAGATTGCTCCATCAACTTCTCCACAGAGGACGACTGTGGAGAACCAGCGCCGGCACCCATATTTTGCGACGAAGTTGAAGCCGTAGAAGGAGGCAAAGAAGACGTTGGGGGGAAGATGAAGCCAGAGATTTGTGGGATGTCGCCATTGCCGTCATGTTTATGAGCACAAGCAGCCGGCAGATAAATGGAAGGGCGACAGAGAAGGTGGTGAGTGGTGAGATGAGTCTCGTGAAGGTTGAAGGGCAAGAAAGAATTTGTCATGTAGAATTACAAATCTTTTCTTTTTTTCATGGAATTCAATTTGGTGGAATTGATGGGTTTTGGTTTCCACATGGAAATGATTTCTCTGACCATTTTAGTTGTACCAAACGTACTTAAGATATGGAATTAAATTCCATTTGCATTTTCAACAACCCAATTCCAACGTATCAAACGGGTCCCAAGTGCCTTGTAGAGTAGCATTTGTAACATAATAACAACTTTGAGTGTTGGTAAAAACAAAACAAAAAAATCAATAAAAAACAATAAAAACCCACTTTGAGTGAAGCTACTTGGGCATGGGGTCTATCAGTCACATGCATACTTTACATCCACGAACATGCGTGCTTCATTTTTGTTTTTGTTTTTTTTTTCTTTTTTGCTGCTATGTCAACTTTTCCATCACTTTTCAACCACTCAATCTTGTATGTGAGATAGAAAAGGAAGAAGGAAATGATAATAACTGATCAAGGATATTTGATGATTAATGAGAATGTTGAATTTTGGGTCTAATTCCGTCCTTGATGGGCCGGACTATTTGATTAAGAATTAAGTAGCCTAATCAAATAAGAATAAAATCAGTATAAAATGCAGATTTAGAAATATTTCAGCAATAATTATGGATTTGTTAAAAGAGGAACAAATCACCATAATTAAGGAATTAATTGAGAGACAATTAATTGCTGTCTTGAAGGGCAAGAAGTAGTGCACACATTTCCTAATTAGTGGCCTCCATAAACCACTATAAATAGGGTGTGCCTCCTCAATTGCAATTCATCCCGCCATTGAGTTTTCTAGCAATTCCCTTCTCTCCTACCATCTTTCTGGTTTTGGTGATCTGCTGTGCAAATCACAATTAAGCTCTAGTAGTCTAATAATTGTGTAGGTACAAGTATAGAGTATTGGAGCTTTGACCCGGATCCGAACATGGATTCGTCCAGGTACGCCTAATCTCCTTTTTAGTTCATATTTTTCCTACAGAGACGATTTGACAACATTAGGTTTTAATTTTGATTTAGTGTTATATTTTATCACAAGACAAAATACTACTCTATATGTTGCAAGAACATGTGAAACTTAAAATGTAAAGATATAGATCATTGATGTTGCAAAAAATATATATAAACACCTCAAAGCAGATATAATATATGCACTAACTTCCTCAAATGTTTTATCACACTTAATATATTGATCATTAATGCAAAACTTTACATCACGACATTTGAAAGACTAAGTTCTAACTTATCAAAATTCATCAGACATAATATAAATCCTGACCTCCCAAAATTTAGAACCACTTTTGCTTCTTTTGTTGCATGAAGCTAATTGGGCATGGGGTCTATCAGTCGCATGCACACTTTGTTGGAAATTGTGCCCTAAGGGCCAATCATTGTACTTTAAACATTATTATTTTAATAAAATTTCTCTATTCTGTTATCATATTATTTGCATGTTAACTGTGATAATTGTATCCTTGGATAATTCATAAAGATTGTCCTAAAATGTCCCTGGTCGGTCATCTATGCGGGAGCAGAGATGAAACAAGACCAGTATGATTTTGATAAGATATGGAGATACGAATCAAAGTCTTAGGCACTTGTAAGAGTACAAGGTGCTGGACCGACCCACTATGAGAAAGCTACATGGATCAAGTCATAAGCTTTTCTCATATATAACCACGTCACAATGCCCTTAGACCTGAGGTCATCATGGATTCCTACATGAGAGTTGCTAAGCTTTGAACTAGTCAAAAGTCACTTTTGACCGGGTGATGATAAAGGCTATGATCAGGCTTGGTGGTTTTTCATGTAGAGGAATATGAATGATCAAGATGGAATTTGTCCCTCACATTAGTAGAGAGATATTACTGGGCCCCTCGATGAGTGAGTCTGAGAAATGTATGGCCATACTATGATGAAAGGAGTTTCTGTCTCTGTTATCAGGCTACTCAGGAATCGAGAAAGTAATGGTCAGAAACAAGAGGATGACATTTTCCATGCCTTATCCTTGATTGATATATCGTGTGACAAAAGGGACGTGACATGGTTGTATGACAGGTTGCATCGTGATAACAATCCTCATATGAATTATGTAGTCGTAATGTCTTGCTAGAGGCCGCTTGCGACTTTTGGGTTAATGTAGTTATTGGCCCACTGCCAACTTCATATGGACCTACAAGGTCGCACACAAGAATGACCCAACACGAGATAATGTTTGATTTAGGGTGGATGAATTATTTATTTATATATATATAATATAAAATTCATTAATAATATTATATAGATATATATATTTTCGAAATATTATATATATATATATATATGTATATATATATATATTATATGATATTATTATATTGTGTTGGTTTTAAATTTAATTTATTAAGATATATTAAATTTAATAACTAACATGATAGAGATATAGTATCTCAGATTTAATTTTTGAAGATAAATTAAATCTAATGGCTCTTTATTTAGATTAAATAAATAGGTTAAATTAAAACTGTTGGACAGATTTAATTTAAACTAAATTTATTTAATTAGCTCATCAAGATAATTAATTGTTAATTAATTTCGAAATTAATGATGATTAATTTTGAAATTTGAAAATAACCCTCATGGGTTATAAACTTGATAGAGTTGATAGACTCAGGGTACATCAGAATTGAGAGTAGCAAGTTAAACCCTTGGAGACATTAGAGGCGCTAGCACGCAGTCTCAGTTGGAGAGTATTCGTGTGGATACCGGTAGAGGGAGCGAACCTGACGTGTTGGCTCCTAGAGATCGTGAAAACTCTGAATCATCAAAAAGGTATGAATCATTCCAACTTGGTTTAAACGCCGTTGATAGATCCTCGATTAGGATCGGTGAAAATTTTTTCAAATTCTTCCGCTGTGCTTACCGATCCTACACACTTCACATCCATGAACATGCGTGCTTCTTCTTATCTTCTTTTATGCTGCTATGTCATCTTTTGTATCACTTTTCAATCACTCAATCTTGTATGTGAGATAGAAAAGGAAGAAGAAAATGATAATTGAGGATTCTATGATTTGAAGATGATCAAGGATATATTTGATGATTAATGAGACGATTTTGATATTTGATTTACTGCTACCTTTTTTTGCAAGACAAAGTACCCCCGCGCATGGCATGGACACATAAAACTTAAATTGTAAAGATAATGTTGGAAAAAATATAGTTAAACACATCAAATCAAATCAAATCAGACATAATATATACATTAACTTCTCAAAAGTTTTGGCTATTCTTTTTTTTTTATGGTAAAAGATATTCTACAAACACATCAGAAACTAGCCTCCTGAGTCAACATGAAATGTCATCCTGTTTACATTATTAATTAAAAGAGTGGTAATAACATCAGGGGGCGAATATGTGATGTAAAGATCAATCGTCATCTTCCAAGCTTCTTTTGCCATAACGTCTGCAACTGTGTTAACATCCCGAATGCAATATGAAATTTCCACTTCCCAATCTCTATCCAACATTATTTGAACCTCCACAATAAGCTAAAAATCAGGGTGTTCCCGAGATACCTTACCCTGAATTATATCCATTACTTCACTATAATCAGACTCAATCATGATCTATCTGTATCCTCCATCCCATGCAACTTTAAGTCCCCACAAAACACCCCAAGCTTCCGCAGATCCTATAGTTCCTTGCCCAATCTGATACATAAACCCCATCAGAAATTCACCATTGTGATCTCTCAACACACCTCCATACGTGCAAGTCCCTGAGTTGTCATCCCTAGATCCATCGGTATTAACCTTCACCCACTCAAACGGTGGTGGCATCCACTGTTGTTGATTCCTTTCTGCACTCTTATTTTGAACCAAAACTGTATTACCCCATGTTAAGCAGACACGAGCACGAGCTAATATGGCATGACTACTCCAAGTATTATTATTAAAACATCTGTCATTACGAGCCAACCAGATATGTCGGCATAGTACCGTAAACCAAAGACGAAACTCGAATCCCTGTATTACATCTTTTGTCCCCGCACACCATGTAAGCCAGTCATTTCACTCACACAAGCCAAAAAATTGATGACGCCAATCCGGCGGTAAGAATCCTTTCCATAATTCAGAAGTGAAAGAACAATCCTGCAAAACGTGGAGTACTGACTCGCGTGATTTAAGGCATATATCACAAATACCCGTCGGATGATTACCTCGCTAATAACGCATTATATTTATCATTAGACGACCATGAAAGCACAGCCACAAGAAAATACGGTACCTTTGAGGGACTTTCAATTTCCAAACACATCTCCTCCATTTATTACTGTGAGATTGAGGGGTGCCTACTAGATATTTGTAGGCGAATCTGATGGTGAAAATTCCGTTTGAAGACCATCTCCATATAGAAAAATCTTCCCCATTTATCTGATTAATATTAATAAGTGCAATAGCTATATGTGCATTACGCTGCTTAAATGGGTTATAAATAATGGAAAATTCGGAATGGTGGTGGGGACGGGAGATGTAAGGATGGCTTTATCGAAATAATTGAGCTACACAGTGGTCAGCTGGACCACAATAATTATTTATATCAACATAATTTGTGAAGGATTTTATGCATATCTGAAATATGATTGACTTGTTGAAGCATATACAAGATCAGAATATCGATATGTACTCATATCACGTTGATTTACCATATAAGAAGAGAGCAAGAGAGTGTGACTCTCATAAACTAATATAATCCCATCTCTCACGTATATGTTGGTGGTTACCATGATTTAAATTTTAAATCATAAAGATAAAACTCCTCCTCAATTAAATCTATGTCACTCTATATTTAAATAATAGATATACTCAAATTGGGTTTGAGTCATAATCTACCAAAGGTGGATCAGATATATTCCAACTGTTTGTTTGGAATATTTATATTTTCACTGTTTATATGTTTAGCTATAAACTTCTGTGATTCTTTTCTCTGCTTAAATGGGTTATATATACAATGGAAAATTCCCAGAAATAGGTTTGTAAGAAAAGTTCAGTCCAAATAATTGAGCTACATAGTCTTGGACAGCTCGACAACTGGACAATATTTTTCTCCACTTTTTCTTTTATGTTACTTCCTCCTGTCCTAATTATAGGACATATTTATTTAATTTTAGAGAAATTAAGGATAATAGTTAAATTAGTTAACTATATTTATTTTTTAAAAATATCCTTGAAAATAATAACAATGCCAAGAACGCGTAACTGCGCGTTAGGGTGTGGTCTGTGACTCTGAGAGGAGTGAAGAGCTAAGCTGGACCAAGCTTTTTAACAACCGAGTGGTAGATCAATTGACCATCATGACCCACACCCCCATTCCCAATAAAACTCCAACCACGCGCAGTTAAGGTCTCTTGGCATCGCTTTTGCACAATTAATTTTGTAATTAGTTAAATTATTTCATTTAAAAATAAAAAAAAGTAGAATCTCTCACTGGATAAAATATAAGCGTGTTATTAAATTAATTATTGTGGATGAAGTATTAATAGGGGTGATTTAGGAAAAATATGACAAATATTGCTCAAAAATATTTTATTAAAATTTTTTTTTAAAAAAAGTAGAATTGATGTGTATGTGACTATGTGACATTAATGAGTTACAAACATTACTCACTTTATAGAATATATAGGTGTATTATTAAATTATTATTGTGTTTAATTAGTATTGAAAAAGTATCAATAGGGGGTATTTTGGGAAGAAATTGACAAAAATTAAAACTTTGTCCTATAATTAGGACCAAAATCAACTCCCAAATGTTGTCTTATAATTAGGACCGGAGGGAGTACTATCTTTGGTCATAAATATAAGATTTATTTGTTTTTTTGAAGAGATTAAAGAAGCTAAATCAGTTACTTAATCATATCATATATTGTGTATGATTAAATTATATATTAATTTATAAATAAGACAAATTAGTTTGGAGAAAAAAATAAATATAAATACTTTAATGTATTTTAATTAGATTCCTTAATCTGTAAAAAAAATCAACTGAGTCTTATATTTAGAATCAAAGAAGTATAATATTTGGCCATCACTGTGACTCTTTTTAAGGAGCTAGAAAGTCATTTGTGATCAAAAGAAAGACTTTAAGAATCAGCTCAAATAAGGTAGGACATGGGACAAATGTAAAGGAAGAATTAGGTAAGGTTAAATATAAATAGATAAGGTATATATTTAAAGGATATATAATGATTTAATAGAAATAGTTAATCTATGTTTTAAATTTAATTTTACACATTTATGAAGTATTTAAAAAAATGTAAACCGATACCATTTAGGAGTGAATTAAGTATAGTAAGTAAATAACAATTAGAATATTTTTAAGGTCCTAAAAGATTGATATTAGCAGTATGGATCTGCACCGCGCCCTTCTCTTTTCTCTCTCTCACCGTATCCCCTTTCTTCCCATTTCCTTCTTCCTCCTCCTTCTCGGTGATGTTCTTTCTATCTTATCTTCTCTTTTACTTTCTTTGCTCTCTTTCTTTTGGTCATCCTTTAGCAACGTCATTCAGCAAGTATAATTTCTACACTTAATATTTAATTTTGATATAAAACTTTTGTTCTGCAATAGCTAATATATTTAATAATATGAATTTAAATTAAAATACAAGATTAGAGAATTCGAGAATTTTGGGAAATTGGATAGTTTAACATATAATTGTCTATATTTTAATAAATTAATTGAACTAGACGCTTAAGGATCGGAATTCAAAAGAGCAATTGAGTACTAAAAGCCTTTAAAGACTAAAAGGATAAGGTTTTAGAACCTTTTCTTTTCTTTTTTTTCCTTCAAGTTTTTAGAACCTTTTCTTATTATTAAGATTTGATTAAAAAATATATCAAATATAAAAATTTTAAATAGATTTTATCAAACCCTAATAATAATATGACGCATGAAACGGCTCATATGCGTATACACACTCATATATGATGGGCAAAATTTTTATTTTCAAAACATAAGGATATGTGTCGTGCCAAATTAAGAAAAAAAATGCGACTGATCTAACTATTTTTAAGAAGTAAAAATAAAGTGACTGGGCACATAATAAATCCATTTTCATCTCAAGGTGTGTTTGGATTAATTGTGGTAGAAGTGATTTTTTTTTTTTTAGTATGACTTTTACAAATTCAAGTTAAAGTAGAAGTTAGATAATGTGATATGATTTATGTTTTGATTTATTTTTAGAAAAATGTTAGTTTGACAAAGTGAAATTTGTTTGGATCATATATTGAAAAATGAAATTAGATGTAAAATGAAAAAAAAAATGAATTTTATAAAATATATATTTATATATATACAATTTGATAACTTTAAGAAAAATCTTGAAATTGTAATTATAAAGAAAAAACATTTAATATCTTATTGAAAAAAAATTTGTGTATATTAAAACAATTAATTGGATATATTTATTGTATAAAATTTTATATCAATTATAAATCAAGAATGTCAAATTTTACAAATAAACAATACTCCCTCTTATCCTTTTTATAATAAACAACTACTAAAACTACCTGGTTCAAAATATTAGTTAAAAAAAATAAATATGTAAAATATGTATTTTTTTTTTCAATTATACCCCTTATTTATGAGGCTAAAGTATATTTTTAGTCGTTGAAGTTTTATAGGAAATATACTGTTAGTCTCTTAATTTTATAAAGTATAATTTTTGTCCTATATTTCTAATACCGTTAATGTTACTAATGAAAAATATTGACGTAACAAACTCAAGTGATAACTATACAACTGACAAAGTATATTTAAGTTTTAATTTTTTAATATAATATATATAGATTATTAAAATAAAATAAAACGACAAATCGTTGCAAATGAAATCGATGTTTTGTTATTTATATTATTAAACTAATATATTTAGATTATTAAACTAAAATTTTTTAATACAGTCAAAGTTTTGATGTTGACTGCTTCATTAGGTTTTTAGATATTTTTTAATTTACACATATTTTAAATTTAAGATTAGATAGTATTTAATTACACAATTATCATTTGAGTTTGTTGCGTCAACATTTTCTGATAATAACATTAAATGTGTTAGAATTATAGGTTAAAAGTATGTTTTACAAAGTTAAGGGACTAAAAGTATATCTCATATAAACTTAAAGGACTAAAAGTATATTTTAGCCTATTTATAAAGAGAGTACATGAGAGATAATAAGTGAAAATTTATCGTGGAGAGATAATGAGTGAAATATATTAATTAAGTTTTAGCCAAAAAAAAGAATATATTAATTAAGGCTAAATTATACAAAATCCTCCTGAACTTTGGATTAGTTGTATATAACCCCTCTGATATTTCAAAGTTTTATTTCAACCCCCTGACCATTTACTTTATTTATTATTAACTCCTTGTCGTTAATTGACCGTTAACTTATCAACGAAAAAATTGTCATGTCAAATTAAGCTATCCTACATGGTATTCTGAACTTTGACCAATTATAAATAAATTTCCTAAACTTTGATCAGTTTACACATAACCTCCATAACATTTCAAAATTCAAATTTAACGCCCATAAAATATTGATTTATCATATTAAATTTCATATCATTACTTTTATCATTTTATTAAACTTGTTAAGATTTTTACTATATTTTGTCAATTAAAATAATTTTTGTATGACAAAAACTAGAAGAATAATATTTTAAAAAATAAGAAAAATACAAATGTCATAATTTATAAAATATTTACTTGTTTTATTGGAGTAATTGAGCATTAATAGTTTAAACATTATATTTTCATTAAAGGACAACTTTTTCCCTAATTAATTCTTTATTATTAATGCTTATTTTTTCTTGAATCAAATGTCCAACATTTATTTTTATAGTTTTAAAATATTATTCTTCTAGTTTTTGCCTTAAAAAAACTATTTTAATTGATAAATGATAGTAAAAATCTTACTAAATTTATTAAAATGATAAAAGTAACGATTTGGTTTTTAATATTATAAATCAAAGTTTTAAGATAATTAAATTTAAATTTTAAAATGTTAGGGGTTTATTTGTAATTGATCAATGTTTAGTGGGCTATTTGTAAATAGTCAAAGTTTAGGGGGTTTTATGAAACTAAGTAATTAATTTACATAAGATGTCATGTATTATATCTTAACCTAACGTGGTAATTTTTGTTAAAAAGATAATGGTAAGTTAATGGCAGGAGGTTAATAATAAAAATAAAATAAAATGTTAGGGGGTTAAATTTAAACTTTGAAATGTCAGAGGTTATATGTAACTAGCCTAAAGGGTTTTGTATAATTTAACCTTAATTTAATGAGGGTAAAATGAGATTAAAATTTTGTACAAAAAAATTTGTTTCTTGTGTGTATATATATATATATTTCTGACTATTTTTATGACAGAGATTGTTCCTTATAAAAAAGACTACAAGGAGTATTACGAAACTAACTTAATTTTTTGATTAAAAAAAGAGGGAAATCTCTACAAAATACCTCTTAAATTCCCAAACCCTCCCCAAAAGATCACATGAACTTACAAAAAGACATATTGGCAAGGGGGAAAGAGCCGCCGCTGCTCGACTACTGAAGCTGTAGGTTGCCAGTGACTTAATTGGTGGATTAGAATTTTTTTTATTTGGGGGACCAAGGTGGTGAAGGTGGGATTTGAACCCGCCCCACCTTGGTTCCCAAAAGGAGTTTTTTTGTAATTATATTGCATAACGTTATATAATACAATTAAAAAATGTAATGTTTTACTCACTAACAATACTTATAACACAAATGACAATATTTATAAAAGTATTTACTATTTTAATAACGTCATTTGTTATTATTACTTTTAATAAGTTCCACATTTATAAAATCTTAAATTATTAAGTGAGGGAATAAGAAATTGACTACGCATGTCAATTTTCAAAAATATGAATACAATGTTTTAATCCCTTACTATGCTTATAATGCTAATAACGGCATTTGTAAAAGTATTACCATTTTGGTAATGGTAAAAATGATCAGTTCTCACTTATAAAAATTGACATATGTAGTTCATATTCCACTTCGTCGCCTAATTAATTAGTTGAGTTTCATAAAGGTAGAACTTGTTAAAAGTAGCACAAAATGAAATTATTGAAGTTAAAACAATATTAATGACAGTTAAGATTCTTTAATTTTTTTTAAAAAAGACGATGACTTTTTAGTGAAGTTAAAATTTATTAATTTAATTTTTTTACTCAAAACATGAAAGATGTCTATTGAAAACATAAAATATGACTAACAAAAAAAAAGTGAAAAACTCGAATGCTAATAATACGGCAGATGTGTACTAAAATTATTAAAGGTGAATGTTGAACAAAATAAACTCAAAAAATTTTATTTCAAGCCAAAAACCATTGCCTTTTTAAGTATTTCGAAATTCCAACATTTTTAGTTGATATTAATATTTTAGAAGTCCTTAAATATCAATTTTCTCATTTTCTACGACATAGTTTGATATTGTTTTTAAGTGAAACTTAGTTTGATATGTTTAAATATGCTAGAAATCCCACTCAAATGGCATGTGCATCTAAGTACACCTAATCCAGACTCCCCCTCGCTAGTACTACATAGAGGAAAACCTTCAAATTCATCTGTTTTGGAGTTTTACTTTTCTTTTTCTTTTTTAAAAAAACATCTTAAAAATCAAAGGATAAGGTGTATTCGTGGTTAGACTACTAGACTCGTGGCTTGTAAAAACATAATAAATGCAGAAATTACTGGATCATTTTCCCATATCCAAATTATTAATTAAAACACTTAACAGAGACTTAGTGTTAGTTTGGAATAGCTTATTTTTGGGCAATAAATTCTTATAAATCGTGATTCATGGTATACGAGGTAAGTATGTTAGAGGAATTTTATTTCGACTTACGTAATAAGGATTTATTTTTTAAAAAAATGCTGACCCAAACAAACCTTTAAATTATTCAAAGACCGTTACTCCAAGTCACATATTTTTAGAACTTAACTGTCTTTAAATTAGCTGTTAATCTAATTGCCATTTCCCCTATACTTTATATTAGGAAAAGAGTATCTTTATTACTTCCTCCGGTCCTAAATATAGGACATAGTTTGTAGTGCAATTTACACTATAAATTATGTCCTATATTTAGGACCAGAGGTAGTAATTTTCTTCTCTATTTATTTTTTATTGAGTGTATTTATCATTAGATCAACTTTCAATGGTTAAGATTTAATAATATGTAAAAAATAATATTATAATAAATATTTATCATGATAAATCTCAACTATTAAAAATTAATCCAATCATATATATATACTTAATAAAGATTAAATAAAAAAAAGTAATAGAGACACCCCATTTTATATTATATAAAAAATTATAGTTGATGCGTCCTAAATCATTGTCATTCCTGGTCATTCAAAATTTTTGCCGCGGATACGGAATCGCAAGCTGTTTGACAAATGGCCAAATAGAAAAACAGGCGTGTGAGGTTAAAGCTTGTGGGGAACGAGTGTGACTAAAATTATTACAAGAGGACGAAACAGCAGAGACAGGAATGGATGTGAAAGGTCGTCCAAATCAGTCCTGGCTGTGAAGACAACAATGATGAGCTCTGGGAAAGATTACTTGTTTTCAACTTTGTTGGAATTTTAAATGGAGTGCGGTGGTTAGTTTCGAATACCTTATTTTTAGATAATAAATATTTATAAATTATGATTTACGATATACGAGGTAAATATGTGAGATGAGTTTTATCTCTGTTTGTATAATAAATACTTATATTCAAAAAATAAGTATTCTCAAACATGCACTTAAATAGAATAAGTTCTAAATTATTTAGGAGAAGGAGAATATAAGTGTATATATTACACATTATAAGATTGGGTTAGTAAATGAGTTAAGAGAAGTGGATTCGTACGTACAACAACAGACCGTTGAAAGACAAATGCAGTGGAAATGTAGCTTTTTCCTTCACCCCTACATGTGAGTAAAATATAAGGCATGTTTGGGAGAGCTTATTTTGAGAAAATAAGCCCAATTTACGCAAGCCGAGAAAAAACTCCTCTCACATACTTACCTCGTATACCGTGAATCACGAATTATAAGCACTTATTATCCAAAAATAAGCTCTTCCAAACGAGCACATAGACTTGGCAATAATACTTTTTAGAAAAACCTAAAACTTATTTTATGAAAAATGGCTTAGAAAAAATCTAAAATTTATTTTATGAAAAATGATTTAATGAAAAAACCCAGTTTTTGAAGCATTTGAGACCTTAATTTTTGAGCCAACCTTTCCCATCCATTTCTGTATCTGCTTTTTCGTCCACTTGCAATAATTTTAGTCACACACGTTCCCCACAGCCTTTAACTTCACACGCCTGGTTTTGTCTATTTGGCAATTTGTCAAACCGCTTGCGATTCCGTATCTGCTGCCAAAATTTTGAATAGCCAGGAATGACAAGGATTTAGGACGCATCAACTATAATTGTTTATCCAATATAGAGTATGGGGGACATGGTAATTAGATTTTTAACAGCTAATTTAATGCAAGTTAAGTTCTACAAATATGTGACTTAGAGTAACGGTCTTTAAATCATTTAAGTCCCTCTTAAGTGTCTTAATAATTTGGATATGAGAAAAATGATCCAGTAATTCCTGCATTTATTATGTTTTTACAAGCCATGAGTCTACCCAGTACCCACCAAATATGATTTTTTTTTTTGGCCAACACCCACCAAATATGATTAAACCTTAAAAATACTCATTGGATAAAATATGAACAGTACACACCCTAAAAAATACTCATCCAAATTATAATCCAATCGGTTCAAAATGAAACCGACGTTTACCTCTACATGTTTATGCAACTTGATCGGAAATCCGGTAGTACTCTGGTAAGCGAGACAGCACCAAACACCTCCAAATGAAAATCTAAAACCGTAAAAATGAAGCTTAGGATGAGTAGAAGAAGATTCGTGAAGGGTATTTTGAGAGAAAATGCCGATTCAGAGATGAAATCAGCTTTAGAACTCAAGATTAGTTACTATTCATCTTCTCTTTTTCCTCTTTCATTTTCGGCTATCTTTTTCTACTTTTCCTCTCCTTTTAGGGTAGTTGCACGAAATTAATAAGAGAGAGGAGAAATGATTAGCCAATTTGCCTAATTTACCCTTAGTTTGTATAAAAATTATTAAGATTCATTCGATTGAATTTCAACCATTTAGTTTCTTTTCTCTTTGCTTTTTCTTTTTTCAAATTGGTGGAGATATTAGGCCTTTGGAAAAGGATATGATGTTAAAATATTACAATTCCACCTCCTCAAATAATAATATTTTATTATAATTAATCAAATGTCTTTGATTATTTTATTATTTCTTCTTTCACTTGGCTAAGAAAGGTTCAACATGACATGATTTGTGTCCAAGTCTTAATTTTCTCTTTTCCCTCTCTTGTTTGGACAAAAATTAAGGTCCTTTGGGAAGAGATGTTGATATTCGATAAGTAAAATATTTATATATTTATTTTTCCTTATATGATGATTTTGTGGGTAATATTTGAGATTAATTAATAAATTTAGGTGTAATTAATAAATATAGGATGATTTCGGTATAAATATTTTTATTACTATTATAATATTTATTTGTTTTCTCTTTTGATAGTCACACAATAAGAGGATAAAGGAGACCAAAAAATTAGACCGATGGGATTGAAAAAGGCTAATTACTGTAACATCGGTACTATTCACTAGGGTCACTATTCATTACGGTACTATTCATGATAGAAGTGACTGTAGCAATGGAAGCACTGTAGCAGCATGTGCTTTTCACTCTTCCAGACACGGTTCACTGTAGAAACGTGCTTTTCATTGTAGCAATGCGTTTTTGGGCACTGTAGCAACGTCGTTTTGGCATTGTAGCAAGACGGTTTTTTCCCCTATAAATAGAGATTAAGGCTAAGCACAACGGGAAGAGAGGTAGAGGCTTCATTTCCTGATAGGGAGAGATATTTTCTCTGACAGTTATGAATAAATTGTGTTATTTTCTAAATTTAATTTCATGTATTGTATTATTTTTTGCATGCCTCCTTCATGGAAGGCTTAGTATTGTATTACTTTTTGTATGCCTCATACATGGAAGGTTTTACCTCTTAGATGGACGGCTAGATTTCTCCATTTTTCATGCATCTTTTGGCTGTATATTTATGTTTGAGAATTTAATATTCAAGTTTTATGCAGTATTTATGAGGATTTCATTCTAGGTTTATGTAAAGTTAGTTTATTTTTATTTTTTTTTAATTTCATCATGATCTAAATTTCTATTTTCTTAGAGTGATGACGTAGCTTACTAATGACGGATTAAATCTTAACTTATTAAATCTAGTTTTAATTTCTTCTTCATGATTGAATTTTAATTATTGTTCTTAATGCTTTCATTTGATTGGCCATCTTTTAAATGATTTCAATATGTATGTTGAAACCGGAAGGAGATATATGCATGTAGACCCTATAATTAAAACCATAATTTACATATGAAATATGAATATATTCATATGAGTTATGTAGTCTTACTGAGTTCCATAAATCTTAATGCATAATTAATTGCCTAAATTCATATAGGAATATATTGGATTAACAGTTAATTATAGAATTGCTTGACCTTGGAAGAGACAAGTAATTAAATTAGGGAAACTCGACTATTAATCATGTGGAATAAATTGGGCTAGAATAGATAAGTGATTCAATCTGTAATTTGTTAAGTGAAATATGACCCCTAAGTCTTTTTCTCATAGTTGCTTTTATATTAGTTGCACTCATATCTAATTATTTTATTTTGTTTTCTCAATCACCAACTAATCTATCGACTAAATAGAATTAAAATTACCCATTTTGGTACTAGTGATCAATCCTTGTGGAAACGATACTTTACTCACTTCTGCATTACTTGATTACGATAGTGTACACTTGCACTATTTAATAGATCATCTAAACCCGTAATAAGTTTTTGGCTCCGTTGCCGGGGATTGTTGTCATTAATATCAATACCAAGTAATTTTAATACTAATTTGGTCTTCATATTACATTTGTTTGTTTTCTTAGTGTCTTGTGTTTCTTTTTAGGCTTTTGCTTAGTGTATGACCAGATCGAAGGAGACTGAACTATTGCCTTTTGATTCGGAGATCGAGAGAACTTGTTGAAGAAATCGAAGAGTTTGAAAGCAGTCTACTTCAATTTTAGTCAATCCGATGTCAATTCTAGAGGGAGAAGCAACATATACCAAAACACTCTGTGACTATGCAACACCAACGGATTGAATCTTAACTTATTAAATCTAGTTTTAATTTCTCCTTCATGATTGAGTTTTAATTATTGTTCTTAATGCTTTCATTTAATTGGCCATCTTTTGAATGATTTCAATATGCATGTTGAAACCGGAAGGAGATACATGCGTGTAGACCCTATAATTAAAACCATAATTTACATATGAAATAAGAATATATTCATATGAGTTGTATAGTTTTACTGAGTTCCATAAATCTTAATGCGTAATTATTTGCTTAAATTCATATAGGAATATATTGGATTAACAATTAATTATAGAATTGCTTGACCTTGGAAGAGGCAAGTAATTAAATTAGGGAAATTCGACTATCAATCATATAGAATAAATTGGGCTAGAATAGATAAGTGATTCAATCCGTAATTTGTTAAGTGAAATCTGACTTCTAGGGCTTTTTTTTCATAGTTGCTTTCATATTGTTTGCACTCATATCTAATCATTTTATTTTATTTTCTTAATCACCAACTAATCTATCAACTAAATAGAATTAAAATTACCCATTTTGGTACTTAGTGATCAATCTTCCTGGGAACGATACTTTACTCACTTCTGTATTACTTGATCATGACAGTGTACACTTGCACTATTTAATAGATCATCTAAACTCGTAACAAGTTTTTGGCTTTGTTGCCGGGAATTGTTGTCATTAATATCAATACCAAGTAATTTTAATACTAATTTGGTATTCATATTACATTTGTTTTTCTTCTTGATGTCTTGTGTTTCTTTTCAGGCTTTTGCTTAGTGTATGACCAGATTGAAAGAGATTGAACTATTGCCTTTTGATTCGGAGATCGAGAGAACTTGTCGAAGAAATCGAAGAGTTCGAAAGTATTCTACTTCAATCCTAGTCAATTTGATGGCAATTCCAAGGGAGAAGCAACATATATCAAAACACTCCATGACTATGCAACACCAACAGTCATAGGGACAAATTCTGGAATAAGAAGACCACCAGTAGCAGCTAACAACTTTGAAATCAAGCCGACAATTATCTAGATGATGTAAGCAAATCAGTTCGGTGGTTTACCAATAGAAGATCCTAATGCACATATAGCTAACTTCCTAGAAATTTACAACACATTCAAGCATATTGGTGTTACTGATGATGCTATTAGATTTAGAATTTTCCTTTATCACTCAGGGATACGGCTAAGAGTTGGTTACAATCGCTACCAGTGGGAAGCATAACTACATGGGAGATTATGGCGTAGAAATTTTTGGAGAAATACTTTCCTTCAGCAAAAACTGCTAAATTGAGGAATGAAATTGCCTCATTCACCTAGCATGAATAAGAAAGCCTCTATGAAGCATGGGAAAGATACAAGGAGTTGCTAAGGAGATGTTCTCATTATGGGTTACTAAATTGGTAGTAACTGCAAACTTTCAATAGTGGGATGACACACATCTCCAAAATTCTTGTAGATGCTACAGCTGGAGGATCTTTAATAGGAAAAAATATAGATGATGCTTACAATCTACTTGAGGAGATGGCAGCCAATGCATACCAATGGCCTTCTGAACGTAATATTTCAAAGAAAGCACTTGGAGTGTACGAGCTGGATGTCCTTACAACTTTGACTTCTCAAGTTGCATCTATATCTAAGCAAGTGGGCTCTTTGACAAACCAAACAATTAATATTCCTATTGAAGCCTGTGATCGATGTGGAGGACATCATGTGAGCACGCAATGTCAAGAAGGACACTCATTCATGCCAGAGCAAGTTCATTCACTACATAAAAATACCCGATTTCTAATGGAATTTATGACAGAATTTGCGACGGAATCAGCATTTCCGACGGAATGGATTCCTTGGGTAATAATAGCGTCACAAAAAAGGAAATTTCCGACCGAATTTGTTCCGTCGCAAATTCCGACTGAATTTTCTTTCGCAAATTCTGACAGAAACCAATTATGTCAGAAATTTCCGACGGAATCTATTCTGATGGAATCCAATTCCGTCACAAATTTCTGACTGAATTCGTTTTCGTCGCAATTTTTTTAAAAAAATCAAAAATTTTTTAAATTTAAAAATGCCACGTGTTTACTCCTCAGAGCGCCACGTGTCCTCTCCCCTGGCTGCCACGTGTCCCCTCCTCTAGCTACTACGCGTTGCCTTCTTATGCTACCACGTGTCGCCTTCTCATAATTCCTCCAAATGCCTCTCCTCTCGTTCGAACTCGCGACCTCACGGTGCAGATGCCTTCGCACCCGAGTCTTTGCCAGTTGCGCCGGAATAAACCTGTGTTATATTATTACATATTATTATATATATAATATTATCATATATATATAAACATATATACATATAATTAATTAATTATATACACATAATTAATCATTAATTAAATATAATATTATTAAAAATAATGAAAAATTTAATAAAAACGAAAAAAATATTTATATATTTAAATTAAATAATTTTTTAATTAAAATTACTTAATAAATAATAATTTAATATTATAAATATTATTTTTAAAATAAAATTATAAATATAATATTAATAACATATATATTAATAAATAATAATATAATTTTAATAATTAAATTTAAATATAATTATTTAATAATTAATATTTTAATTTTATAAATTTTATTTTTTAAAAAATTAATAATTTTTAATTTTTCAGACAGAATTTCTGATGGAATTTTCTGTGGCAAATTGCGACGGAAATTTCTGTTAGAAATTCCATCAGAAATCTTTGTGATGGAATTTTCCATCGGAAAACTTTACGACGGAAATTTCCGTTGGAATTTGCCATGGAAAAAATTCTGTCAGAAAATTTTCTAAGATAAATTTTGACGGAAATTTCCATTGGAAAACTTTGCGACGGAAATTTCTATCAGAAATTGCCATGGAAAAAATTCCGTGGCTAAATTTGCCACGGAAAATTTTGTCGAAAAAATTTGTGACGGAATTTCCGTCAGAATTTGCCACAGAAAAAATTTCGTCGCAAATTTCGTCGGAAATCGGGTGTTTTTTTTGTAGTGATTACGTCGGAAATCTACGAAATGATCCATTCTCAAACATTGACAATCCAGGTTGGTGAAATCATCCAAACTTTAGTTGGAGGAATAATCAAAATGTATTTAGGCTGCAAGGGAATTACTAGCAACAAGCTCTTCAACCAGCAAATCCATCACAACAAAAATTGAATGTGGAAAGATGCACTAGCTCAACTAACCATGAATACATCTCAATTTATGGCTAGGATTAATGCAACACTCAAAAGCCAAGATGCCTCAATAAAGAACTTGGAGATCCAAATGAGCCAAATTGCAAATATGCTGAATTCCAGAAAACCAGGAACTTTACCAAGTGACACCGAAAGAAACCCAAGAGAGCATGTGAAGGCTGTTGCACTAAGAAGTGGGAAAGAATTGAAAGATCCTTTAATTAAAAAGAAGGATGCTGGAGAATAGAAAGAAAGCCCAGAAGAACAGAAGGAGGAAGTACAAGAACAGAAGGATGATGATGTGATACTAGGAAGAATTAGCTTTCCAGTCAATCCTCCTCCATATGTACCACTAGTTCCATACCCTCAGAGACTTGTGAAGGCAAAGCTAGATAAGCAGTTTGCAAAGTTTCTGGAGGTTTTCAAAAAGTTTCACATCAACATTCCTTTTGCAGACGCTCTTGCACAAATGCCCAGTTATGCAAAATTTGTGAAGAACATTCTTTCAAATAAGTGTAAACTTAAGGAATTTGAAATAGTTGCACTTATTGAGGAGTACAGTGCTATTCTCTAAAAGAAATTACCACCAAAGTTGAAAGATCTAGAAAGCTTTTGCATACCTTACACCATAGGTCAGTGTCACTTTAAAAGTGCACTTTGTGACCTTGGAGCAAGTATAAACCTCATGCTTCTATCTGTCTACAACAAACTTGGTCTTGGAGAGGTGAAGCCGACTACAGTTTCAATACTTCTGGCTAACTAATCAATAAAACATCTGAGGGGTGTCTTGGAAGATGTTCTGGTGAAGATGGACAAACTCATATTCCCAGCTGATTTCATAATACTTGACTGGAAGAAGACCAAGAAATTTCTATTATTCTTGGGAGGCCATTTCTTGTAATTGGGAGAACGTTAATAGATGTGAAATAGGGAAAGTTAACCTTGTGAGTTCAAGATAATCAAGTATCTTTCAACATTTTCAAGGCTTTGTCCTTTCTAGATGAGGGTGACACCTATTACATAGTAGATACATTGACCAGCTGCACAAAAGACTTGGTGAACAAAATTTGCATGGATCAACCATTAGTAATGGGAATGGTAGATATATCAAAATCTACTAATCTAAAAGTCTTAGAGCAGATAAGGTACCTTGAAGCAAATTCCCCAATTTTTTATCAAGAAACCATTTGAAGATCTTGGGAAAAGGTCGAGTAAGCCGGTACCATCAACAGAGAAACCACCAGTACTGGAGTTGAAAATACTTCCATCCTACTTGAAGTATGTTTATCTAGGAGGAAATTCAACATTGTCTAGTTAAAGACGTTAAAGAAGGGTGGCTATTTGGGAGGCAACCAAAAACTTCTTTCCTACTTTCTCAAACTTCTTTCCTACTCACCGAAACACACTGCACTACGTTGAGAATTTTAGTTTCATTAGTGTCATTTTAATTTACCATGGAGGAATCTCTTGCAAAGCTTAAGAACAGGTTCCCCACTCTTCCCAAAGATGTGCTTAGGAAGCTCTATAGCTGTCGACTTGAAAGGATGAAGATATTCAAGCGTTTGGGCCTTCATGAGGACATACGCTAGATCATTAAAGCTAAGGTATCTTTAGCATGTGATTTAAATAAATCAGTTGTTAAACTTTTGCTAGGAATGGGAAGAAGTTCTTACTCATAAAAGAGAAGAGCTAAAAGAATAAATATCTGTTATAAATGTGCAAGGTGGACATGTGATCAGCACTGTAGGAGTAAAGGTTTGGTTTCTATAAATCGAGAAGATAAAATTAAATTTATAAAGGATGGACTAAGTAAGGAGTCCCTGGATGATATCCTTCAAACTCTTGAGACGCATTCGAGTGGTGATGTTCATCGTATTCTTCTTGATTTAGTGAACGCATTCAACCAAGAAAAATGGTGCTACTATCTTAAGAATTTGACGAAAAAAGACTCTGTTTGCCATTTTATAAGAAAACTAGATGGGAAGAAAATCCTCGATTCATAGAAATCATTTAAGCCGTTAATGGATGTAAAACCAAAGGAAGATCTGAGCCAAAATCACAACTACTGTACATAATCATGCTTTTGTCTAATATGTCTTATCTTTTTAGCATCTTTTATCTAATTTGTTTTATCTTTATAGTAACTTTTGAATTTCTTTCCTTTTTTTTTAATTTCTTCACCCAATGGCCCATTGGTCATCTATGTCGAAAATTTTTTTCAAACTTCTTGGAAAAATGCGTGATTTTTATGATTTTGTTGTCGCTATTTTAGTGTTATATATATGTACTCTTTCACTTGTAAATATGTACTCTTCATTTGTAAATATGTATTCTCCTACTTGTGAACACAAATGGTTTGAGAGAAAAGAAAAAGGGTATTATACAAAAATGTAGATTTACATCTATCTGCATTTTTGGTGAAACTGATACGAGTAAGGATTTGAGAGTTTATAATGGTAGCAAACGAACTTGGAAGTGCATTAGCCGCTAGAAAGATCAACTTTGTATACAGGGGAGGGATCAAGGACTAAGGGGAAGTGTGGCCATTTCTGCATCCATGAATGGAAGTAGCGGTTTGAGTGTAAGGGTAAAAGAGTTGGAAGCTCACATTTTTTCCTTAGGACAAGATTTACAGGTTTCGAGCTTGCCTGAACGACTGGGACGAATGTTCTGCCATGCTTAAGTTTTCATTGCTCTACCTGGTGGTTTGGAGACGTTGGATGGTGTTTCTAGCGTTGCATATTGGGCTAAGTTAAAATTTCACAAAATGCCATTAGGATTGTTAAATGTTAATGGTTTTTATGATGATCTGTTGTCTTTTTTTGATCATGCTATGGAAACATGATTCATACTCCAAGCAACTTGTCACTCCATAATTTCTGCACCAATTGTTGATTAGCTGCTTGATTGACTGTTAACCTATAAACCTCACCCAGATCTATTAGTCAAGCAAATAGGTGGGCAAACTTCAGATATTAGTCAGAAGTAGAACCCAGATACCACTCTTTGGTTGTAACTTTCCTTAATCTCTTGGTTTTACTCTCAGCATTTTGGCCTTACTTTATTGTGTGTTTATGTTCAAAAAAAAATTTCTTTGAGCTATAGAAGACATTGGGGACAACGTTTGATTTAGGTTGGGGGAGGAGAAAAAAATTTATATATTTAGTTAGTTAGTAAAACCATTACATGCATGCGGTGTGGAAAAAAATGGCAGAGTAAGGAGTTATTCTTAATTCCTGAGACGCATTTTATTAGTTGCATTTTTTTATTCCTGCTTTCCAAAAAAAGAGAGTAAAAGTAAAAAAAAAATCATCATGTTCAAGTACTTTGTAATGATTTTAAAAAGTATATAAGTTTTAAGTATGGATCAATTGAATTTAGAAATTTCATAGCATGAATGAACAACTGATTGTTACAATTGATGATGAATTTTGAGATTGAATGAGTTGAGTTTGAAAGCCGCTAACCATGAGCTTTAGAGCCTATAATGATTATTTCTCTTGTGTGTGAATTCACCTATTGAGTTGTCACTCTCGAACTTGCTTTTATTCTGGTTGAAATTACATCTTACATGCACATTCAAAAATGATAAAGATATTCATTTTCTTTAGCCAGAGGCAAATAGCCAACATTGCAATTATATTGTTGCTAAGCTCCTTTGAGCCTAATTGACTGTTTCTTTGTTTTCAACCCATTAATATATGTTGTAATGATATATTAAGTGCTCTTATCTGATTCGAAAGATTAGCAGAGCATTTGAAAATTTTGTGAAATGGTTTTTTGACAAGTGTGCGGGTGTATATAATATCAACTTTAGAGTTGTAGAGTTTTATGCAAAAAGAAAAAAAAGAAAAAAAATTATGAAAAAAGAATGTTAAGTATTTGAATTGTGAGTTGTTGTGATAAGATAAATTTATAAGTAGCCCATTTTTCAATTGTTCTATTAAATTTCTTAAATATAGCCTTTCAAATTATGATTTACATTCCTTTTACCTTAACCCCATTACAACCCTTAATAAGTTCTTTTGATTTGAATTATGCATGTAAATTAGGTAGTGGAGATTGAGATTTTTCGCAAGCCTATGGTAGTGCAATTTTTTTGTTGAATTTGAGAAAAACACTTACCCTTAAACACTTGTGAGATTGAGAGAATGAGTTGCACTTATGAATTCGGTTTATCCATTTTCAATTAAAGTTACCAATTTATAGTTTTGTTGATTCATGAATATTATGATCTCTTTATTTCTCAATTGTGTTCTTGCTTATGACTTGATACTTCTAATTTTGTTGGAAGCACTTACTAGTCATTCCTTGTCCGAGGACATTCAAGAGCTAAGTGGGGGAATTTGATAAGTAAAATATTTGCATATTTATTTTTTCTTATATGATGATTTTGTGGACAATATTTGAGATTAATGTAATAAATTTAGGTGTAATTGATAAATACAGGATGATTTTGGCATAAATATTTTTATTACTATTATAATATTTATTTGTTTTCTCTTTTGATAGCCATGTAATAAGAGGAGAAAGGAGACCAAAAAATTGGACTGATGGGATTGAAAAAGGCTAATTACTGTAGTATCGGTACTATTCACTGGGTCACTATTCATGATGGAAATCACTATTCATGACAGAAGTGACTGTAGCAACGGAAGCACTGTAGCAGCACGCGCTTTTCACTGTTCCAGATGCGGTTCACTGTAGCAACGTGCTTTTCACACTGTAGCAACACGATTTTTTCCCCTATAAATAGAGATCAAGGCCAAGCACAAAGGAAAGAGAGGGAAGAGAGGTAGAGGCTTTATTCTCTGATAGGGAGAGATCTTTTCTCTGACAGTTCTGAGTAAATTGTGTTATTTTCTAGATTTAATTTCATTTATTGTATTACTTTTTGCATGTCTCATACATGGAAGGCTTAGTATTGTATTACTTTTTGCATACCTCAAACATGGAAGGCTTGGTATTGTATCACTTTTTGCATGTCTCCTACATGAAAGGTTTTACCCCTAAATGGACGGCTAAATTTCTCCATTTTTCATGCATCTTTTGGCTGTATATTTATGTTTGAGAATTTAATATTCAAGTTTTATGCAGTATTTATGAGGATTTCATTCTAGTTTTATGTAATGTTAATTTATTTTTATTTTGTTTTTAATTTCATCATGATCTAAATTTCTATTTTCCTAGGGTGACGACGTAGCTTACTAATGACGAATTGAATCTTAACTTGTTAAATCTAGTTTTAATTTCTTCTTCATAATTGAGTTTTAATTATTGTTCTTAATGCTTTCATTTGATTGACCATCTTTTGAATGATTTCAATATACATGTAAAAACCGGAAGGAGATATATGTGTGCAGACCTTATAATTAAAACCATAATTTGCATATGAAATATGAATATATTCATGTGAGTTGTGTAGTCTTACTGAGTTCCGTAAATCTTAATGTATAATTAATTGCCTAAATTCATATAGAAATATATTGGATTAGCTATTAATTATAGAATTGCTTGACCTTGGAAGAGGCAAATAATTAAATTAGGGAAACTCGACTATCAATCATGTAGAATAAATTGGGCTAGAATAGATAAGTGATTCAATTCGTAATTTGTTAAGGGAAATTTGACCCCTATGGTTTTTTCTTATAGTTGCTTTCATTTTATTTTGTTTTCTCAATCACCAACTAATTGATTGATTAAATAGAATTAAAATTACCCATTTTGGTATTTAGTAATCAATCCTCGTGGGATCGTACTTTACTCACTTATGTATTATGACAGTGTAAACTTACACTATTTAATAGATCATCTCAACTCGTAACAATATTAAAAAATATCACTTGACATATTAATATTTAATTGCCAAATTAACATATGCTAATTTGAGTTTTGTGTCATCTTTTCATACTTGAACAAAAATGCCTCCACATGTCATAATTGGGACCAACTAAATATTTCCCCTCTTGTGTCCCTATTTGGATGAAAATTGTATAAAGAAAAGGGAGAATAAAATCTATCTTGCTTTATTGGACAAATGAACATTTTGCCCTTACATTTTGTAATTAAATTGGGAAGAAAAAGAAAAGTAAAACTCCAAAACAGATGAATTTGAAGGTTTTCCTCTATGCAGTGCTAGGGAGGGGGAGATGAATTTGAAGGTTTTCCTAGATGCATATGCCATTTGAGTGGGATTTCTGGCGTATTTAAACATATCAAACTATGTTTCCCTAAAAACAAAATATCAAACTATGTCGTAGAAAATGAGAAAATTGATATTTAAGGACTTCTAACATATTAATAACAACAAAAAATGTTGGAATTTCGAAATACTTAAAAAGGAAATGGTTTTTGCCTTGAATTAAAAATTTTTGAGTTAATTTTGATCAACATTCATGTTTAATAATTTTAGTACCAATCTGCCGTATTATTAGCATTCAATTTTTTTTCACTCTTTTTGTTAGTCATATTTTATGTTTTCAATAGACATCTTTCTTGTTTTGAGTAAAAAAAATTAAACTAGATAAATTTTAACTTCAGTAAAAAATCATGGTTTTTTTTTAAATTAAAAAATCTTAACTGTCATTAATATTTTTTTAACTTCAATAATGTCATTTTGTACTACTTTAACAAGTTCCACCTTCATGAAACTCAACTAATTGGATGAGGAAGTGGGAAATGAACTACATATGTCAATTTTTACAAGTAAGAACTGACAATTTTTACCGTTACTAAAATGGTAATACTTTTAAAAATGTTGTCATTCGCTTTATAAGTGTAGTAAGTGATTAAAACATTACATTCTTATGAAAATTGACATGCATAGTCAATTTCTCACTCCCTCACCCAATAATTCAAGTTTTTCCAAATGTGGAACTTGTTAAAAGTAGAAGTAATGAATGACGTTATTGAAATAGTAAATACTTTTACAAATATTGTCATTCGCATTGTAAGTATTGTTACTGAGCAAAACATTACAATTTTTTAATTGCATCATATAATGTTATGCAATATATTTACAAAGAGACTCCTTTTGGGAACCAAGGTGGGGCGGTTTCAAATCCCACCTTCACCCCCTTGGCCCCCGAATAAAGAAAATTATAATCTTTCAATAGAGCCATTGGTGATCGAAGCTCTTGTTGCTGGGGTGGTCAGAGCTTCAGCAGTCAGGTGGCAGCGGCGCTTCAGCGAGGGTTTATTTTTCTCTGTTCGGTTTTAAATTGATGTGCAATTTTATAAAAACACCTAAACTCTAAACTCCTAGATTCCTTCCCCCTCACCAATATGTCTTTTTGTAAGTTCATGTGACCTTTTGGGGGGTTTTGGAATTTAAGAGGTATTTTGTAGGGATTTCCCCCCTTTTTTAATCATAATACTAAAATTATGGGATAATTAATAAAAAATTAAGTTAGTTATGTAATACTCCAGTAGTCTTTTTTATAAGGAACAATTTCTCTCATAAGAGTCATATATATATATATAAGAAACAATTTTTTTTTGTATGAAATTTTAAACTCATTTTTCCACTTTACCCTCATTAAATTAAGGTTAAATTATACAAAACCCTTTGGGTAAGTTGCATATAACACCTGGCATTTTAAAGTTTAAATTTAACCCTCTGGCCTTTTATTTTTTTATTATTAACCCCTTACCATTAACTTACCATTATCTTTTTAACAAAAATTGCCACATTAGGGTTAAGATATGATACATGGCATCTTATGTAAATTACTTAGTTTCATAAAACCCCCTAAACTCTAACTATTTACAAATAGCCCTCTAAATTTTGATCAGTTAGAAATAACCCCTTGACATTTCAAAATTTAAATTTAATTCTCTTAAAACTTTGATTTATAATATTAAAGCCCAAGCCGTTACATGATCTCTTATTTGTTAGAAGGTGAAGATTGAACATTAGCGACTACCAGGACTTCTACAGAGTCCGGAAATTTTAGAGTGGAAGTTGGAAAGTGTTATCATGGATTTGGTAGTGGGTTTACCTATAATTAGAAACTATAATGCAATTTGGGTAATTGTCGACCGTTTCACCAAGTCAGCACACTTCACATCCATCAACGCCAGTTATTCTCTTGAGAAATTAGTAGAAATATACATACGAGAGATAATAAGACTTCATGGCATACAGAAAGCATTATTTCAAACAGAGATCCCTGCTTTACATCAAGATTTAGGAAAACCTTACATGAAGCTCTAGGTATACAGCTAAAATTTAGTTCGGCCTATCATCCATAGATAGACAGACAGTCAAAGAGGACTATATAGATGCTAGAAGACATGTTGAGAGCATGAGTACTGGATTTTAAGGGAAGCAGGGATCATTTCTGTAATATCTTGAATTTTGGGATTGGAGGCTTGGGAATAAGCCTAAATTAAGCGGACTGCTAAGCCCTGGTTAAGCAGGTGTCTCAACCCTATTCCCTAATGTTTCTTATATCTTTGAGGTATTAAAGGAAATAAAATGGTGAATTAAAGAGTGTGGGAAATTTGTGTAAAAAAATGAAATCTGTTGAAGTTGCAAGTGTATGCCGTTTCATTGCTTTCAGTGAGGCAGTGTTGTAGTACAATGCATTTAGTTAACCAAATGATGTTAAAAAATTATGAAATTTTACATGATAAAAGTAGACATCCTAAGCTTTAATTTGATAAGTCATGGGTAATTTTTGGAGCTTTATTACCCAGTGAAATCAAAAAGTTTTTGGAACAGCGTCCAAAGATTAGAATTCTGGAAATGGTAAGATTCCAGTTGGCTAAATGTGATATTTTTTCTTGCAACTAGACTCAATAAATATTCTATAGCCTTTGAAATCACTCCAATTTAATGTCTACAAATTTAGTTATGATTTTTCAAATTTTGGACAAAATCTGCCAGAATTTGTAAAAAGTCTAAAAATGGGAATTATGACATAAGCAAGGTCTTGGATGACATAAGCATGATATTAAAACGTTAATCTTCATCTTCTCCTTTCCATTTCCATTGACCAACCAACAGCCATAGAGAGAGAGAGAGGGAGTTGAGAAATTCTAGAGAGAGTAAGAGAAGAAAACTCAAGAGGTAGGTCGATTTCTTTAGTGAATTCGTACCTAACGCGTATAACTCTAATCCTAAGCTCATCTTCTATGTTATTTAAGGTTTGGGAAGCTCCAATTTCCTTATGTGAAGAGCTAGGGTTTCAGCCACATCAAGGAGAGCCAGAAGGAAGAGAAAGGTAACTTCCAGATTTTTGAATATTGATTGTTCTGGCTGTTCTAGTTGATTTAATCGGTAAAATTTTGTCGAATTGTATTTGTTTTTGAAATTGAAAAATGGGTTGTTGGAAGTGTTATGCTGCCAAAATTGATACTAAATAGTAGTTATAACGTAATTAAATAGTTAATATAGTGATTAGGAGTAAAAAGGAACATGTCTTTGGAGTCGGAATTAAAAAACCCCAATTTTTCTCGGGGAATTGACCATTTTGACCAAGGCTTGTATAAGGGGTTAGAGTTGGATTTTTGATGTTCTGATGATTCCATTGACTTCAGGAGGGAAAATTAGGTAGTGTTATAGTTGGTCACTTTTTCGGAAAAAGCCTAAAAAAGTATAATTAAGAAAACGCCCGAGACCCTAAAAGTGGGTCTGCCAAGGGCATATCTATCTTTTGGTAGTGAATTTGATAATTCTGAGTATGAAAATAGATTCTTTGGTAAAAAATATGTCAGAATAGCCCTAGTCAAAATTTTGAGAAAAGTATGATCGGACCGGGTACGGCGAGGCGGGGTCGGGTCCCTAGGGGCCTTTTGGTAAATTTTTACCATAGGCTAATATAACCACCATAAACACTATGGATGTGTCTAAAATGGCGCATGAATGGGTTTTAACCTAATTCTTATACATTTGATATTTTAGGACTGAGTTGGGAGCCTGAGCTTGGCATGTTTTACAAGGCGAACGTTTTGGGGTGAAAGAGACTTAAGGTAGGGACATTATCCTTCATACATCATGCCACAGTTCATATGATTGTGTGGTTGCCATTGTTTGTGCTTTTATTAATCAACATGGTTTGCCTATAAGAGGTAGTTAGTGCCGGAAGTGCGCTTACACCTAGGGGTTGGGTAAGAATCCAACCGGTGTATGACTAGTGGGACAGGAGCCCTACTCATGTATACATGATGATGATGTTTTATATTATTCATTAATTGGTACATACATGGTACATATCATATCTACTTCTCTCATTTTATATGAACGATAATATGTTGCAACTGGGATTCTTTGGAATCTCACTCTTTTTTCTAAACAAAAATATCACAGCGAGTGCCAGTAGCTTGAAAGGCAAGGATGTAGATAGGGGAAACTGACGGGCACCTTTCCTGAGACAAAGATCGTGGTTATATATAGTCTGTATTGTGAATATTTTGGGATATTCTATACATATTTATAAATATTATCAAACCTTGCGGGGTAAAGCTATGATGTAATCAAATACCACATATTAATAAAACAATATGTTTATACTATTCCTGTGTTGCTCATCGAACTGCATGCTGGCACTCTGAAGATATGGAAAATCAGATAAGGGTATGACAATTTCCTTCCACTAGCTAAGTTTGCTTACAACAATAGCTATCATGCAAGCATCTAGATGACTCTATATGAAGCATTGAATTAAAGAAAGTGCCAATCACCTCTCTGCTAGATAGAATTATCAGAATGGAAACTATATAGGGCAGATTTGGTAGATTAAACTATAGAATAGATAAAAACTATTAAGGAGAGGTTGCTTGCGGTGTAGAGTAGGCAGAAAAACTACGCTAACAAAAGAAGAAGACCTCTAGAATTTGAAGTAGAAGATTATGTATTTCTGAAGGTATCAGTTGTTACTGGTATCGGCAGGGCGATAAAAAGAAAGAAATTGAGCCCTTAGTACATTGGAGCGTTTGAAATACTGGCAAGAATTGGGCTAGTGGCGTATCGGATAGCCTTACCCCTAACTTGAGCAAACTTCATGATGTCTTCAATGTTTCACAATTGAAGAAGTACCAATTAGACCCCAAACATGTCATCGAGTATGAAGATCTAGAAGTGCAAGAGAATTCTACTTACATGGTGGAGCCATAACGAATCATTGATCGACAAGAAAGATGGCTTAGACACCAAAGCATACCATTCATAAAGGTAGTCTAGAAGGGACTGTTCCTAAGGGAAGCAACTTGGGAAGCTGAGGAAGATATGAAGAAACATTACCCAAAATTTATATCTTAAGTTATGTAACAAGTTTCGGCGACAAAATTTATTGTACGGGGGAAGAATTGTAATATCCTAAAATGTGTATAAGGGCTAAATGACTCAAAATGTTAAAACATATTTGAAGAAAATTTGGTACCATGAACATAAATACTTATATTTCTCTCCCTTTTACTTAGTAATTCGGTCAAGCCAAGGGAGAGAGAGAGAATTCAATTTGAAGCCATATTATATTCATTAACCAAGATAAAAAGCAAAAGGAAAGAAGACAAAGATAAAAAGTCAAATAAACTTTAACTTCGATTAATTTGAAAAGTTGACAAAAAGCAAGCTTATAAGAGAGGACTTGGTCAACATTTTTCCTACCCTTTTAGCATGGAATTTTGGTGAGCATAAAAGGAAGAAGGTAGGATAAAGACTCAATCCATTTAACTAAACCAAACCTAGTTAATTAACCATCACTTTTTCAAGAAGCCCTCACAAATTGACATATCACCTTTTCTTATTTATTTTTGGTATATTTTAGGGCTGAGGATTAATCAATAAAATGCTATCTCACTTCCTCACTCACTCATGAAGTCGCCAAGGCAAGAGAAAATAGAGAAAAGAAGGAAAAACAAAAAAGGAAAGATAAAGGAGAACATTGAAGAACAAAGTGTCAAGGTAAGGGTTTGAGCTCAATTTTCACCTTGTAAATCACCTCTTGAGTTTAAAACCTCTTCATAAACATTGTTTCCCTTGCTAAGAGCTACAATTCTATGATTTTTGTTTCTCAAAAGGAGGTGTTTTGTGTTGTCTACAAAGAACCAAAGTTGGAGAATCAAAGACCTAGCTTGCGAAAGTGATAAAGGTGAGGCTAAGCTTCAATTTGAACTATATATTGTGTTGATTGGTTGAGTTTTGTGGAATTCTCTTTGCTGCCCTAAATTCAGTCAATATGGGCTCTTAGGGTTTCATGATGCCATGTCCATATACATGATGTTATATGATGTTTAAGAAGCATATAAGACTAGTTTAGTGAGAAATTTGCAAATTTGGTTGATTATTGTGTGGAAGGTTATTTTTTGTTAGAATAGGGCATGTAGAAAGAGTAAGATTTTGGTAAATTTGAAGTCACCAATAGATTCTAAATGAAAAACTATGTAGCAATGGCCTCTAGCTATGAATTATGGATCATTGGAATGAAATACTGAAAAATGGAATTAAACACTGTTTGCCAGTTTAGGGTTCCTGTGAGACAGTGAGAATGAGGCATGTTTTTGAATAACTAAATGTTGTCCAATGAATGTAATATTTTTCATTACAAAAGTAGACATGTCAAATTTTAATTTGATATGTCATTTGTGCCATTTGGATCTATACATTATGAGTTATGAATTTTTGAAGTTAGGCATTCAAAACTGGAATGATTATGTGGTAGTGAGAATTGAATTGTGGTTTTGGAATTCTATGTGTAGAATTGACTGAAGAAGATATTTTTTCTTCAAATTAGACTTAATAAGTGTCATATATAACTTTGAACCACTGCCATTGGATATTCCTACATAAAGATATAAATTTTCAAAGATTGGTGAAAATTCTGCTAGCTTTTGGACAACTTGCAAAAATAAGAAAGTTAGGACAAGATGTAATTGTTAGGATCAATAGGCACAGCGGAAGAATTTAAAAATTTTTCACCAATCCTAAGCGAGGGTCTATCAACGGTGTTTAAACCAAATTAAAAAGATTCGTACCTTTTCAGTTTAGGGGTTTTTTATCTCTAGTAGCCAACACCTCATGTCCGCTCCCTCTACCAGTATCCACATGAATGCTCTCCAATATAGACTACGTGCTAGCGCCTCTAATGTTTCCTAGGGTTTCCCTTGCGGCTCTAAATTCTCATCTATGTATGAGTTTTTCTACTTTATTAATTTTATAACCCATGAGGGCTATATTCGAATTTCAAAATTAATATTTATTAATTTTGAAATTAATTAAGCCTTAATTATCCTTATGAGCTAATTAAATAAATTCAGTTTAATTTAAATTTGTCTAACAATTTTAATTTAACTTATTTATTTAATCCAAATAAACAGCCAATAGATTTAATTTATCTTCATAAATTAAATATGAGATACTATATCTTTATCATGTTAGTTATTAAATTTAATTTATCTTAATAAAATTATATTTAAAACTAACATAATATAATAATATCATATAATACACACACACACACACACACACATATGTATTTCAAAAATACATATATATATATATATATATAAATATAATATTATTAACTTTATTTTCATGAATTTTATATTATAAATATAAAATTCATTCACCTTAGAGTAAACATTCTCTCGTGTTGGATCATTCTTGTGTACGACCTGTAGGCCTATACGAAGTTGGCAGTGGGCCAATAACTGTACTAACCCACAAGTTGCAAGATGCCTATAATAAGACATTATGACCACCCAATTTATATGTGGATCATTAACATGATGCAACCTGTCATACAACCATGTCACGTCCCTTCGGTCAAGGATGAGGCATGGATAGTGTCATCCTTTTGTTCCTGACCATTACTTTCTCGATTCCTGAGTAGTCTGATAATAGAAATGGAAACTCCTTTTGATCGTAGTATGGCCATACATTTCTCAGACTCACTCATCGAGGGGCCCAATAATATCCCTTTACTAAAGTGAGGGACAAATTCCATCTTGACCATTTATATTCCTTTGCATGAAAAACCACCAAGCCCGATCGTAGCCTTTATCATCACCCGGCCAAAAGTGACTATTGACTAGTTCAAAGCTTAAAAACTCTGATGTAGGAATCCATAAAGACCTCAGGTCAAAGAGCATTATGACGAGGTTATACATGAGAAAAGCTTATCACTTGATATATGTAGCTTTCTCGTAGTGGGTCGGTCCAGCATCTTGTACTCTTACAAGTGCCTAAGACTTTGATTCATATCTCCATATTTTATCAAAGTCATACTGGTTTTGTTTCATCTCTGCTCTCGTATAGGTGACCGACCAGGGACATTTTAGGACGATCTTTATGATTTATCCAAGGATACAATTATCACAGTTAACATGCAAATAATATGATAATAGAAAGTAGCAATTTTATTAAATTAATAATGTTCAAAGTACAATGATTGGCTCTTAGGGCATAATTTCCAACATCCTCCCATTGTCCCTGGTACAATCATTAATTTGCTTAATTCCTATTGTCCTAACATGACGCTCATTCTTTACCTGTGCAAGCGGCTTAATAAGTGGATCAGTAACATTGTCTTTGTTAGATCAATCGTTTCACCCAAGAGGGGGGGTGAATTGGGTGATACTGAAATTTCTTTCGAAAGCATAAAACTTTGACAAATGAATTAAAACAGTAATGAGTAAGGAGAAATATCACCGAAGTGTACACCGAGAGTTATACTGGTTCGGTCTCAACCACTTTGACCTACGTCCAGTCCTCAGAGCTTCTCTGAGAGTTTCACTATAGCTTCCAAGATTCAGTGGGTTCTTGGCACCTCAGTACAAGCAAGTTCCTTACACCTGGACACTCGCTCCCCCTTACAGGTTGTAATCCAATCCCAACTCAAGGTTCCACAACCTTAAGTTATCTCAATAACAAATATTGAGTTTGAATGAAATATCTCTCTTACAGAGTAAATGATAATCACTGAAGCATAGAAATACAATTTCAACGTGAAAACAGAGCAATGAACTTAATGATATGTTCGTATGTGTGCTTGCTTATCTTTTCTCTGTTTGAAGGTTCCCATATATATAGGTAAGTTGTTGATGACTGTTGGAACATTTCCTTTCGTCCGTTGGTGAGTGCGCAGCCACTATTGACTTTTTAAGTTTTTGAAAAATATCCGTTGGCGGTGGTTGGCATTTGAACGTTTCTTTTGACTTTCATCTCTTGATATGATTTCTTCATTGTTTCTCTGTAAATAGACTAAGAATACTAATACAATGAAAGGTTAATCATATAGGAAACAATATAATGAAAGTTTGAATGATTTCTAAATTTCTGGGTATGCTTACTCGAGTAGCTCCTCGAGTAACCCTTGAAGTTTACTCGAGTAGCTCCTCGAGTATCATCGGGAAATCTTTGTTTAATTGAAAGTCAATGAAGAAAAACAAGATTACTCGGGTAGTGCATGGAGTAAACTAAATTTCAAACCTTTGGGAATAGTTATTTACTCGGGTAGCTACTCCAGTAATGCTTTTGCAATTTCATAGATTACTGGGGTAACACCTCGAGTAATCCTTTAAAAAAACTTTTGATTACTCGATGCTCTACTCTAGTAATGTTGGCAGGATTTCAAGGCCGAGAGCAATTACCTTGTTACTCGAGTAGGGACTCGAGTAATGCATTCATTTTTGCATAGGTTACTCGGGTAGCTCCTCGAGTAACTAAGACTTTTGAGCATGATTTACTCTGGTAATGACTTGAAGTTTACTTTGAAAATATTTGTGCATACTGGGGTACATACTCAAGGAATCCACTTAAAATAAACCATGAAAAACTTGTATACTAGAGTAAGTACTCGAGGAAGATTAAATAAAGAGATATCAAGTTAATCGGGTACCAACTTCAAGTTTTCAATTACCTTAGTGCGTTACTCGAGTAGCTCCTCGAGTAACATTGGCAGTGGTACAAAGTGCCGAGAGTTACACATTTTCAGAAACACAGTTACTCGAGTAGCTCCTCGAGTATCATGGGAAAAACTTGAAGACAACTGGAAGTTTTCACAGGGTTACTCGAGTAGCTCCTCGAGTAACATTAGCAGTGGTACAAAATGCCGAGAGGTCCACATTTTAGGAAACACAGGTACTCGAGTATCATTGGGAAAACTTGAAGGCAACTGGAAGTTTTCACTTGGTTACTCGAGTACCTCCTCGAGTATCATTAGCAGGCCGAGAGTAACTCCAAGTTTTTACCTGGTTACTCGAGTAGCTCCTCGAGTAATGGTGGCAGGTTACTGGAAGTTCTCCTTGGTTACTTCAAGTTTTGTCTCATTACTCGAGTAGCGCCTCGAGTAATGCCTTAGAAACTGTACTTCTGATCAAGTTCCTCAGCATTTTCTCTTGGCCAATCTTCAATACTTCCATGCTAACTTCAAGTAAAGCTTGTTCCTGTCATTACTTAGTTCAAACTTGATTATTAATCATTTCTTTTTCAAACCATACTTTTGTTATCATCAAAACATGAGGTCTAACAGTCTTTTTCTGTTACTTTGCATATTTTTATGTCACCTCTATCATTGATTTCTCTAATGAGATGAAATCACCTGAGTATATGCTTGGTCCTTTGATATGACCTAGGCTCCTTGACCTGTGCAATAGCTCCGCTATTGTTACAGAAGAAATCTATTGGATTTGAGATACTAGGTATCACCCTTAGTTCAGTAATGAAATTTTTGATCAAAACGGGTTCTTTAGCTACATCTGATGCAGCTATATACTTAGCTTTTGTTGCAGAATCTGCTTACTGCTCAACCATTCAGGAAGAATATGTATCCATATTGTAATTTAAGGTCATGTTAGTTAGTTTGAAAACTTGCATCTGTGTAACCGGTTACATAGAGCTCATTATCCAATCTACCATACACTAAAAATAAGTCTTAAGTTTTTCTTAAGTACTTTAGGATATTATTGACGGTAGTCTAATAACCCTCACCAGGATCTTGTTGATATATGCTGGTCATACTTAAGCCAAATGAGAAATCTGGTTGAGTACATAACATGGCATATATGATAGATCCAATGGCCGATGCATATGAAAACTTACTCATACGATCTTGCTGATAAGGTACACTAGGACACAGATCCTTGCTAAGATGGATGCCAAGAGACATGGGCATGCAACTCCTTTTTGAATCTTGCATACTGAACCTATGCAGTATCTTATCTATGTATGTGCTCTGTCTTAGGCCTATTAGTCTCTTGGATCTATCTTTATAGATTCTAATCCCTAAGATGTAGGTGGCTTCACCTAAGTCTTTCATTAAAAAGGACTTTCCTAACCAAGACTTGACACTCTGTAAGGTAGGAATGTCATTCCTAATGAGTAGGATGTCATCTACATAAAGCACTAGAAATACAATTGTGCTCCCACTAACCTTCTTGTAAACACAAGGTTCATTGATGTTTTGAATGAATCCAAACTCTTTGACTACTTCATCAAAACAATGATTCTAGCTCTGTGATGCTTGCTTCAATCTATAAATGGATCTTTAAAGCTTGCAAACTTTACCAGAGTCCTCTGGTCGCACAAAACCTTTAGGTTTTGTCATATACACATCCTCAAAGAGCTTTCCATTAAGGAAGGCTATTTTGATGCCCATCTGCCATATTTTATTGTCATAATATGCTGTAATGGCAAGAAGGATTCTAATTGATTTGGCCATTACAACTGGGAAAAAGGTTTCATCATAGTCTATACCATGAGTTCGAGTGAATCCTTTTGCAACCAGTCGTGCCTTGAAGACATTTACATTGCCATCCATGTCAGTTTTCTCCTTGAAAACCCATTTACACTCGATGGTTTTTACACCTTTAGGTGGATCGACTAAGGTCTATAGGTGATTGTCGTACATAGATTTCATTTCAGACTTTATGATATTTAGCCATTTCTCTGAGTTTGGTTCTACTATGGCTTCTCGATAGGTGGTTGGCTCATTTTACTACTCAATGAGCAATACATCACGGCCTTCATTAATCAGAAATCCATATCTCTGATGCAGATGCTATGTCCTATTATATCTTTGTGGACCTTGTGTTACTTGAGGAGGCTCAACAACTTGTTGTGAGTCTTCTCTGATTTCCATCTATGGTTCTGTACTATCTTGTGACTCTAGAACTTCTTTGAGATGTACCTTGCTCTCATTGGTTGTTTTAGAAATAAACTCTCTTTCTAGAAACTTACTATTTCGAATAACAAACACTTTGTTATCTGTGGGATTGTAGACATAGTATCCTTTCATTTCTTTAAGATACCCCATGAAAAGGCACTTTGAGGATCTAGGTGCTAATTTATCTGAGGCTTGTTGCTTAACGTATACCTCACATCCCCAGATCTTGAGAAAAGATAAACTTGGTTTCTTTCCAGTCCATATCACATATGGTGTCTTTTCAATTGCCTTAGATAGAATATGATTTAGTGTGAACGCAACTGTCTCTAGGGCATGCCCCCAAAAGGATGGTGGAAGATTTGTTTGACTCATCATAGATCGAACCATATCTAATAGTGTTTGATTCCTCCATTCATAAATATCATTCCATTATGGTGTTCCTGGAGGAGTCAATTGTGAGATTATCCCACAACTACTAAGATGGTCAATAAACTCTTGGTTCAAATATTCACCACCTCGATCAGAGTGAAGTGCTTTAATTATTTTGCCAAGTTGGTTTTTTACTTCATTTTGGAATATTTTGAAAAGCAATAAATGTCGTGATTAGGTTATATCACGTTGCGAACAAGAAGTCACGGTAGTCCTGGAGCTTTTTGAAAAAGACACATTCTTTTTAAAACAAATGTTTGAAAATTTAAAATATTTAAAAATTTTTGGCCCAATTTTAAAATATTTGTTTCAATCCAGTTCAAAAAAGATTTTAACCCAGTTTCAAAAACGCCCAGAACGCTTCTGATCCGAATTGTCTTCCCCATAGTTTTAGATCTCTACAACTTGAATAGAGATCCGAATTGAGACCCGATTCAACTAGCTGCGACCTTTAACCAATTCAAAACCAAAATGATGAATTCTAGTTCGAATCCAATTCAGAACAGAAATCGCTACACCAACAACAAATTGCATGGGTTCAACTTTCTAAAACCGAAAAAGATTTCAATACCAGATACAATATGCAATAGATCGCATACAATTCGACTTTCTTAAAACTGAAAACTAAATTGGATACATATTCGATTGTCTTCTTATAAGCATACATATATACCCCATATATATCACATGTATAAGAACATAATCTCAATTTAAACGCACAATTGACCTGGCTCTGATACCACTGTTAGGATCGGCAATCACAATGGAAGAATTTAAAAATTTTTTGTCGATCCTAATCCAGGATCTATCAACAGTGTTTAAACTGAATTTGAAAGATTCGTTCCTTTTCTGTTTAGGGTTTTTCGATAGTTAGGAGCCAACACCTCAGGTCCTCTCCCTCAACTGGTATCCACACGAATGCTTTCCAACACAGACTATGTGTTAGCGCCTCCAATGTCTCCTAGGATTTCTTTTACAACTCTGAATACTCATCCATGTATGAGTTTTTTTACTCTATCAATTTTATAACCCATGAGGGTTATATTCAAATTTCAAAATTAATCTTTATTAATTTTGAAATTAATTAACCCTTAATTATCTTGATGAGCTAATTAAATAAATTCAGTTTAAATTTAATATGTCCAACAGTTTTAATTTAACATATTTATTTAACCAAAATAAAGAGCCAATAGATTTAATTTATTTTCATAAATTAAATATGCGATACTATATCTCTATCATGTTAGTTATTAAATTTAATTTATCTTAATAAAATTAAACTTAAAACTAACACAATATAATAATATCATAATTCACACACACACACACATATAAATATGTATTTCAAAAATACACACACACACACACACATATATAATCTTATTACTTTTATTTTCATGAATTTTATATTATAAATATAAAATTCATCCACCCTATATTAAACATTATCTCGTGTTAGGCCATTCTTGTGTGTGACCCTGTAGGCCCATACGAAGTTGGCAGTGGTCTAATAACTGTACTAACCCTTAAGTCATAAGCGGCCTCTAGTAAGACATTACAATTACCCGATCCAAATAAGGATCGTTAACATGAGCAACCTGTCATACAACCATGTTACATCCCTTTTGTCACATGATATATCGGTCAAGGATTAGGCATGGATAATGTTATCCTTTTGTTCTTGACCATTACTTTCTCAATTCCTGAATAGTCTAACAATAGAAATGGAAACTCCTTTCCATCGTTGTATGGCCATACATTTCTTAGACTCACTCATCGAGGGGCCCAGTAATATCTCTCTACTAATGTGAGGGACAAATTCCATCTTGATTATTCATATTCCTTTACATAAAAAACCACCAAGCTTGATCGTAGCCTTTATCATCACCCGACCAAAAGTGACTTTTGACTAGTTCAAAGCTTAGTAACTCTTATGTTGGAATCCATGAAGACCTCAGGTCAAAGGGCATTGTGATGTGGTTATACATGAGAAAAGCTTATGACTTTATCTATGTAGCTCTCATAGTGGGTCGGTCCAATATCTTGCACTCTTATAAGTGCCTAAGACTTTGATTCGTATCTCCATATCTTATCAAAATCATACTGGTCATGTTTCATCTCTGCTCCCGCATAGATGACCGACCAGGGACATTTCATGACAATCTTTATTATTTATTGAAGGATACAATTATCACAATTAACATAAAAATAATATGATAAAAAAATGGAGATATTTCATTAAATTAATAATGTTGAAAGTACAATGATTGGCCCTTAAGGTACTATTTCCAACAGTAATAAGCTTGAACTTTAAGGGCAAAGTTGAGCATTTTGGGCTAGTGTAAACATATTGACTTTTCAATTAGCGTAATGTACTAACCCTAAAAGATAGCCAACATAAGTATTATGAGTTACTAAGAATTTGGACAAGTAATTCTTCGCTGTTCATGAATTGTACCGTATAAGATTTGATATATGCCCGAGACCCCCGAGAGACTGGGACAAGTACAAGATGTGGAAAGGCTGTTAGGTAGTAACTTATCTCTCACATATTATGTATTCTTTCACATGGCTGTTTTACCATCTACAATTTTGCATGAGAAACATGAGATAGGCAGAATGGCCTATTAAGCATTTGGTAACGAAAGGGTAGAAGCCCATAGAATATCGAACACCGTGAGAATGGACTGTATGTCCTTTGAATGTGCATGCTGCATAGAATTAACTGAATGTTGAATGTGTGTTACTTTATTAAGTTGATGGTTTTCCTAACATATCTACAAATTTACATTTTCTTTAAGTGATATTTGTTTCTATTGAGATTTTTTTGAATCTCATCCTTTTCCAATAACCAATAATTTACAACAAAGGCGAGCAGCTCCAAGGGGAAGAAGGCAACCACAAATGGGTGAAGTGCATGCTGAATAGTTAGAGTCCCTTTGGTTATCTTTCATTTTGGATAATTATATAATTTGTAAATGTAACTAAGTAGGAATAGTTGTAGCAGTAATAGTAGCGCTAACCGTATTAGCTATAAACCGTACGTTAGCATATCAAACACTAAAGGCCCATAGGTTAACCACTATTACATGGGCTTTTGCCAGATAACTCTTTGTTTTAAATAAAAGGATTTGAAACTGATAAGCGATAATGAATTTTCAAACAGGTGTGAGACCACATTTATTTAGAATATAATTTAGATCCCTACCTTGTGCTACTGGAATACATAGAAGAGCTTTACCAAGAAGCTGGTACTGCTTATACTTCCTTGTAGGGATTATGACTAAAATATTTGCATATTTATTTTCCCTTATATGATGATTTTATAGATGATATTTGAGTTTAATATAATAAATTTAGGTGTGATTGATAAATAAATAATGTTTTTGGAATAAATAGTATTTAAAAAAATGAAAGTACTTTAGCAAGAGGATCACTGTAGCAGATGGTTAGACTGTAGCGGACGGAAGTTACGCTATAATAGATGGAAGTCACTGTAGCGACGGAAGCACTGTAGAGCTGTCAGGCACTGTAGCTGTTGCTAACAGTCACTATAGCAGCTTCCGGACACTATAGCAGTACTGTAGCACACGCTTTTTCCCCTATAAATAGAGATCAAGGCCAAGCTCAAAAGGGGAGGAGAGGAAGAGAAGTAGAGGTTTCCTTCTCTGATAGGGAGAGGTCCTTCTCTGACCGGGAGAGATCTTTCTCTAACATTTTGTTAGATTCCAAGTTTTGATGATAACAAAAGGTAATTGTATGCAAAGTATGTTTTTACAAGTCTAAAGAATGATTACAAAGTTACCAAATGCATATGGCAAAGTTTTGTAATGTCTGCTGTTAGTTTTTGCTGATACACTCGAGCAACAGAGCTGGCACTCGAGCATAGAGCTGTTTTGCACTCGAGCATATGCGAGTGTTGGACAGAAAGTGTTTGCTCGAGATCAATTGCTGTCAGTTCTACTGTTACACTCGAGCAATGGAGCTAGCACTCGAGCATCAATCTATTTTGCACTCGAGCACATGAAAGTGTGGGACTATGAGTGTTTGGTCGAGAGTCATGTAGAACAGAGAAGCATAAGCATGCTTGAGTGAGAGTGTGTAATATCCTGAATTTTAACCAAGGATTAGTAACTTCAAATGATGTAATTAATGTTAATTAAGCATATTTGAAGTATATGTTGTGCAATGTGAAATGACGGCAATTATTCATAATTTAATATGTATTGTACTAATCAGGGGTAAAATGGTAAATTTACCAACCGTTTGGTTAGTTCCAGATGAGAAAACCCTTTAGTAATCTTAATCAATGGTTGAGATTGAAAGAACATGAGGTGGAATCAAGTGTGGAAGAGGTTATGTGAAATCATGGTGGGAGTAATGGGATGATGCCAAGTGGCTAAATAGGAGCCATTGGATGAGTCAAAATATTCAAACTCTTTCTCTCTCACTCTTAGTCGGTTTTTGCATGGGAAGAAGGAAAGAATGATCATCATCTTTACCTACTCACTTTCTCTCTCCATTTCCTCCATTTCCGGCGAACCAAGCAAGAAAGAGGAAGTAAGGGTTTGAATTTTGTTAAGGTAAATGATCTTATATGCTTAGTTACCCTTCATTAATGTTGATCAAGAGGTCAAGATCATTATTTCTATGATTTCAGAATTTCCATTGGTGGTGTTTGATTGTTGGATAAATCTGGAAGTTGGTGGAATCAAGGTGTTGATTTCAGCAAGTTGAAGAGGTAGGTTTGTAATGCATTTTGATATATATGTCAAGATGTTTGCCTAATCAATGAGAATTTTGGAAATTAGACCTAATTGTGATGTTAAGTGAAGGGTAGGCTTTGATTAGTGGGTCACTGTTCATTTGGTCAGTTTTGACATTTGGGAGTGATTAGAATTTGATTTGAAGTTGAATAAGGGAAGTTGTTAGAAGGAGGTTTTGAGTGGTTTGATGATTTAGAGTGAGAATGTGTTGATTGATTTGAATTTGGTTGCCAATGGATTTATGGTGAAGTTTTGGATGAGAATGAGTAATGGTATGAGTTTTAGAACCATTGGAGTTCATTTGGTGAATTTTGGAGAAGTTTACCAGTTGCTGCCATCTGGTTTCTGAGGTGATTTCTCGAGTGAGGGAAGAACTCACTCGAGCACAGGATGAACGTGCTCGAGTGAGCATGTTTGTGCTCGAGTGAGGGTGCATAAATGCACTGGGGGTGAGCGTTTCAGGTGTTCACTCGCGGGAAGATTGCCAAGAGTGCGCCTGGCACTCGCGAGCATTGGTGGATCACTCGAGCACTGGGGTTGTGTTCGAGTGAATCTGTTGCCTGGGAGTTGGGGTGCTCTCGGGCAGACACTCGCTGCCTTGTGCTCGCGAGCACTGAGGGTCAGTGCTCGAGCACAGGTATTTGTGCTCGAGTGAAGGTGAAGAAAGATGTTGAGAGATGCTCTCGGGTTGTCACTCGCAGGCCTCACTTCCGTGGTGCTCGAGTGTGCTCGGGGTCTCTGCTCGAGCACAGCCTCTTGTGCTCGAGTGAGGGTGTAGGTTGGTCACGGGAGTTGCTCTCGGGCAAGCACTTCCTGCGTCTCACTCGCATGTGTGCTCGAGTGAGAGCGGGAGTCATGCTCGAGCACGGCCTTCTGTGCTCGAGTGATGGGACCAAAAATTAGTGTTAGCTTTCCAAAGAAGGATCTTTAGGGATAGTTATCCCAACCCTTTAGGCATACGTTTAGGCATTTAATGGCCATCTAAAGAGTCCAAATGAATACCAACTTAGAGTGTTATTGAAGTAAGAACTTGGAAAAAGAAATTAACCAAATGTCCCTATTTTGATTATAGGATTTGACATCTGCTGTCCTCGTGAGCCTACTGTGCCCAGAGACATCAGGAAAGGATTAGGTAGTGACTTTTCTTTCGTACCATATGTGATGCATTGTATGTGTGTATTATCATTGATCTGTGATAAGCTCGTATGTTGTGACTTATGTGGATATGTGTGAGCACCGTCAGTCCAACAGTCCCTGAGTAGCTAACAACGGTTCGGGTGAAGGTCGTATGCCTTCCCGGCGGAGAAAGGGGATGAGGATGAGGTGTGATTATGTGATATGAGGGCCGAAAGGCTGATTTGTGAGCCGAAAGGCTATTTGTGAGGCCGACGGGCCATTTGTGAAGCTGGATAGCTTATGAGCTATAAGGCTATGTGTATGCACTGCCACGCCAATAGTCCCTGAGTAGCTAACAACGGTTCGGGTTAGGACGGTGTGCCTTCCCGGCGGAGAAAGGGGATGAGGGTGGAGTGTGATTTGAGCTGCTGCTGCTATATGATGATTTGCTTACATGCTATGTGCTTATATGTGGTATAAATGTTTAGTTACTACTGGGATTCTCTTGAATCTCATTCTTTCCTTTGAACTAATCTTTCAGACAGGGCAACTGGCTCCAAGGAGAAGCGCGTGACCCGGAGTAGTTAGAGTTTTCCTAGGGACATTAGTATGGTTTTTGTTGGTTATTCATTTTGGATAGGGATTACTGTATAATATTTTGAGAGGGAGATAGTTTTGGAATACTTGATTTTGTAATCCCCTAATCAGGATTTGGAACCTTATGAATGTATAGATGAACCCGGGGGTTGCCGAGATTTTGGTTATACACTCTGTCATACTTAAGTGTGGATAAACTGCACAGGTGATTATATTCGATAATTGAAAACAAGACCGGGATAGGAAAGAAGTTTTGAAAATTGCATAAAGACCCTACTACTAAAGGGAATTTTAAATGAGTTTTTAAACTATTCGACGGTCTCTAATCTAACTTAATCACCTAATATCGAATTATAATTACGTGATTAAAGGCAGGGTGTTACAGAGTGCATGTGCCCGAGTAATACATTAGCACTTGCGAGTGAGAAATCTAACTCTCTCAATTCTAATGCAAGTGCTGAAGACAAAGAGTATATTATAGAAGAATATTCTTCTTACTCGAGTAAGAGTAAGTATGCTCGAGTGAGGGCCCACATCACCTGCAAGTGCAAAATCATACTCTTGCTAAAATGGTATGTAAGTGTTGTCCAGAGACCCGGCTTTTAGTATAAAATACAAGGACACTCGAGCAGGAGGAGTTGTACTCGAGTGAGGTCCCACATCACTCGCAAGTGTGAAAATGCACTCTCTCAAAATCTGTGGAAGTGTAAGTGCAAAACTGAAGCAAATGGTGAAAATGTTATTGCACTCGAGTGAGCCCCTCAGTGCTCGGGTGAGACTCTTCCAGAAGCCAAAACGCACCAGTCTTACATCGTTCAATCCGAATATGGTTTAATGATATTTATTCATTATATTTTCACATATTATTATTATATAACATCATTTAACATGTATTATAAGTGTGATACAGGAGTTTGAATGTTTAAATTAAACAGACACAGATGAAGTCAAACAACGACAGACAACATCATTACGACCATCCAAGGACGTACTTATCGCGTTCAAAGATTTCAAACGTACGCATGCCGTCTATAGTAACATGCCCCGCTCCACAATGATCATTATTGAAATGGGAAAAAAAATGTCTATAAATACAGAGCTTCAGAGACTATAAAAAACAACTAAGTACAAGAATTCACATAAGCAAATTCATGAGTCTCTGTTATTCATATTTTCTCTGTATTCATATTGTTCTTCAATATTTATCATATTTGCTCTGTAAGAGAGTCTGTATACACTTCAAATTCTATTTTCATTTGATCTCAAGGTATTTAGACCTTGAGAGGGTAGATATCCTTATGAGAGAAGCAGTTGAGAGAATTCCTAGTAAAACTTTCTACTCATAAGACTTACAAGATACAAGCAGTAGAGAACGTTGCTGCTTGTAAGACTTACAGTGGTGTAAGCACGAGAGAACGTTGTTACTCATAAGACTTGTGTACGTAAGCAAGTGAGAAAGGTCATAGGTTGTTTTTCTGCACGTAAGACTTGTCGTAAGGGGGAGAGAAAATTTTGAGTGTTAGAATATTTATGCTCATAGTCCATTCAAGGATGGTTGTTGTTTTGTGGCATTCTGAGAGCCTATTAAATCTTGGAAGCATAGTGAAAATCTGAATAGGTCTTGATCTTTGAGGACTGGACATATGCCTAGTTTTTGGGCTGAACCAGTATAACTCTCTGTGCACTAATCCTCTTAACTCTACTCTATCTACAACTATTGTCATATCACCACATCAAACGAAAAATATATCACATCACCCAATTCACCCCCTCTTGGGTGAAGCTTGCCTCTTTCACATTTTTGAGTTCTTTGTGTTGTTTTTTAGATTTAATTTCAAGCATTGCATGCCTCTATCTTTGAAGGCTTAGGATTGTATTACATTTTGCATGCTGCCTACATGAAAGGTTTTACCTCCTAAATGGACGGCTAGATTTCTTCATTTTTCATGCATCTTTTGGTTGTATATTTATGTTTGAGAATTTAATATTCAAGTTTATGCAGTATTTCTGAGGTTTTCATTCTATCTTTATATAATGTCAACTTATTTTTATTTTGTTTTTAGTTTCATCATGTGCTAAACTTTCATTTTCCTAGGGTGATGACGTAGCTTACTAATGACGGATTAAATCTTAACTTATCAAATCTAGTTTGAATTTGAGTTTTAATTATTATTCTTAATCCTTTTGATTGACTGGCCATCTTTTGAATGATTTCAATATGTATGTTGAGACCGGAAGGAGATACATGTGTGTAGACCCTATAATTAAAACCATGACTTGCATATGAAATAGGAATATATTCATATAAGTTGCATAGTCTTGCTGAGTTTCATAAATCTTAATGAATAATTAATTGCTTAAATTCATATAGGAATATATTGGATTAGTAATTGATTATAGAATTGCTTGACCTTGGAAGAGGCTGGTAATTAAATTAGGGAAACTCGACTATCAATCATGTGGAATAAATTAGGCTAGAATAGATAAGTGATTCAATCCGGAATTTGTTAAGTGAAATATAATCCTTAGGGTTTTTTCTCATATTTGCTTTCTTATCATCTGCACTCATATTTAATTGTTTTTCTTTTATTTTGTACTCTTAGTCACCAACTAATCGATAGACTAAATAGAATTAAAATTACCTATTTTGGTACTTAGTGCTCAATCCTCGTGGGAACGATACTCTACTTACTTCTATATTACTTGATTACGACAGTGTACACTTACACTATTTAATTGATCATTCACACTCGTATCAAGGGACAATATTTAGCATTTCTAGGGAGAATGAGATGATATAATGGGAACAAAATTTATATAAGAGATAAAAGCAAGTGATATACCCATAGATATATGGATTTAGACTGCCCTAAGGCACTAAATCCAATCAAAACTCCACAGTTAAGCTTGCTTAGGCTAGAGTAATCCCAGGATGGGTGACCCCCTGAGAAGTTAAGTTGTAAGGTTATGGAGGCTTGAGGAATAGTGATTTCTTGAGGTTTCTCCATGACTAATGATCATCTTAGTTAGATGAATTGTATTTAAAGGCATACAGGTATGATAGAAAGTATTGAATTGGAAGAGGCCAGGAACTGGTACAGAGATATGTCATGTTTTAGGTCTTACCAGATATTGTAGGGGAGATATCCTGACTCCTAAATTGCTTGCCCTTGATAGAGCTCATGTGAATGAACCAACTGGTTGTATGTGGGATGATAAATGTGAGAGTAGCTTTATAAAGTTTTGTGAGAAGTTGATGTTCGCACTAGTGTTGTTTACCCCAAATCCTGTTTGACCTGTGTGGTCTCAATGATGTGACATGTGTGGTATGTAAGTGAATTGACTTATAAAGGCTGCATTGAATGAGTACACTGGATTGGGATGTCCTAGTATAGTAGGGCAAAAGGGTGGTGGATGCCTCTAGACAACTGAAGTCTCACGAGATCGAATACCCCACTCATGAATTAGAGCTGGTGGCAGTTATCTTTAATTTGAAAGAATGGTGATTTGAATATGCCTTTGTGATATTAAGGATTGAGGTAGAATTAGAACCTCATGAACAATACTGATGCTATGAGAATATTATCCAAATGTATAAGGATTAGAATAGGAATAATAAATCTTAATAATTCCTAGTATACATGTTGGGTGTAATTGAGGAAACCTGATTTTTCGACTCGACCAATGTTTAGGTTTTATGAATGGTAATTGAATGAATTATGACCTAATAATCAAATAATAGTTGAAGTGATTCTTTAGGTATTTGAATTGACATGAATAATTTAAGGTACTAGAATATGGTACAGATATGTATGAAGTTTCTAGAGGTTATTAGTTGCTGATCAGCATAGGGAAAGATCTTGATTATAGAATATTCCTATAGAAAGAATTTATAAGAGTTTGTTCCCTAATGGAATAGGGTGGTAGAAAGAATGAGAAAAACCATAAGTTATGGTCTTATTGTCAAGACAGAGAATAGACAAGTGGCTTACGGATTCCCTATATGACATGGGTAGATTACCCGGTATGGGAAGTTGAATTTGCAAATATGCTTGAAGCTGAAGAGATATCGAAAGTCTATACAAAATGACCCCAGATGAAATGGTGGAATTGAAGAAGCAAAATGAGGAACTTGTTCTCGTTACAATGGTTCTTTTATTGAGAAGTGGCTAACCGAAAAGGGCTATCAGTAGAGGGGCTGACCAATAGAAGGTTAAGTGAATCACTATAGAGTGGAGCCATTGAAATGTCGTCTAGATTGGCTAACCGGAGAGGACTACCTACGGAGGATTCTGATAGGAGAGATCTACCTATAGAGAGTTTTGATCGAAGGGGCTAACCAGTTAGGTGACTGAGTGAAGCACCGAGTACAGTACTGTAGCGTGAAGCCACCATGACATCAAACCGTAAAGTGGAGCCACCTGGACATCGACTCTAGAGAATAGTGCATTGTAACGAGTTCCATAATGGGAGAGTTTCCTTGAGAAAGAAGGGTTTATATGACTCAGTCTATTGCCATAAGGTGCTCCAGTGCTTTTGTTGAAAGAAAGATGGAAAAGAGACTGAGGTAAAATAGGCTCAACGAGATAGAGAAAGTCAAGCAATTCTTGCACTCGTATCTTATGTAATGGTTATATATATATGTCTTTACCATCAAGTATATTCGTGTTATGAATATACAGTAGGCCGTATGGGTCCAAAGAAAAGGGTCATGTTCTAGAACCCAATGTGACTACATTAGTAACCCAAGTCACAAGAGAATGAGATACCTAATGTGTATTAGAATAGATATTCATTTGCCATGGCTCTAATGATGTGGTTATGTATCTAGGGCCATGAGATGTCAAAGAGGGGGAATAGAATATTCTTCAAGAAACTTCAATGGTTGGAAGAGGAGGTACAAGAGGAGGACATGCATACCGAAAGGTAGTAAACTTACCTCACTTGTGTGTATTTGATATGTATGCTTGTATGTTGATGTGTATGATTGTTTTGCTTGATTACGTGAATCATATATGAATGATTAAAGCTTTGTTTATATTTATGCTATGGCCATTAGTATGTTGTGTGAAATGTTGAGCACATAGATATGTCATTATGTGAGTAGTAAGGCAAGCATGTCATACACTAAGCATTTATCTTGCATGCATTTTGGTATTGTTTGCTACTGAGATTCTCCCGAATCTCACCCTCCCTCACCCAATTATATAGGAATGATAAGTACACAGGTGTAATGCTTGAACATGTGTAGAGGGAGAATGTAATGGAGATTTGAAGATAAATACATGATAATTTGTTGTGTATGACTTACCATGTATCTAATGTTGGTTTTGTAAAGACATTTCAAATAGGATTATGTATGTATATACATAGATGTGACTCTGATAATTATGGAATAAGGTTGCTAATTGAAGGTATAGTTTTTCCGATGAAAAATGCCCCAAGAATAATTGGATAGGTTTTTGGTGGGGAAGTTTTAATTAACATTTTTCCTAAGCCATTGACAAGATTATTAACGCTTCCATTTACGTAATAAGGGGTTTAAAATTAATGTGTTACAATAATTAGCCATAAAGCCACAATCAATTAAATAAATCAGGTATGCTGAAAATATAAGAGATAAGGGAAGAGAATATACAAAGTATGATTTATACTAGTTCGGTCTAATCCTTAATAACCTATATCCAATCCTTAAGCTCCATTTGAGATTTTCAATCCACTATCTTCTTGTCTAATCCAAACATAATAGAAACCTCTACAATCCCACAAGTTTAGCCGAGCACTTGTAAAGCTTTTTACAAATCTCTCATTGAGTTACTCCCCCTTACACTTCGTAAGGATGCAACTTTGATGATAAAGAGTTACAATAATCTCACCCTCAGAAGTGTATTAAGATGAACACTGAAGCATAATACAAATAATTTCTCTCTCTAAAGTAAATGATATCAATGGTAGAAAATAAAGAGTATTCGGGTTGAAGTGGGTGATTCATGATTTTAGCATTTTGGCGTAGTTGCTCACTTTCATTGGCTTTGAGAGATTTTCTATATATAGTTGATGTAGCTTGATGACCGTTGAGCATGCTTCTTCCCATTGAGTAGAAAACAACTGTTAGAAGTAGCCATTGGAGTCTCTGAACATTCTTTATGTCTAAGGAATTAGCTGTTGGAGCTAGAGAATGTCCATCATTTGAATGTTGATGACTCCCTATTTTTGGATAATTTTAAGACATATTTTAATATATTTGGGAGTTATCTATAATAAATCAAAGGGATTTTAGTCATATTTTGATAAGATATCGATTTAAAGGGATTTCATTACCAATATCAAATTTTAGGATAAAAATAATGAATTTGATATTAAAGATAAAAATAATAATTTAAGATTTAAAAGAAAATATATTTCAATTGTTGTTGTTATTATTATTGTTATCATCATCATTATTTATTATTATCATTATCTATTTTTTTTTTATCTTTTTATCTTTTTGTTTGATTTTATTTTGCTAGAGAGATATTGCATGAAGATCTAAGAACCTGACCCATATATAGGGGGTTAAGTTTGTTCAGGAGGAGGAGAACACATGTTCGGGTACAGACGAAAGGAGAGGCATTCAGGTTCTATCATCATCTTCACGAGAGGACGAGAGGAGTGTTGAGGTGACTGATTAGATTTGAGGCTCAATCTTTTTGTCTTATTAATTTCTTCTCTTTCCTTTTAGTTAACTCTTATTTTGTTGTGGACTATTATTACTTTGAGATGGGCTTGATTATGACTATGAGTAGCTAAATTTCTTATTCTAGGATTGCTTTAAACTATTGGATGGATTAAGACTTTTTAATTCCTTTCTTTATTGATTAATGAAATTTATGTGTTGATTTTATCTCGTGCTTACTGCTTCTGGGTGATTGGCCACCACTTAGATTATTAGGTTCAATTGAGTGATACTTGAGAAAGCTAATGTAATTGTAGAACTTAGATAAAATCGTGCTCGACTTGAAGTTTATGGGTTAAATGGATGGTTTGTTAATAAAATAAAGATATATCTATTAGCCTAGCATTGTCTAATTGAGGATAGATCTTAATGAGTGTTTTTCATTAACAGAGACAAGAGATTACGCGAGTTAATTGAGAAGATAAAATTGGTTTTGACTTGAGAAAGATTTATCAATTAATTTTGGATCTCTGACAAGCACATCTTTTCATTACCAATTTAAGATTTAAGTTAGTTTTATGAAGTACAATAGGGATAAGTAATCCTAGGTTCTTCCTATCTTGAAGTTCTCAAACAAATTCTCTTTTGATCAATTAATTCTAAAATCTCTTTCATTTATCTCACTCAACCTAATTAAGAACATAAGTGTGACAATTAACTCATTTTTGCCATAGTCCTCATGGGAACGATATTATTATACTATTTGTGATGATCCGTGCACTTGCGGTTAAGCTAGATAGCTAAAAAATGTCATTTGCATTTAATGCTTCTGACATGAAAGTGCTTTTTTCAATTTGTGTACTAATCCTTGTTTGATCACCAAGAAAACACTTAAGTACTAATATAATGAAGAGTTAGAGTGATTAGAAGCAGGAAGAACAACTTACACAATCATTCCAATGATTTATAAGAGTTTAAAAGAGATGCTCTATTGTTTGGGAAAGCATCACTTGAGTGATAACTCAAGTGATCTTCTCTTAATAGTACATAGTACTAGATGGATCACGAAAGTGATGTGCTAGTGATGCATAAAATGGGATCACTTGAGTGATCTCTCGCTTCATATCACTTGATACATCACATGAGTGTTCTCTTATGATAAACTTATTTTGAATCCCAATAAGGTAAATAACCTATAAATAGAAAGCTCTTAAAGTCTACATTCCAATAAAAGAAGAATCAGCTCCAAATTCATTTTATTCTAAAAGTTAAGATCCAAAGGGTGACCGCCAGTCTTAATATCGTGAGAACATTGAGCATCAACTTCTGAGATCCATATCTCTTCTGTATGAGACACTTTGAGCTTGATCTTGGATTTTGGAAAATGAATTTGGAGTTTCATTTTATATGCAACAAGTTTCACATTAATCGGATGTGTTTTTTGTGAGATATGTAACCCCTTGCCGTAATTATATCCGAAATACGCGATTAAGATAAAATAGAGACCAATAAGAAACAAAACCATTTTGAAATCCTATCTTCACGATAGGGTTTTCACAGATGACTTTTGAAATATAATTTACACCTGGTCTCATATTCAAATTTCGAATACAATTACATTACGCGGAATATCACATTTATACAAATATCAGAGATACAACAATATCATCCTAGCAACTCCCGGGTTCTATTTATTAACTCAAAGCCTTACAGGGCATATTCGCCCCTACAAGCCCTCATATGGGGATTACACAAATCTTTCTCAAATACATATCCGAATACATACTCAAATATACATCCATATCATATATAATTATCCCAACATCTATGATAACCAACTACCAAACTCAAATACTCTAAGGAGTCTTCACCGTCCTTGAATGCCTGCCCTATCCTCGCTCTTCCTTCCCTGTCTACAATGTTGATAGGGGAGGGTGAGATTCGAGAGAATCTCAGTAGGAAACAAATACCAAAATGCATGTATGATAAGTGTATAATGCATGACATGCTTGCAATACATATCATATGCCCATACCATGACACAACTGCATGCTCAATGTTTCAACAACACACTCATGGCCATAGCATAAATAGAAACAAAGCTTCAAACATCATATATGTTCCACATAATCAAGCAAAGCAATAACATGCATCAACACATTAACACAATATCATATATAGGCAAGGAGGTAAGTTCCCTACACTCTTTCCACGTATGCTCCAGCTCCGCTTACTTGCGATCAGAACGAATGCCAAACCACGTCCAGAGCGAATATCAACCCTATAACCAAAGCAAGGACATAGGGTTATTCTCTATTCCAAAACCTTACTTTCATATCACTTAAAGTTGGTTACCATTCATGACCTTTAGGTGGCTAATCAAAGCCTAAACATATGCCTAAAGGCTTGGGAAATACTTGACCAAAGATCACCTTTAAAAGTGTAAAATACTGATTTTTGTGGGTGGGCCGCGGCCCAAAATCCACGGGCTGCGGCCCAAAACTGCCCAGAAACATTTGGGCTGCGGCCCAAGAAAATCTAGTTTCTGACTGAACTTCTAAAAATCATAACTAATTCCAAAAAAATTGAAATGAGGTGATCCCAAAGCCAAATGAAAGCTATTCAAGTCCTCTACACATGAAAAATATTGGCCTTTACTAGAAATCACCACACAAATACAGAATTCCCCAAAACTCAAGACTGTCCCAAAACAGGTTCCATTTTCGACCTCAAAGTTTGGATAGCTATAACTCCCAGTTACCAAAACGAAATGGCACTAATTATATGTCCATTTTGAAGCTTGGGATGTGGACTTCAAGACTGGAAAGTTTCAGAATTTTATAACATCATTTGCCCATTCAAAATGGCAACACAAACAGACTGCCCAGACAGAATTCTCACTGGACAGAATTTCCAGTTTTGCAACCATTGTGTCCAATCCAATTCAAACCAATTCCAATGATTAAATACCACAACATGACACAATTTTCAACACAAAACAACATCCAATTCCACCATTCACATTCCACACAAAAATACCATAAAATCAGGGCAAAATTCACAAATCACAATACTTAACCAAAAGTCACAAAACTTAGATCAAAAGGCTTCAAATACTCACCTCTTCCTCTTTCCCAAATCAATTCCTTGATTCTTCATACTTCCAATTTTCCTCAAGCTACCAAACACCACCAATCAAGAATCTAAAACCATAGAGATGAAGCTCTCATCACTATGAACAATATTAATGAAGAGTGTTTGAACATTAGAGGACAAGAAACAAGGCAAATCTTACCTTTTTTCTTTTCTCTTTCCACCTTGAAGCATGGCGAAAATGGAGGTTTTGGAGAGAGAGAGATGAGATGAAGAAGAGATCAGATTTTTGGAGAAATAGAGGCCACTTGGACGACCAAATAGAGAGGAGAGGAGGGAGGGAAAGCTTTGACAATTTGAGACCAAGATCTAAGGGCTCAAATTGTGCCAAGTGTCACACCCTTATCACATCTCTCATGAGTTCATATAAGCACACACACACATGATTCCACCTCTTGATCTTTTGCACAAATAAATCCTAACCATTGATCTTGAAGTTACCAATGAGTTTCCTCTTCGGTTACTGACCAATTGGTCGGTAACTTTACTGTTTTGCCCCTGATTATGGTAATCTCTCTTGAATCACCATCAAATTCTTTTTCTCATTCATTTTCTTTCACAATACGCCCTCCCCTCTATTTTAAGTCAATTTAGATGTTAATCCATAATTGAACTTAAATACAGGGTTTCGGCGCTGCCCACAACACATACGAATCACATCGGGTGCCAAATCACACCATAATCTCCAAAAGGGTTTATTTATCACTAACCACATCCACTTTTGGAGTCATTATCTCTTAATCACAATTTAGGATCCTGCTAAACCAGGGCTTAGCAGTCTACTAATCTCAGGCTTGTTCTCTAGCCTCAAGTCTCAGAATTCGGGGTATTACAAGATACACCCAAATTACTAAACCTGTTTTGGAATCATGAGCTTTGCCTTGCTATTGAGGGTCGTGAGCTTTTTATCATTGTTGTCATATTCAGCTGGTGCCTTTGGAACAACTCACCCTTCTACTATCTTTTTGGGAATGTAGTTCCCATCCTCAATGACCTCCCAGAGTCCATATTCTGTTGCCATGACGAACACTCTGAATTTAGCCTTCTAGAATGAGAAGTGTTCTCTATTAAAGCCTAGAGGTCTGGTGATTGAGGCTCTGTCTGGAAGTATTCCTTCACCCATGCTTGCCATATGATCCTTCTTAGGCTGCTAAACCTGACAAAGAAGACCAAGCTCTGATACTAAATGTTAGTACAGGCATTTCACCCAAGAGGGGGGGTGAATTGGGTGATAATAAAAATTTTGAGATAGAACTAAAACTGGAAACTATTAAGCAAAAAGTTAAAGAGTTAGGAAGATTTCACCGAGGTGTATACCGAGAGTTATATTGGTTCGGTCTAATTCACAATAACTTACGTCCAGTCCTCAGATAGAATCTGAGCTTTCACTATACCTTCTAAGATTCAGTGGGTTCTTGGCACCCTGGAACACAGTGATCTATTCCTATCTTTGAATACTCACTCCCCCTTACATAACGTAAATAGATAACCACCTTAAGGTCCCACAACCATAAGATATCTTTTAAACAAGTGTATTAAATCAATAAATGTTCTCTCTCATAGAGTAGGTAATATATTCATTGAAGCGTATTGATACATAAAAGAAGTAAGAGCTCAAAAATGAATATTCGTCAGTTTGGTAGTTCAGAATCTTAACTTCTACTTTGAATGCCTTTGCTATTTGTAGCTGGAGTGATTTTAATGACCGTTGTAGACATTCTATTTTTTTGTTAGTCATTGAGCACTTCTCAGAACATTCTTTATGCTATTTGGATATAGCTGTTATGGTGAAGAGAATGTGTTGGTCGAAGCTCGATTTTGCATTTAATATCTCTGACACAGTATCTACTTTTCTTGGAATTCAAATATTTGAAGTGTAAATCTCCTGTAACTTGCTTGAGCATGTTAATCATGAAGGAAAAAATATTAATAAACAAGATTAATGAAAATACTTAATGATTCTGTAAAACCATAGATTTATATTTGATGTCCTGTTTTTCTTGACATAGCTAGTATTCGAATACTCTTATAGTTATCAGGATAATTTGAATCTTTTTATGTTACATACTAATCGAATACCTTCTTCACTATTTAGATAATATTTGCAATTTTATACTGAGACTATTCGAATAATTGAGACACCTATTCGAATAGTGATCTCTTTAAACTTAAGATGGTTATCCTGATACATTGATTCTTATTCGAATACTTGCTTTGAGTTTGACTAGAAAATACTTTCCTTCCAGCTTTCAATATTATTCGAATAGTCTTCTTGCTATTAGAATAATTTCTCATATCAATCTAATAGTCTTGATGTTAGTTTTGAAAAGCTATTCGGATATTAGTTACACTATTCGAATAGTGACTTTACTATCCAAATAGTCTTCTTATTATTCGGATAATACATTTGAAATTCATCTTAAAAAATAAGTACTATTCAGATAATGTAGAGGCTATTCGAATACTTTTAGTTTTGAAAAAAAAAGCTTCCGACTATTATATTTATACTAATCGAATAGTTAAAGACTATTCGAATTATATAACTATGTATCAGTATATCTCTATTCGAATAACTTATACATTATCATGATAATTGTCTATCTATTCGGATATTCTGAGAGTTATCAGAATAATAGCTGATAAAAACTGAGTATTACTATTTGAATAGTAAACATACTATTCAAATACTCTCTTAGCAAAATTGTTGTGAATAAAAATGCAGAGACAAATTAAACTAGACTTAGGTTTGTTATCATCAGAACTCTAAATCTAACATTCTCCCCCTTTTTGATGATGATAAAACCAAGTAATATAAATTAGAATACAGTTAACTGGCAAGAACAGACATATATGTATTAAAGAAAAAGTCTATGGTTCAATAAACTAATTAACATATGTTGAGATAAACAGTCTAAGCATTCTAAATACTTAGGAAACCAAAGATCTCAAAAGATCTGATAAATTTTGATGGATGGACAGGAAGGTTGAGAAGTTTATCGTGTTTGACCATGTTGTTGATTCACCATGCTGTCTGGTGACTGGAGAGTTATGGAGAGGGTGATGGCTTAAAATTATTCTCCCCCTTTTTGGCATTATCAGAAAGGTTGGGAGGAAGAGGAAGAGAGAAATCAGTAGGAGGAGGAATAGAGGTGAAGGGCAAAGTGGGTTCACATGGAGTATGTAATTGATCAGAGGAGGGAGTAATGGTAAGTGAGGGAGAAGTAGGAAGAATATTAGTAGGGGTAGCTGTAGAGATGGATTAAGAGGAAATGGGGCAAAGTTGTTAGGAGGATTCTGGTTGGGTAATGTTTTCAGGATTAGACACTTCCTGAGTCTCTCCAAAGGAACTAGAGAGAGGTTGTCGAGTGGGGTGAGGAGAGGTAGCAGGTTGGATCTTTGGCTCCACAGTGATATGAACAGGAGTAGAGGAGGAGGTTTCCTGTATGGTATAGAGAATATTGGAAGGTATAGGGGGTGGAAGAGAGGTGGTTGGAGGTGGCTGAGTTGGAGGGGCAGAAGGCATATCAGTATATTGAGGGATGGCAATTACAGGAGCCCTGGTGAGAGAAGAACCAGTAATACATGTTTCTAGGCAGTCAAGTTTGTGCCTGATTTCACAAAGCTGTTGAAGATAATTGGCTTGAAGATTGTAGAGAGACTTAAAGTTCTCATTGACCAAACTAATTATGGCTTGAATTTGATTCTGAAGATCTTCCCTTAATAGTTGATTAGACCTCATGAGTTGCTCTACCATAAGTTTGAGGGCTTCTTGAATGTGAAGTTGAATGGAAGTACCAAAAATAAGGGAGAAGGAGAGGCAGCTTTAGAAGAATGAGCCTCATATGCCTTAGAAGTCTCAGCCACCACTCTCTGTCTTGTTGATTGGGGTTCCTCAGGTATATCGAATGGCAAAGGAATCTTCATCTTTCTAATCTGAATCTTGCCAAATCTTACCAATCTCGCTTGTTCTCCTTCTAAGTACCAGATGTTATTCATTTTGAGAAACAAGGAGATAAGTTGAGGAAAGGGAGCAGGAGTAGTCTTGTTGGATCCCAATTTGTATCTATCAATTTCTTGGTATATGAATTCCCCAACATTTAGCTTTACTTTAGATATTAGACATGCCAAAAAGTGGAAGTCTCTGTATGAAATGAAATTAAAGTTATGGAATTTGTTGACAATAGCTCTTGTATAGATATATCATAGAATTCTTTGTTCATTATTGAGACACATTGAAGAAAATTTCTTCGCTTGTCTTATCGGCTTAATGATATGATGAATCTGTTCATTGGAATACTCAGGAACTTCATCAAATTTATCTTCATCATATCCAATATAAGAATTGATGATAAAGGGAGACAATTGCATTTTCTAGCCTCTCACAGTGGACTCCAGTTTCTCCTCAACCAATTCCTTTTTATTTCCCTTGATGGCAAAGTACATATTAGAGTAGAAGGTTCTTACTATAGAGGGATGATAGGATAAATCAATCTGAAACCACCTCTGGTAATATTCTAAGTACTCATGCAAATTGAAACCAAGGTTGTCTCTTAAATAAGCTAGGTCCACATAAATAACAGGGCACATTGGTTGAGAAGAGAATAGATCTCTGTACCTCTTTTTCTCATCAGGTTGAAGGAGAGGTCTAGTATTGAAATCTGCAAGAGGTCTAGCTTTTTCTTCCTCTATCAAACTTCGAGATACTTCAGGCATGCTCATTTGAGACCGAACTTAAGGAGTCTTGCTAGGCCTAGCTTCAACATTCTGCATAATGCCTTTGACAACATTCCTCACAGTTTGATCCAAGTTGTCACTCTCGGTAGAAGAATCATTGGAGGATGCACTTGCAGTGTTTTTGTACTTAGATTTTGAAGTGGTTGCAGTAGCTTTAGATATAGACCTAGTCTCCATCGGCTCTCTGATTACAACCCCTTTAACTCGAGAGGACCCTTTAAATGAAGCATCTACTACTTTGGGTCTGAATTTCTTTGGAGTTTTCTCAGTAGAAATCTTCTTTGAGGATGATTTTGGAGGTGGAGTAACTTCTCCTTTCTCAATATTAGCCCTCTTCATTCTTATTCTAGGTTTTTTGAAGTATATCAAAGGTTTAGGTTTTCTGATAAACTGAGAGATTTTTGGAGATTTTGATAAGGAAATGGTGATATTTTCAGAGGGTTTTAATCACAAGGGAGAGTCGAAGATAGTTGGAAAAGTTTGTATATGGAGAGAAAACAAAGTGGTATTCGGATAATGATTAGAGAATGAGTTTAGTTTCCTTATATTTAGGTTTAAATTATTTAGATAATTACATGTGTATTTGAATAATGGGGGTTCTATTCGAATACTCAAGAAATTATTCGAATAGTAAGAGAGTAAATGTGCATACCTGTATTCGGATAGTTTTGGTAGTATTCGAATATCCCTGTCTCTGATAACTATAACTATTCGAATAGTTGCCCAAGTATTCGAATAGTCTCTGTTGACCTGTAGCACTGACTATCCGAATAGAAAGAGTTGTATTCGGATAATTTCTCTTTGGTTAGTTACTTGTGTGCTTTATTTGAATAGTACATAAGTTATTTGAATAACCCTTTGTTCCTTGCTTCTAGTTGTATTCGAATAATGACTTTGGTATTCTGATATACTTCATACCTGTGGAATATGAAAGGTGTAATCTATTCGAATACAAGTTGCCACTATTCAAATAATCACTTTGCAGTTAAAAACAAAATTATTTGAATAGAGCTTTGGTTAATCGAATACACATAAAAAGAAATCATTCTATTCGAATAGTAATCAGGGTCTTCGATTAGTTTGTTAACAATAACCACTATCACTATTCGAATAGTTTGAGTTGTATTCGAATAATCTTTTAAATTAAAATCTTAGATATAATTTGTTACTATTCAAATAATAGATACACTAATTGAATACTTTCATTATGAATCTTGACTTAGTATTCGGATAGTGATTCTGTTATTCGGATAGTTCCCTTTTAAGCTCTGAAGAAGAATAGCACTATTTGGATGATCTATTGATTATTCGATTAGTTCTTTTGTAATTCTTACCTTTTGTATTCGGATAGCTGTAAGAGTATTCGAATAATGTGTCATATATTCTAAAAATTGTATTGTTATTCAAATATCATTTCTTTTATTTGAATAGTTCTTTTTGACAAATGTGCTTTATTATTTGAATAATCCTTAATATATTCGAATAGTTTTTGCAAGACTAAGCAGTATTCGAATAGTATTACATTATTATAATAGTTTCTTCACAATATCTTTGTGTGATATTCGAATAGTAATTTATGTATTCAAATACTGTTCTTTTAAAAACTTGATTGAGTATTCAGATACCATAATGATTATTCGAATAATTCTTCTTTTACTTAGATTTCTCCCTTCATAATTTATCTTGCAAAATACGTAACTAAAAACTCTGATGCTTAAGTTAGTAATGTTTATCATCAAAACTTAATTGAATGGGTGAATAATAGATTTACTTATAGTTCATTGGGATTTACCATTCTCAATTCCCTTCTTATGTAAATAAATTGATCCTTTGCTAGAGGTTTGGTGAATATATCAGCTAACTGCAGATGTGTTGGGATAAATACAACTTTGACATCTTTCTTCTGGATGTGATCTCTGATGAAATGATGCCTTATATCAATATGCTTGTTATTGAATGCTGTACTGGATTTTTGGCCAAGCTAATGGTGCTCGTATTGTCACAACATATAGGAATTTCTTTGAGATAGATACCAAGATCTTGTAATTGCTGTTTTAACCATAGTACTTGAGCACAACAGCTTGAGGAAGCTATATATTCAGCTTCCGTTGAGGATAATGATACCGTGTTCTGTTTCTTGCTAGCCCAAGAAACCACTGCTCCTCCCAAAAATTGGCATTGCCCACTTGTGGTTTTTCTATCTGTCTTATAGCCACCATGATCTGAATTTGAGTATGCTATAAGATATTCACTTCCTCCCTTATGATACCATATTCCCAAGTCTATGGTGTCAGCAAGATATCTGAAAATTCTTTTCATCGTTTCAGCATGAGATTCCTTGGGGCATATTGATATCTAGCACACATACCCACGCTGAACTGAATATCTGGTCTGCTAGCTGTGAGATAGAGTAATGACCCTATTATTCGTCAATATTTGTTATATTGAATTCAGGTCCTTTGCGTTTGCATCCAGTAAGGTTGTTGAACTCATGGGTGTGTCGACTCCATTAGCTTGATCTATTCCATATTTCTTGAGGAGTTCTTTGAGATATTTAGTCTGAGATATGAATATTCCATTCTTTGTTTGTTTGATTTGCAAACCTAGAAAGAATGTTAATTCTCCCATCATTGACATCTTAAATTCTCCTTTCATAATGTCAGAAAATTCCTTGCACAAAGAATCATTAGTAGCTCCAAAGATAATGTCATCTACATATATTTGAACAACTAACATATCATTTTTCTTTCATTTTATAAATAAAGTTGTGTCTACTCTTCCTCTGTCAAATCCGTGATCAATGAGAAAGTTGCTTAGTCTTTCATACCAAGCTCTTAGAGCTTTTTAAGACCATAAAGCGCTTTTCTTAGTCTGTAAACACCCTCTGGATTATAAAAATCTTCAAATCCAGGGGGTGTTTAGCATAAACTTCTTCCATAATATAACCATTAAGAAAAGCACTTTTTTACATCCATTTGATAAAGTTTGAATCCTTTGATACACACAAAAGCTAAAAGTACATGTATGGCTTCCAATCTAGCCATTGGAGTATACGTTTCCTCATAATCAATTCCTTCTTCTTGATTATAGCCTTTAGCTACCAACCTTGCCTTGTTTCTGACAATTATTGTGGATTCATCAAGTTTGTTCTTAAATACCCATTTAGTGTCGATGACCGGATAATCTTTAGGCTGAGGTACTAAGTCCCTCACTTGATTTCTTTTAAATTAATTGAGTTCCTCCTGCATTGCTAAAACCTAATCATTGTCTGTTAAGGCTTCATCAATGCTTGAGGGTTCTAGTTCTAAAATAAATGCTGAAAAACTTACTTCATTAAGAATACTATTTCTGGTTTTTACTCCTTCTTCAATATTACCTATGACTTGGTCCACAGGATGATTTCTATTAAATTTCCAAGCTTTAGGTTGACTAAAAGAGGAGGGCTGACTCTCTTTTTCTTCTAAAATTAACAGACTCAATTGAGGCTTTTGAAATCATTTGATTTGTTTCAGAACTGATACCTCTGACTTATCAACAACAGATTTGGTAAGGGAATCCATTTCATCAAACACAACAAGAACATATTCTTCAATAATGCAAGTTCGTTTATTAAATATTCTATTAGCTTTACTTCTATTAGAGCTAAGAAAATACCTTCATCAGCTCTGGAATCAAACTTTCCCAGACTGTCCTTACCATTATTGTGAATAAAGCACTTACATCCATATATGCGTAGATGACTGAGGTTTGGCTTTCTTCCCTTATAAAGCTCATATGGTGTTTTTCCCAGCTTTGATCGGATATAACCTTTGTTGGAGATGCAGCTAGTAGTACTCATTGCATCAACCCAGAACATTTGTGAGATTTCCTTCTCATTGAGCATAGCTCTTGCCATCTCTGTAAGAACTCTATTCTTCCTTTCTGCAACACCATTCTGTTGTGGAGTTCTTGGTGTTGAGAAGTTGTGCTCAATTCTGTTTGTGTCATAGTAATCTCTGAATGCTTGGTTTTCAAATTCACCTCCTTGATCTGTTCTAATGCTGCCATTGACATACCTTTCTTATTTTGAACATTCTTAGCAAAAATAATGAATTCACTAAAAGTTTCATTTTTTGAGGATAAAAAAATAGTCCATGTAAATCTTGAGAAATCATCAACAATGACCAAGGTATATAAATTTCCCCCAAGGCTTTTTACCCTTGCTGGTTCAACTAGATCCATGTGGAGTAGTTGTAAAGGTCTTTTTGTTGATATTTCTTTTATGGTTTTGAAAGAAGATTTAGTTTGTTTTTCCTTTTGACAGGAATTGCAAATTGAATCATTTTTAAATTTTAGTTTAGGTAAACCTATCACGAAATCCTTTTTGGTAAGTTTATCTAACTGTCGCATATTTACATGTGCCAATCTCTTATGCCATAGCCAGCATCCATCATCATTACTAAGAAAGCAATTTTCATAAGTGTGATTATCAATATCAATAGTATAGCAGTTACCTTTCCTTTTGGCTTTGATTTTTACCTTAAGTTCATCTTTCTTGATAGGTAAGTCTTTCTTGCTGACTATAAGACATTCCTTAGAGTTGAATATGATCCAGTTGTTCTTGTCAACACTCTGACTTACGCTCAGAAGATTGTGCATTAGCCCTTCTACATAAAAGACACTTTGATTTGAATTTTGTTCTTAATTCCAACTTCTCCTATACCAACAATCTTTCCTGATTGATTTCCACCAAACTTGACTGTGCCTCCTTCCTTTGGGACTATGGAAGTAAATTTTTCTCTGTCACCAGTTATATGATGTGAGCATCCGCTATCTATGAACCACTTGCTTCCTTTCGATTCCTTGAAACATGCCTATAAGGACAAAAAATTAGGTTTTAGGTACCCATACTTTCTTGGGTCCTTTGTGGTTAGTTTGAACTTTCGTGGTCAAATATGTGCCTTTGGGTATCTATTTGTAGGCTCCCATAGTTCTTCCCCTTTTATGATAACATAACGAGGTATAGTGTCCCTTTTTGTTGTAGAAATTGCAATGAGCTAAAGGATTAGAAACATGCACAGATTTTTGAAAATGATTGAAATAAGATTGGTTCCCAATCTTTTTGTTTTCTTTTGATTTATCTATCTTTGGATCATATCTAATTCCATATTTGTTATTGGTAAATTTTTAGCCTTTTAAAATTATCTTGAGCATTTCACTTCCTTTAGTGAACTTCTCAAGAGTTTTGGTAAGATCATCATTTTTCTTTTCTAGGCTTTGGCAAGTGTTACAAGAAACTAGTTTTGATTCCTTGAGTTGTTCCTCAAGTATTTTCACAGTTTCTTGTGACTTACAAGTTCTTTGACAATTCTAATAAATTCTATATGTAAGGTATTATACTCATCATGCAATTCATCATAAGAAGGATTTTCAGTTACCTTGTCTTCTTCTTGTGATTGTTCTTGAGCTATATGACAGAGGTTGGCTATTTCTTCATCAGAAGAATTGTCTCCCTAGATGGCTGAGACAAAGGCTTTCTTCCTTGCAAACTTGTTCTTCTTCCTCTCTTTGTTCTTTAAATGTTCAGGGCATTCGGATTTGATGTGTCCAGGCTTCCCACATTCGTAACAGATGATTTGTTCCTTAGTCTTGTTGCTACTTCCTCCTTTGTTGAAGTTCTTAAATCCTTGTCCCTTTTTATAAAATTTTTTGAATCTCCTTACGATCATTCCCATCTCATCGTCTTCAATCTATTCCTCTTATTTCAGTTGTGTTTCCTCCTTGATGACATTTATTGCTACTCCTTTCTTCTTCTTGTCATCAATTTCATCTAGTTCACGTTTGAACTTCAACTTTCTCTTGTATTTTGATAAGCTACCAAATAGAGAAGCTACTGATCGCATAGATTCCCTTTTGGCTTCTTCTATTGTTGTGACTTTAGCCTCCCATTCTTTAGAAAGGATGTTTAGTATTTTTCTTACTTGGGTGTTTTGATCGTAGTAATTTCCAAGTGCTCCGAGTTGGTTCACAATGTGAGTGTATCTGAGTTCAAACTCAGCTATTGATTCTCCGGACATCATGCGAAGTAGGTCATACTTAATGACAAGAGTATTGGTCCAATTTTCCTTGATGCCTGAAGTTCCCTCATGTGCTATTTCCAATGCTTGCCACATCTCTTTGGCAGTTGGAAGAGTGTAAATTCTGAAGTACTCCTTTTAACTTAGAGCACTTTGAGTCATGAGGATTGCCTTGCTATTGAGGGTCACGAGCTTTTTATCATTGTCGTCATATTCAGCTAGTGCCTTTGGAACAGCTCACCCTTCTACTGTCTTTTTGGGAATATAGTTCCCATCCTCAATAACCTCCCAGAGTCCATATTCTGTTGCCATATTCTGTCTTTGTTATCATTAAAACTATGAATCTAACATATGTGACGCATTTGGAGTCTAGTTATATATGAAACAAGTTTCATTTTAAATGGATCTATGGTTTGAGAGATATGTCCAAAACATCAAACCTCTATCATGCTAAACCAAAACAAAATGGTCATCACTAAGACATCACAGTTAGGATCAGTAGGCATAGTGGAAGAATTTTAAAATTTTTGCCAATCCTAATCAAGGATCTATCAATGACGTTTGAACCGAATTAGAAAGATTCGTACCAGTTTTAATTCAGGGTTTTCGATCTCTAGGAGCCAACACGTCAGGTTTGCTCCCTCTACCAGTATCCACACGAATGTTCTCTAACGTAGACTACGTACTAGGGCCTCCAATGTGTAACCCCCTTCCACTATAGGCCGAGATTCAGTTCATAAACACGTAATTGATGTAGAATTAGAGACCTTAAATGATTTTGGGACTTGAACAAAATCAAACTCCCCAAAATCGTGGCTTACAAAAACTTTTACAAAACCTGTTCATGACGGTCTCATATTCACATTTCAATACTAAATGGCCTGTACAGGTTGATTTCATTCACAAATATTAGAGTATAATGCAAATTCCTGACACACTCGGGTTCCATTCATTACTAAGGGTTTTACAAGGCATAAAGCCCACAATTCATTACCCTTAACTTGAGGATTACACAAAACTATACTACCAATCCCAATATATATAATTGTTTCCCAAAAATATCTAAATGATATACATGATAACCAATAACCCAAAATATACTTCTAAACCGGAGCTCTATCCACTCTTCATCGCCCGCTTTCCCTTTAATCCTTTTGCCTTGTCTAAAACATGGTTTTTGGGGGAGTGAGATTCTAAGGAATCCCCGTAGTGTCAAATCAATCATAATATGTACAACAATAAGGCATGAAATCAAATCATAATCCACACAAAGCAACTACAATGGCAGTTACAATGGTAATGGTTAGTATGACACATGTCATCCCTTACGATTACTCACGCTGAATTGCTCACGCTGCATTGCATCACAAAAATCCACACAATATATTTCACCACAGCTGGGATTCATATAAAACATTTCATAACACAAGCCATACAGGCAAGATCAACACACATCCCACGGTTAGATTCACAAACGCCGCCCTACGGGTCGGAAACACAAAATTCTATGTCAATTACGACGGCAGTTCAACGACCGACCTAGAGATGACCAGTGTCAATCCCTATATTGCTCACGCTGAAGTGCTCATGCTGTAATGGACCATGGCACACAGTTCACAAAGTTCAATGATAAGTTATGCATACCAAAACATCATACACAATATAAGAGAAGAGTCACTACCTTGGTCCTTCCGGGCGTGTCCTAGCACTGGTCTTTCCCAAGTAGAGCAAATGTCAAATTCTAGCATCATAATTAAGGACAAATAATTATACTCTATTCCAAGACTTAGTTTACTTCATAACACTTGAATTTGGTTATCATGATTGACCCTTAAGAGGCCACAAATGCCTCTAATAGAAGCCCTAAAAGGTTAGGAAACAATAGGTTAGAGATCTCCTTTCGAAAACTCAATGTGCTGGAACACAGGGGTTGGCCGTGGCCAGCCCTACCTTGGGCCACGACCAAAATATGGTCAGAAGGTTACTGGCCGTGGCCAGCCACCCATGGGCCGCGGCCAGAATCAGGTTAGAATTGTTTGGGCCGCGGCCAGCCACCTTGGCCTGCAGCCAAGAAATTCGCTGATTCTTGGCTGAATTTCCAAAATTCATAACTAATTCTAGAAAAATCAAATTGAGGTGATTCTAAAGCAAAATGAAAGGTATTTAAGTCCTCTTTCTAGGAAAAATATGGCTCATTACTTCAAATCATCACACAAATACAGAATCACCAAAAACTCAACACTACTCCAAAACAGAGTTTTGTTTCCATCCCAAACTTTGGACAATCATATCTCCCAGAATACTAAGCTAAATGAGACAAAATATGCATCCATTTTGAAGCTTGGGATGTAAAATTTAAGACTGGAAAGTTTTAGAATTTTCCAACACCATTTAGTCATTCAAAACGCTCGTGAAAACTGACTGCCCAGATAGAGTTCACACAAGACAGATTTTTCAATTTTCTTCCAAAGTGTCCAATGGCTCCAAAATTAACAATCAAGCCTATTCCCACATAAATTTTCACAAGGAATACAATGGTAACCTCAAAATGACCAAAATCACAACCCAATTTCATGCCCTATTTTTGCCCAATGCACAAAACCAACACAAATGTGCTAAACCTTACATTTAAGCTTCAATAAAATTCTATCTACCAAAGATACATCTCAAAGCATCTTATCCATGACAATAACAATTCAAACACCACAAGACCCTAATTTTCAAAATTTCAAGCTAAATTTCCAGAATTTCCAAGCTAAAGCATTTGGCACAAAACTTATATAGAAAGGTCTCTTAAACTCACCTTAACAACTTTCTCAAAGGAGCTTCTTGATTCACCAACCTCCACAATTTCTTGAAGTCTCAAACCAACACCAAATGGAAAACAATAACCATAGAAATGTAGCTCTTAAGTCAAGGAACAACTTTAAAGAAATGAGTTTGAGCAATGAATGTCATTTTCCTTACCTTTTCTCAAGCTTCCCTTCCTCTATTTTCAGCAACAATGGTGCTGAACCAGGGAGAGAGAATGAGAGAGGTTGAGTGATGGAGAAGATGAAGAATGATGATACTCTACTCCCCCATACCTTTCTTGTGTCAGCGAAAATAGAAGGGTGAGGGAGGGAGAGAAAACATTTTAAAATGTGCATTTGACTTTTCCTTATCTCCTCTACACAAGCAAGCTTGACACATGTCATTTATTTATTGGTTCTCACCAAATAAGTTACCAATTAATCACCTTAATCCCTCCATTAGCCATTTTGATTACATTTCTCATTTCTCCCATAGTTAGTAATTAATTTCTTCCATTAATTACTACTTTATGGCTATTCTTTCAATTTCTCAATAATTATGGCATATTAATTAATATTGCCACCAAAACACATAATTATTCCACTTTAATTCGATAATTATCCTCAATAATTATCATTAGCCCTTAATTGAAATTTGGGGCGTTACACAATGTCTCTTAAGGTTTCCCTTGCGGCTCTAAATTCTCATCCGTGTATGAGTATATCTGCTCTATCAAGTTTATAACATATGAGAGCTATATTCGAATTCCAAAATTAACCTTTATTAATTTCAAAATTAATTAGCAATTAATTATCTTGTTGAGCCAATAAAATAAATTAAGTTTAAATTAAATTTATCCAACAGTTTTAATTTAACCTCTTTATTTAATCAAAATAAAGATCCATTAGATTTAATTTATCTTCATAAATTAAATCTGAGATACTATATCTGTATCATGTTACTTATTAAATCTAATTTATCTTAATAAAATTAAATTTAAAACTAACACAATATAATAATATCATATAATATATATATATATATATAATATGTATTTCAAAAATACATATACATATATATATAATATTATAAACGAATTTTATATTATATATATATAAATATAAAATTCATCCACCATAGATTAAACATTATTTAGTGTTGGGTCATTCTTGTGTGCGACTCTATAGGCCCATACGAAGTTGACAATGGGCAAATAACTGCACTAACCCACAAGTTGCAAGCGGCCTCTAGCAAGATATTACGACTACCCAATTCATATAAGGATCGTTAACACAATGCAACCTATCATACAACCATGTTACATCCCTTTTGTCACACGATATATCGGTCAAGGATGAGACATGGATAATGTCATCCTCTTATTCCTAACCATTACTTTCTCGATTCCTGAGTAGTATGACAATAGAAATGGAAACTCCTTTCCATCGTAGTATGACCATACATTTCTTAGACTCACTCATCGAGGGGCCCAGTAATATCTCTCTACTAATGTGAGGGATAAATTTCATCTTGATCATTCATATTCCTCTGCATGAAAAACAACTAAGCGCGATCATAGCCTTTATCATCACCCGACCAAAAGTGACTTTTGACTAGTTAAAAGTTTGGCAACTCTCATGTAGGAATCCATGATGACTTCAAGTTAGATAGCATTGTGATGTGATTATACATGAGAAAAGCTTATGACTTGATCAATGTAGCTTTCTCATAGTGGGTCGGTCTAGCACCTTGTACTCTTACAAGTGCCTAAGACTTTGATTCGTATCTCTATATCTTATCAAAGTCATACTGGTCTTGTTTCATCTCTGCTCCAGCAGAGATGACCGTCCAGGAACATTTTAAGACAATCTTTATGATTTATCTTAGGATACAATTATCACAATTAACATGCAAATAATATGATAACAAAATGGAGAAATTTCATTAAATTAATAATGTTCAAAGTATAATGATTGGCCCGTAGGGCACAATTTCCTGCAATCACTTGAGTCATGCTAAGGAGGTTTTTATTAGTTGATGACTCTAAAGGTGAGAATGAATTATTAGGAGAAAGAAAAGGGAGTGTGATGATGATTTGATAAATAATTAAATTATCAGCATTTTTATTCCTAAGGATTAATATGAGCAAAATTTTGGGGGGTTTTATAATGATTGGGAATAATTATTATTGTCAATAATTTTAATGTGTGGAATTGAGTTATTGGATGATAAAAATTTGATTGGGATAGAGAAATTGTGTTATGGCAGTAAAGTGAGAATTTTGGGACTTTATATTAAAGTAAACAATTTGGAGGTTATATTACACAAAGATTTAAGTTAGATGTTTGATTTTTGAGTTAGGCTTGTTGGAAATTGTGCCCTAAGGGCCAATCATTGTACTTTAAACATTATTATTTTAATGAAATTTCTCCATTCTGTTATCATATTATTTGCATGTTAACTGTGATAATTGTATCCTTGGATAATTCATAAAGATTGTCCTAAAATGTCCCTGGTCGGTCATCTATGTGGGAGCAGAGATGAAACAAGACCAGTATGGCTTTGATAAGATATGGAGATACGAATCAAAGTCTTAAGCACTTGTAAGAGTACAAGGTGCTGGACCGACCCACTATGAGAAAGCTACATGGATCAAGTCATAAGCTTTTCTCATGTATAACCACGTCACAATGCCCTTAGACCTAAGGTCATCATGGATTCCTACATGAGAGTTGCTAAGTTTTGAACTAGTTAAAAGTCACTTTTAACCGGGTGATGATAAATGCTACGATCGGGCTTGGTGATTTTTCATGTAGAGGAATATGAATGATCAAGATGGAATTTGTCCCTCACATTAGTAGAGAGATATTACTGGGCCCCTCGATGAGTGAGTCTGAGAAATGTATGGCCATACTATGATGAAAGGAGTTTCTGTCTCTGTTATCAGGCTACTCAGGAATCAAGAAAGTAATGGTCAGGAACAAGAGGATGACATTTTCCATGCCTTATCCTTGATTGATATATCGTGTGACAAAAGGGACGTGACATGATTGTATGACAGGTTGCATCGTGATAACGATCCTCATATGAATTGGGTAGTCGTAATGTCTTGCTAGAGGCCGCTTGCGACTATTGGGTTTGTGTAGTTATTGGCCCACTGCCAATTTCATATGGGCCTACAGGGTCGCACACAAGAATGACCCAACACGAGATAATGTTTGATTTAGGGTAGATGAATTTTATATTTATATATATATAATATAAAATTCATTAATAATATTATATAGATATATATATTTTCGAAATATATATTATATATATATATGTATATATATTATATGATATTATTATATTGTGTTGGTTTTAAATTTAATTTATTAAGATATATTAAATTTAATAACTAACATGATAGAGATATAGTATCTCAGATTTAATTTATGAAGATAAATTAAATCTAATGGCTCTTTATTTAGATTAAATAAATAGGTTAAATTAAAACTGTTGGACAGATTTAATTTAAACTAAATTTATTTAATTAGTTTATCAAGATAATTAATTGTTAATTAATTTTGAAATTAATGATGATTAATTTTGAAATTTGAAAATAACCCTCATGGGTTATAAACTTGATAGAGCTGATAGACTCAGGGTACATCAGAATTGAGAGCCGCCAGTTAAACCCTTGGAGACATTAGAGGCGCTAGCACGCAGTCTCGGTTGGAGAGCATTCGTGTGGATACCGGTAGAGGGAGCGAACTTGACGTGTTGGGTCCTAGAGATCGTGAAAACTCTGAATCATCAAAAAGTTATGAATCCTTCCAACTTGGTTTAAACGTCGTTGATAAATCCTCGATTAGGATCGGTGAAAATTTTTTAAATTCTTCCGCTATGCTTACCGATCCTACAAGGCTTTGGGTTTATATTGATATTTTGATGATTGAAAATGAGGATTGATAATTGGGTTATGTTAATAACGACTATATTTGAAGTTTAATTGGTTTAGATTGTTAATTAAGCTGATTTTTCTCAAATAAGTATTTTGAGGTTGGAACCCTAAGTCATAAATTGGAAATTTTGATTGATTGGAATAAATGAAAGCCAATGGTTAGAACCCCAAGCTAATGATTGATTTTTCTCAAAGTTTAAGCCTTCAATATTTTGTTATAACCACTCAATTAGTTTGTAAACTAATATGTTGGTGATGATTAATTGTTGTAGACTGATTTGTGGCTTGTGAATGAGCTCTTGGATTAGGAGTATTGTGGTATAACTTTGCTTTGGAGAGAGGTGACCACTTTCCACTTGTCGTATATGCTATGGATTTTCTTATCAATGTCTTGCTTTTGAGAGATTTTGATATTATGAGATGATAAAATGAGATATGGACTTTATATCGGTATGGTGTGTACATGAACGCGCGCGCTCGTATGTGTGTGTGTATTCTTCATTTGAGACAATTGTCTTGTGAGACTTGTGAATTTGAAATGAAATTGAAAAGTATTGAAAAATGAGGCCTTACCTTGAGTATTGTTTTTGTAAGAGAATGACCATGAGTAATTGTAATATCCTGACTTGTGATTTAGGGCTAATTACGATTTTAATGATGTAATTATTGTTAATGTTGTTGCAAACATGTAGTAAGCAATGCTAAAGTTTATATTAGAGTATAGTGATAAAAAATGTGTTTGATAGATGATGATAGATGTGTTATGGCCATCAGGGGTAAAATGGTAAATTTACGATCAATTAGTCAGTTGCGGGAGAGGAACTCCTTAGTAATCAAGATCAATGGCTAGGATTGAAAGAACAAGAGGTGGAATCCTATGCATGCAAGTTCATATGAAATCATGGTAGGAAGAATGAGATGGTGCCAAGTGGCAAAATATGGACCTTTGGATCAAGGTCAAAGTTTCAAACTCAAATTTCTCTTCCTTCTCTCTCTCTCTCTCTCAAGTCGATAAAGAAGCTTGGGAAGAAGGGAAATGTGATCATCATTCTCTTATCTCATTTTTCTCTCTCTATTCTCTCCATCCGATGCAGCTGAACCAAGAAAGAGAAAGAGGAAAAATTTCTTTTGGGTGAGTAATTGCTTTTGTATGCTTAAAACCTCTTCAATAAAGTTGTTCAAGAGGTTGAGAGCTTGACTTCTATAGTTTCAGAATTTTCATTGGTGGTATTTGAAGGATTGTGAAGTTTGAGAAGTTGAGGAATCAAGGGTTTGATCTTGGCAAGTTAAAAAGGTAAGCATTGGTGACCTTTTAGCATAAATGTTATGGCTTTTGGTTTAGTTTAGCAAATTCTGGATTTTTGCCCTGATTTCTTGTGATTTCAGAAGATATGAATTAAGTGATGTAATGTGGTGAAATAGATGCTAAATAGTGTTTGGGAGTCAATGATTTTGGTGTGGATTTGAAAAGAGGAAGTTTGATAAATTATGGTTTTGGTGATCTTGTGGTCTAGAGATAAGAATGTGTTGTTTGAGCAGGGATTTGGTTGTTTTAGGTTTACCAATGGGTTCTTGGTGTTAAAATAAGTGAGAATGAGTTGTGGTATAAGTCTTAGGACCATTGGTAGCAAATTGGTCAATTCTGGAAAACCATATCAGTTGCTGCGATTTGGCATCTGATAGGTATCACTCGAGTGAGGGAGGATCTCACTCGAGCATGATATGAATTTCTGGGTATTTTGGTTAAGTCTTTAGGTAGAAACCGCGAGCACACTTCCTGACTTGCGAGTGAAATATGATCCTGCTCGAGTGCGCATGGGCATGCTCGAGTGAGGTCTTGCCTAGAAGTGGTATGTGCTCTCGGGAAAACACTCTTGGTGTTGCACTTCCTGGTGCTCGAGTGTACTTAGGGTCATTGCTCGGGTGCAACCTCTTGTGCTCGAGTGAGTGTGAGAGATATTTTGAGGATTTGCTCTTGGGCAAACACTTTCTGTGTTTCACTCGCTGGGACTCGAGCACAGCTGAGGGCATCACTGAGTGAGGGGGTTGTCACTCGAGTGAAGCAGCCCAAAATTGGTGTTTTGCATCCGAAAAAGGTATCTTCTAGGTAGTTTTGTCCAACCCTTTGGGGATATGTTTAGGCCTATTATAGCCGCCTAAATAGTCTAAATGATAACCAACATAAAGTGTTACGAAATTTGGAAATTTGGAAAAGAGATTGACCTATTGTCCCTATTTTTTTTAGGATTTGATATCTGCCGTCCTCGTGAGCCCACTGAGCCGGCAAACGTCAGGAAGGAACGAGGTAGTAACTTTTCTTTCGTACCATATGTGATGCATTAAATGTGTGTATTATCATTGATTTGTGATAAATTCGTATGCTGCGACATTGTGAATATGTGTAATCACCGTCATTCTGATAGTCCTTGAGTAGCTAACAACATATCGTGTAAGGGTTGTGTGCCTTCCCGGCAGAGAAAGGGGATAAGGATGAGGTGTGACTTTGTGATTATGTGAAAAGCCGAAAGGCTATTTGTGAAGGCCGACAGGCCCTTTGTGAAAGCCGGATAGCTATATGAGCTATAAGGCTATGTGTATGCACTGCCACGCCAATAGTCCCTGGGTAGCTAACAATGATTCGGGTTAGGACAGTGTGTCTTCCCGGCGGAGAAAGGGGATGAGGGTGGAGTGTGATTTGTGCTGTTGCTGCTATATGATGATTTGCTTACATGCTGTGTGCTTATGTGTGGTATAAATGTTTTGTTACTACTGGGATTCTCTGGAATCTCACTCTTTCCTTAAACTAACCTTTCAGATAAGGCGAGTGGCTCCAAGGAGAAGTGCACGACCCGGAGTGGTTAGAACCTCGTAGGGACATTCTCTTTTGGATATGTTGGTTAAACATGTTAGACAGAGATCTTGTAAATTATTTTAGGTTGTAATTATTAGTTGAATAGAGTTGTGTAATCCCCTTTATGGGAATTATAACCCCGTTTAGTGAATGAATGGAACCCAGGGGTTGCCGGGAATTTTTGGTTATATACTCTGATATGAATGAATGTAAAGTAACTACACAGGTGATTATATTCAATAATTGAACTTAAGACCGGAATAGAACAGAAGTTTTTGAAAATTTTATAAAATCCCTACCATTTAGTGGGTGTTTTAATAAGTTTTGAACTACCCGACGGTCTCTAACCCCTTTTTACTATGCGTTATTGAATCTTAGTCACGCTAATTAAGGCAGGGGCTACAGTAATCATGAGATATTCATATTAAATGAATTGTTGTTGTGATGTTGATTGATTATGATTGATAGAAAGTAGTTGGAGAAAGATACTATCATGTGATAAGACCTCCCATTGATGCACATTGGGTTGGTTATTCGTCCCTTTTTTGATAGGCCTAAATGGCTTATTCGTCCCTATTAGGATATGCCTTTGTGCTCGTTTGATTCTTTATCCCACTGCTTAATTGCGCTTGCTCATCATTTATATGGGCTTTGTTCACGAGCTTATGAGGAAGGGATGTGAGGCTCTGGTGAAGTGAGTATATGATAAATAATCTAGGTTTATACTTAGCAAATGAGACCAAAGATGATATAAGTACAACAAATTTAAGTATTCTCTAGTATTTCTTGTTTTTCAATTATTATTTTCATTGCAACTAATTAATGGTGATTTGATTAAATCAGCCAAATAATCGTTTTCTAAATTTTATTGTTGTCTAAATTATTGGTCAAATGGTTCTCTACTTTTCTAGTGTGTGTTTCCCCTCTTGTAATTGATCCTCATGCTTTGTGAATCTTTATTTTCTTCATGTTATTTGGAATTTATTTCAACTTTGGGTATACACGTCAGGAACATGAAAGAGAGTTAGGAAGAAGGAAATGACATAGGGATACTTACCTATGGACAATTTAAGAGGAAAATATTATCCTGAATCCATGAAATAGAGAGAGTACATATGGGCCTTTAATAAGAAAACCTAAAGCTAACCCACAAATCTAATTTAATCTAAATAAATCAAAATAACTTAGATATAATATATCCATATTTATCCCTAAGATATATTAATATCAAACTTATTAATATTATATCAATTAAACTAAATAATCAAAAATAAATGTGTAATGTTCCTACACTCCCCCTCAAGTTGGATCAAAGATGTTAATCATGTCCAACTTGCTTATACAACTTTCAAATACAGGTTTGAACAATCCTTTTGTCAACACATCCGTGACTTAAAGATTTGTCAGTAGATAAGTGAGACATACTACGAGCATCATTTTCATCAAGATAATAGAGGCCATCAACCTCTTTCTCACTCCCAATTGTCATCCCCATCAACAGATCCTCTTTTGACAGCTATAGAAATGGGCTATTTTGTGTGCTACATGTTGCTAACATTTTCATGATTTGCTCAGCTAATTGCTTTGAGGAGATGAGTTATCACTATTAAATGCCTCAGTAATATAGTCTTTCCTTGCCCTTTCTTTGATGTCCAATCAGCAGGTTTGCCATGTAAATCCCAACATTGATCTTGAGTATGTCCTTGCTTCTTACAATGATCACAAAAAGGTTAGCCTTTGGAATTTCTAGATTCTGTGGTGCAAACAGCAAGGGTCGAGAACGCAGAAGATGCAAGCGGAAGTATTTTTTAGCGTCGATTTGCCCTTGCCTTCTTCATTACAAAGAATAGAGTAAGTTTCACTGACAGAAGGTAAGGTTTCTTGGTTAAGGATCCATGCTCGAGCATCACCATAGATCATATTAAAACCAGCCAGTAATTGAAAGACTCTTTCTTCTTCTTGTGCCTTGTGATCTTCAATAGTATTATCATGACAATAATGGACCTTGTTCTTTAAGGAGTCCAATTCTTGCCAGAGAGCATATTTTTCAAGATTGAAGTCATTGATGGAGTTGTGATCTTGTTTCAGTTGCCATAGTTTTGCCTTAATGTCAAATATGCGGGATTTTTCCCTGTTCACTAAATGCCTCTCAAATTGCTTCCAAAATGTCATGGGCTGAAGGATGGAATATGAAACTTTTCTTGATTGATGGTGACATAGCATTGACTAACCATGAGAAGACCAAAGCATTCTCAGATTTCTATACTCGCATTGCTTTGGTGTCTAATGATGAAGGCATTTTAATTACACCAGAGATATACCTGAGTTTGTCCCTACCATCAATAGGTAAAGGCATGGCTTGAGCCCACTCCCTATAGTTGTTGCGGGTAAGTTTCTCGAAAACAATAAGAAACATTGAGACATCACTAAGACCAAACCTTGGCACCAAAGAAGAGACTTCATGATAAGAGGAAGTAGTAGTAGCCATATTGACCAAGTTTTTTCAATGCGCTAAGATGATTAGAAACTTGACAAGAAACTGACCTTTGTATCGAAGGTGAGAAATTTTGAGAATGTGAGACAATCAGACTCTTGGATGACGAAATGTCCTGTGACAGTTGTGGATAGGAAGTTGAATAGGCACCAATGATGAATTTCAAGTTTAACGATAATTGAACGGAAGAGCACCGATTATTTCTCTGGAACCTCTAATACCATGTGGACAATGTGAGAGAAAAATATTATTCTGAATCCATGAATTAAAAAGAGTACACATGAGCCTTTATATAGGAAAATCTAAAGCTAATCCTAGAATCTAATGTAATTTAATCAAATAAAAAAATTAAAATAAAAAAGATATAATATCCTAAGATATAATATATCCATATCTATTCCCAAGATATATTAAATATTTAGCTTAATAATAAAATAACAATTAATCTAAATAATCCAAAATAAATACACAATATTCCCCTATTCCCATTCTTAACTGTTTAGATCTCTATAGTTGTAAGCTTAAAAGCAAACCCCTTGAGCAACAAAGCAAAAATTGTTATTTTTTCCCTAGAAAAAAATGGTATTTCACGCAATCGCCCTCACAGTATTTTACACTTACTTTTATCATTGGATCAATACAAAATAACAAAATTAACTATTTGTAATTAATATTGCATGTGAAAGGAGGTGTAAAATTGACATGAATTTAGTGTTATGAAAATATCAATATCAAAAATTATGATGGCATATATAGGAATCTATTAATAAATAAAAAGTAAAGCAAAAGACTAGGAGAACAGGCAATTTGTTTTCAACATGGTGATTTTGAAAGAAAACAAGGGCAAGATTTTTACTGAGCATTTGTTTTGTCTATTGATGGTTCAAATTTTAGGGAGCTCCATACTACTCTTACAATCTATTTCATAATTGAGAAGCTAAGGTGATAAGACCATGAAAGCCAAACTTTATGTTTTAGTTCTATCCATATTTCTTGTTTGAATGATTGCATTCACCCGAAAAAGAAGGAAGGCTATGTAGGTTATTTTCTTACCATATTACATATTACCCAATGGACAATGAAAGGCTTTTCTCTTGGAGTAAAAGTACACTGAAAATAGTTAATAGTAGATTTCAAATTAGATCAAGTTTATTTGGTGTTTAATCTTCACATGGAATAAATTTAACAATATAAATGATAATTTTTCTGTTCCTCCTCAACATCTTCTAAGAGAAAGAGCAACAATTAGTACTAGTAAATTAGAAGTACAAAACCACGTCATTGATTTCTTTACTTTCTAATGATTTGATAACTACATAATTTTTTGTGGTTATTTCTACTGAGCTTGAGGATATGTATGCATGTAGTAAATTTAGACATATTCACATCTTTAAAAATATTTATTTTATTAGGGAAACAACTTAATTTTAGTGTGCTCAATGATTTTTTTATTAACTTATCATGGAAACCTTCCTTAGGTGACTTTTTATCTTGTTGAATTGACTTAAAAAATAGCACAGGATTTAGATTCTTATGGCTTCCCAGGCCAGAATAGAGGTTAGCACTCACCCATTAGTGGGACAAAATAAGTATACTGCATATTAGCATGATTTGGGTTATTATTATTATTGGATATGTTCTAATATACACATTTTAATTGTTTTCATTCAACCGAAAGTAATTTAAAAGGGCCTTTTGTAGGAATTTATCTCATTTTGTGATGCAATGGAGCTTGTACCTGAAGAGGAGTTAGAACCTTATATTCAAAGGGTGCCAAAATCTGGTGCAAATCAGAGGGCTAAAAAGGTTTCATTTATTTCCTTTTTTATTTTTAAAACATTTCTTCATAAAGTTTAGATATTTCAAGTTTACATCTAAACCTTCTTTATCTTGTGAATGGAAATAGGACTACCAAATTTTAAATGAAGTGCTTTATGCTATGTACTGGAGAATAAAAGCTTACAATTGATTGTTTCTAATTTTGGATTCTATTCTATAGATTGCTCGTGTAATACCCCAAATTTTGATTAAGAGCTAATTACGTCTATTGAGAATATGATTAAATGAGAAAAAACCTTTTGGGAAATAAAGTTAATTTATGACCCGAATTTGTAGTAGAAAATGCCCAAACCCTGTATTTAAATTTATTTATGTGGCAAAATCTTTATTTAACTTAAATCAGGGGGAATGGCGCATGGAGAAGGGAAAAAGAATAAAAATGTGTAGCATGTGGCAATTCAAGTGAATGTGCCATAATCAGGGGCAAAATTTAAAGAATGGAAAATTTACTGGTTAATTGTCAGTAATTAATGAAGATATTAATTACTAACTAATAGAAATGAGGAGTGTGATTAAATGGCTAAGGGAGTAGTTACAATAACCATGTAGTTACATACTTTATGAGGAGTCATGCGATTTGAACAAGTGATATGATTTGATGAAGAGGGAGTGGTTGGATAAAGTCAACATATTATTTTAAAGCATTTTGTCTTCTCTCTCCCCCCCCTCATTCTCGCTAAATGGGCATGGGCAAGGAAAGCATCATCATTCCATCATCTTCCTCCCTCTTATTTCTCTCTCTTGCTTTCTCCAAGTTCGGCTGCCATTGTTGGAAGGAAAGAGAAAGAAGCTTTTGAGAAAGGTGAGCTATTTGACCTTAAAAATGGCTTCTAGTGCCAAAACTCTCTTATCTAATCTTGTTCATTGAGTTGAGAGCTTCATTTCTATGGTTTTAGAATTTCAAGATGAGGTGTCTTTATGTTTGAGAAAACTTTGAGATTGAAGAATCAATAAACAAGTTTGGGAAAGTGAAAGAGGTGAGTGATAACTCCCTTTTGATATATATATATATATATATTGCGGTTGCTGGTTGAGCATTGATTTTTCTTGAATTTTTCCCTGATTTTCATGTATTATGGATTGTGAGAATTGAATGATGTGTTGTGATAGAAATAGTGTTTGGTTGAGTCATATCAATAATGATATTTGTTTGGAGTCTTGAATGTGGAATTTGGCAACTTTAGGTTTATGTTGAAAATGTGTCCCAAATTAGAATGTATCAATGAGATGTGATTTTGGGTGTTTTGATGTTGCCATTGGATTCCTTATGAAAAATTGTATGGGATTAGTTTTTGGTGTGCAATTTGGAAGCTTTGTGAACATTTGGTGCAAAATTGGAAATTCTGGAGAATGTCAAGTGTGAAAATTCTGTGCAAGGGACAAATTTTGCATGGTGATTTGAAATAGAAAATGGTATTTAAATATTGTGAAACTTTCCAATTTTGTAGTTGACATTGCAAGCCTTCTATTGATATAAAGTTTGGTTAATTTTGAGTTCTGTGCTGGGAGTTATGGTCAGTTGAAAGCAACCAAGAATTAGGACAATTCTTAGTCACGGCTAGAGGGGTGCTGACTAAGGCCCAAAACACTCAGACTTGATCTTGGCCACGAGCCAAGGGGTGCTGGGCTGACCGCAGTCCAAAACCTTCTCACCATATCTTGGCCGCGGGCTGGCCTCAACCAACCCCTGTTTTTTAGCACTTGTTTTTTTGAAATGTGCTTTCAAACCTAGTGTTTCCCAACCCTTTAGGGCTTTTGTAAGGGACTTCATTGATAACCAAATCTAAGTGTTTTGAAGTCATTGGAGTATTGGGATAAGTGATAACTCATCATCCTTAATTATGATTTTAAGATTTGATATTTTCCTGGATTGTAGAATGCCTACGCCTGAACTCGAATGGAAAGATCAAGGTAGTAGCACTTTCTCTTATATCATGTTTAATACATTGTATGTTTGCATTTATCATTGATTGTATGATTGTGACATGGCAGTTAGCCTAGCCTTGAATATTGTTGTTGCTGATTGAGTCATGGCAGTTAGCCTAGCTTTGAATGATCGACTGGGTTATGGCAGTTAGCCTGGCCTTGAATGTTGCTGTTGCTGATTGAGTCGCTGCAGGTAGCCTGGCTTTAAATGTTGCTGAATTGTGATATATGCTTACATGCTTTGTTTAATTATGCATCATATACAAGAAATTTTACTACTGGGATTCTTTTGAATTTCATTCATTCCAATTAATAATTTTAAGCCAGGGCAAGTGAATCGAGGGACAAGCAAGTGAACAAGGGTGACTAGGATTGCCAGTGGTAGTCTTAGCTTTTTGGTTTGTGGTTATCATATTTTGGACAATTGCATAACTATGTTGACCATAGAATAGTATTGTTGTGTAATCCCTGTTAGTGCAAGCGTTTCACCCAAGGGGGGGTAAATTGGGTGATACCAGAAATTTCTTTGTGTATAAGAAAATTGACAGAATATTTAAAGCAATTGAAAGTAAAGAGAAATATCACCGAAGTGTACACAGGGAGTTATACTGGTTCAGCCACAAACACTTTGACCTACGTCTAGTCCTCAGAGCGTCTTTGAGAGTTTCACTATATTCTCTAAGATTCAATTGGTTCTTGGCACCTTAGTACATAGCAAGTTCCTTCACCTGGACACTCACTCCCCCTTACACATTGCAATCAAATCCCCAACTCAAGGTTCCACAACCTTAAGTTGTCTCAAAAAAAATATTGAGTTTGTAATGAAAAACTCTCTCACAAAGCAAATATATAATAACTGAAGTACAATGAATGAGTATGAGAAAACAAAGCACAAAGAGTATGTTGATCGATGTGTGATTGCTTGTTCTCAGTTCTTGTTTTCTACTCTTTGAATGCTCCATATATATAGATGATATGTAGTGTTCGTTGGAAGCAATTCAAACATGTCAGTTAGAGTCCCGTAGCAACAGTTGACTATTCTTCGAATTTGAAAACTATCCGTTTGCAGTAGGTAGTGGTAGGTGAATGTTCAGACTTTTATTTGACTTTTCACTTCTGGCATGATCTCTTCATTGCTTCTCTGCAAATGTGCTTAGAATACTAGTGCAATAAAGAGTTAATCATATAGATATTAAATCAATAATTATTCGATTAAAGAATGATTTCTGGACTTCATTACTCGAGTGGCTACTCAAGTGATCATGCTTGTTACTCAAGTAGTCCCTCGAGTAAACCTATCAAAAATATGGCAGTGAGTAATTCAACATTTTTCACAATATATTACTCCAGGTAAGACATGGAGTGAGATACATCATAAACCTTGGAAATACCTGATTACTCGAGTGGTTACTCGAGTGGCCATGTCTTCTCTTCACACATTACTCGAGTGTTACCTCCAGTAAGCCTATTACTCGAGTGGTTACTCGAGTGGCATGTCTTTTCTTCACATCTTACTCAAGTGACCGCTCAAGTGAAATCCAAATAACTTTACAGATTACTTGATTACTCACTCGAGTAATTGCATCAAATTCTTGGCTGAGAGTACTTGTTCTTTGTTTACCATATTACTGGAGTGCTCCCTCGAATAATGCCTTTTCCTCACATGGTTACTCGAGTGGCTACTCGAGTAAAGTGTTGCATTTCTTGGCCAAGAGCTACTGAAAGATTTTTGACCTAGTTACTCGAGTGGCTACTTGATTAATGCCTTTTCTCATGTGTTACTCGAGTGGCTACTCGAGTAATGGTTCATATAAATTTGCAGATTACTCGAGTGGCTAGTCAAGTAACTTCTTCCAAATTTTAGCAGTGCCTCCGAAAACATTTTCTTTCAATATACTCGAGTGCCTACTTGAGTAACAATGTTCTTTACTGAGTAGTCACTCAAGTAAACATAGACAAAGACTGCCGTTGAGGTTTTTCCTTTGCTCTTTCTCTCAGATCTTCTTCATTACTCCAGTGATTACTTCAAGTAATGCTTTGCCATTTATTTACTTTGCTCAAATTCATTTGTTATCATATCATCTTATATCATTGGTCCAATCTTTGTTATCATCAAAACATTTGGGATCTAACATTCTCCCCCTTTTTGATGATGACAAAACTTGGTGATTTTGAACAAAGTTTTTGAAATTGAGTTTTCAAACATATGCTTCTTAAATACTTTTCATATGAATTCTTTTGTTCAATTTAAACTTGAAAACTCTTTTGAAATAGCTTATTAGAGATCTTTTCAAAATTTTGTTCTTATTTACTTGTTTACCTTGCATACACAATCAAAAACTCATTAGTCCCACAATGCAATATAATTTTAAAGAAATTTAACTTTAATGGTATTAAGGAACAAATTGCATAAAGAAGAATTTAATACATAATCAAACTTAGAATTCAAAGTTAAAAACGCCATAAAGCCCCGTACACCCAAATCCCAATACATTAACTCAGCCATACATCTTAAAATCACTCAGGCTCTTCTCCGCCTTTTTGTCTTCATCACAAAGGTGGAATCAATCATGAGGAGGAGTAGGTGGCTTGGCCGCTAAGATAGGAGTGACCAGAAATGCCAATGATTCATATGAACTATCTCAACTTAAAGGATTTGAAGATGATGGTTCAGGGTTAGGAAGGTTCATGGGGTGTCTGAAGATTCTCTGGAAGATTCACCGGAGATGATGGGTAAGGAACCAGAGAAGTAATTTCTACTTCCTCTGTAGCAACCAGTGAAGACTCAAGTACCTCCTCAGTATGTGTAGGTAAGGCAATGGGAGTAGATATAGGCTCTAGTTGAACAGGCTGAGGTGGATCATCAATGGTGATATAGATTGGCTTAGATGTGTCAGGGTCAGGCATAGAGAACAAGACATTACTGGGTCCAATCTCAGAGGGTCTATGCTCAGTAGGTATAGAGGGTCCAGGTTCAGAGACAGGTATGGTCTCAGGATTAACAGAAGGACTAGGGATAGAGGAGCCAGATGCCATAGCATCAAGTCTGGAAATAATGGATCTCAGAAGCTCACCGTGGGTGCGTTGTTCAGCTAACAACTCTTCATGCCTCTTATCCATCCTCTCCACTAGTTGTCCCATCTTCTCATTCATATAGGTTACCAACTCCGTATTGGTATTCACAATGTCGATATGAAAACTCTTCAGAAAGTTCTCCATGAATATTTGCATTGTGGCACCAAAGAAAGATGGAGAAGATGTGTTGGCTGGAGCAGAAGACTGTGTGTCATCCATTTGACTAGTTGCTGTGTCAGTCTTCTTCTTCTTCTTAGGACTTGCTTCTAGAGGAGTCTTCAGAGGAATCTCAATATTCAATTTTCTAATTTGATTCCTTCCAACTAGTACTATCCTCTCAATCGGCTCCTTACTCTCCAAGTACCAAATCTTATTCTTCTTGAGGAACAAGGAAATAAGTTGAGGATAAGGCATTGCAGTAGTAGGTTTTCCTTCATACCTATACCTCTTGATCTCAGCAAAGATATATTCTCCCAAGTCCTTTTGTTCTTTGAGGATCTTTGAGGTGAATTTTTTGAAGTCCTTCTCAATGAAATGAGTAAAGTTATTGGATTTGTTCACCATGGCTCTAGAATAAATATACTATAGGACTCGATGAAAATCACTCATATATATCACTTGGATTGAAATTGAGAGGTTCCACTATCTCACCAGGTATTATGATAGAAAATAACTGGTTTGAATTATAAATAGGATAATCATCATCAGGAGGGTTCTCTATTTCTAACCAGTTATTGATTCTGGAATGTGAGATTAGAATTCTCTGTCCTCTGACCTTAGAAGTGAGTTCTTCTTCCACAGACTTCCTAATGGGGTCGTTTATAGGCTCAAGGTTACAGTAAAAATACCTCACGACTTTGGTGCAAACTGGGGTTTAATAGATAGCCAGGGCATATAGGAATCAAGATAGGGACTCAGGTCGAATTTCAATACCTCTTGAAGAACCTTATAGTCAATATAGTGCATCTTGCACACATTTCTCCTTGCAAAGTGACTCAAATACTTCTGAGATTCCTTAAGCTTGCTCACATTGAATCCTTTTGGAGGAAATGTGATTTCTTCTTCTTTCTCTTCTGGTTGCCTTAAAAATTGCCCTTTCTTTGCTTCATTAGATTGAAAAGCTTCTTCAAGCATGCCTACCATGACTTTGGTAAGCTTCTTATCAATCTTGGGCTTTTTTAGAGGTTTAGGAGAAAAAGTGGGTGTGTCAGGTGAATGCAATCTTTTATTGCTCTGCCTCTTCCTGTAGGTGAATTCTTCTTGTTTTGAGCTCTTGTGGCAATGGGCTCCTTAATGACAACCCCTTTCACCTTAGGCTTAGCTTACGGTTTGGCTTTGGCTTTTGGTTCTGGAATGTTGAACAGGATTCTTTGCCAAGCTTATTGTGCTAGTGTTGTCACAGTATATTGGTATCTCTTTCAAATAAATACCAAGATCCTGGATGTAACCCCCTTCCCACCTTAGGCCGAGATTTAGTTCTTAAACTCATAATCAAGTTGTAATTAGAGACCATATTTCAATTTGGGCCTTAATAAGACAATCTTGCCCAAATATCGGATTTGAAAAACATTTTTCAAAACTTATTTACAATGGTCTCATATTCACAATACAAAATAATAAAGGCCTAAACAGGTGGATTCCATTCATTAATATCAGAGTGCAAATATATTCCCGACTCACTCGGGTTCCATTCATTAGATAAGGGATTTACAAAGGCACGAAGCCACTATTCAATACCCTTACTTGGGGATTACACAAAATTTACTACATACAATTTCAAAATCTACAATGATAACCATTTAATCCAAAATACACTCCTAAACAGGAGCTCTAACTACTCTTCGTCGCCCGCTTGCCTTTCGATCCTTCAGCCCTGTCTAAAACATTGTTTTTGGGAGAGTGAGATTCTAAAGAATCCCCGTAGTAACAAATCAATCATATAATGTACAATAATAATGCATGTAATCAAATCACTATCCACACAAGCAACTACAACGGCAGTTACAACGGCAATGGTTAGTATGACACATGTCATCCCTGACGATTGCTCACGCTGAATTGCTCACGTTGTATTGCATCACAACAATCAACACAGTATAATTCACCACAGCTGGGATCCATATAAAGCATATCATAATCACAAGCCACATAGGCAAGATACACACACACAGCCCACGGCTGGTTTCACAAACGCCGCCCTCACACGGGTCGGATTCACATCATCCATGTCGGTTACGACGGCAGTTACAGCGGCCGAACTAGAGATGACCACTGTCACTCCCTATACGGCTCCCGCCGAAGTGCTCGCGCCGTAATGGACCATGGCACACATTCACAAGTTTAATGACAAGTTATGCATGCCAAAACATCATACAAGATATAAGAGAAAAGTCACTACCTGAGTTCTTCCGGGCGTTCCTTGGCACCGGTCCCTCCCGCGTCGGGCAAATATCAAATCCTATATTTATCATTAGGGACGAAGAGTTAATTTCTATTCCAAGACTTAATCCACTTCATAATACTCAATTGGTTATCATTATTACTCTTTTGGGGTCACTATATACTCTCAACAATAGCCCTAAAGGGTAGAAAGAACTATCCCAAAGACCCCTTTTTTGGAAGCACAAAACTCACATTTTACACTGCTTCACTCGAGCACAGATGACCATGCTCGAGCACAAGTGTACGGACACTCGAGCACAAGAGAAAGTGAGGCTGCGAGTGAGCACCCGAGAGCACAAAGAAACCTTCAGGAACTGGCTCACTAGAGCACAAAATCCTCACTCGAGCACAAGGCCAAAAGCCTCACTCGAGCACCCTCGAGAGAAGTCCAGGAAGTGAGGACCCGAGAGTACACAACGCTCATCAAGACCATGATCACTCGAGCACAGCCGTATGTGCTCGAGCACATACCTCATACCCGCGAGTGAGAAGGCACACCCGCGCATCTTCCCCGCGAGCATCCACCCGAGAGTAACCCTCTACTCTGGGCGTACACCCTCACTCGAGAAGAGCCATTCTCACTCGAGCAGGTCCCTCGCTCACTCGAGCACAAAGTGGTGTGCTCGAGCAGGACTCATAGAAAACCCAGGTGACTCGAAGCACACAGGGGAAAATTCACGCATCACTCGAGCAGACACCCCATTCCCGCGAGTGATAACCCACGAGCACCTCCTCACTCGAGCAGAGTTCATCCCTGCTCGGGTGATATTCATCCTTCACTCGAGCAGACCCCAGCGTGCTCGAGTGAATCCCTCAGATAGCAGAAAACGCAGAACAGAGGCACTCTCCTTAACCTTTGCCCAAATGATTCCTATGGACACAAAACGTAACCCAAAGCCATTCCCACACAAAAACACCCAACAAACTCAATGGAATCCTCAGAATCCTCAAAATCTTACTCCATTATCATGATTTGGGTTTTGGGCAACAATATCAATAATACACCAATCTTAACCAAACTTCATATTTCAATTACTAATCAATCTATCTATCATATACTCCTTCCAAAACACCATTCTCATACCAAAGACATACTAAATGAACAGTGGCACTCATTTTCATGATTAAGCCAAAATTTCCAGAAATCATAAACTATTCCGAATAGCATGAAACATAGATAGATAGATTGGTTTTTCTCACCTTATCAACTTCTCCAAAGGGAGTTCTTGATTCACCAACTTTCAAATTTTCGTGTGGTACAAAACCTCACCAAATGGTCAAACTACACATACCAAAATGAAGCCCATCACACAAGGATCAACATTAAGGAAGTGAGTTTGAGCAATGGAGATCATTTACTTACCAAAAGATCAAGCTTTTCCCCCTTCCTTTGGCACAAAACTGACGAGAGAGAAAAAAAGAGAGAGAGAGAGAGCACGAGAGAGAGAAATGGAGAGGAGGAGCAAAAAGTTGTCCTTTATCCTCTTGTGGCCTCATCCATTGGCCACCGCAACGCCACATGTCAGCATCTCCTTCAATCCCACAATGAGCTCACACAAGCTTTAATACACTGGATTCCGACCCACGGTCAAGAATCACAACCTTTGATCTTAAATACCATACATATGCAATAGTATTTCCCATTTCCAATTATTATGACATAAATTAATATAGTCATAAATTACATAATAATCCCAATTAAATCCATAATTATCCATAATAATCATGATTATCCCTTAATCAAAAATTGGGATATTACACTGGAGTTGTTGCTTTAGCCATATTACTTGTGCACAACAACTTGATACTGCAACATACTCAGCTTCCGTTGATAAAAGAGACACTGTAGTTTGTTTCTTGCTAAACCATGACACAAGTGATCCTCCAAGAAATTGGCCTTGTCCACTAGTACTCTTTCTGTCTGTCTTGTATCCTCCATGATCAGAGTCTGATATGCAACTAGATATTCACTTCTTCCTTTGGGATACCAAAGACCCAATTTTGCCATGTCAGCAAGATATCGGAAGATACGTTTGACAGTTTCAGCATGTGACTCTTTTGGTACTTATTGATATCTTGCACACATGCCCACACTAAATTGAATCTCAGGCCTACTTGCAGTAAGATAGAGTAATAATCCAATTATTCCTCTATATTTTGTGATATTGTAATCTTTTCCCTTGACATCCGCATCAAGCAATGTTGTTGAGCTCATGGGTGTGTCCATTCCATTTACTTCATCCAATCCATACTTCTTCAATAGCTCTTTTATATATTTCGTTTGAGATATGAAAATTTCATTCTTTCATTGTTTTATTTGCAAACCGAGAAAGAAATTCAATTCTCCTATCATTGACATCTCAAACTCCCCCTGCATTGTCTCAGAAAATTCTTTGCACATAATTTTGTTAGTAGCACCGAAAACTATATCATCAACATATATTTGCACAATTAATATATCATCATGTTTTCATTTTGTAAAAATTATTGTATCAACTTTTCCTCGTACAAAACCTTGATCAATAAGAAATTTACTGAGCCTTTCGTACCGTGCTCTAGGAGCTTGTTTTAAACCGTTCAAAGCCTTTTTGAGTTTGAAAATATGGTCAGGTTTGGTTACATCTTCGAAACCTGGAGGTTGATCTACATATATTGCTTCCATGATGTAGCTATTTAAAAATGTACTCTTTACATCCATTTGATAGAGTTTGAATCTTTTGATGCATGCAAAGGCTAAGATTACTCGTATAGCTTCCAATCTAGCCACTGGAGCATACGTTTCCTCATAATCAATTCCTTCTTCCTGATTATAGCCTTTGGCCACCAATCTTGCCTTGTTTCTGACAATTATTACGGATTCATCAAGTTTGTTCTTGAATACCCATTTAGTGCCAATGATCGGATGATCCTACCAAATCCCAAACTTGATTTCTTTCAAATTAGTTTAGTTCTTCTTGCATTGCTATAACCCAATCATTGTCTGATAGGGCTTCGTCAATGTTAGAAGGTTCAATCTTAAAAATGAATGCATAAAAACTAACTTCATTAAAAATTTTATTTCTAGTTTTGACTCCTTCATTCACATCTCCTATGACTTAATCTAAGGGATGACTCCTATTGTATTTCCAGGCTTTAGTTTGTCCTAGTGACTGATCTTCTTCCTTGGTTTGATCAACTTCTGGAATAAGAGATTTAGAAATAGATTGACCATTTTCTTGATTTAAAACAACTTCCTACTCATCATCAATGGTTTTGTCAGTGGATTCAAATTCATTAAATACAACATGAATTGATTCTTCGACAACACATGTTCATTTATTGAAAATTCTGTATGCTTTACTTCGGTTAGAATAACCTTAGAAAATTCCTTCATCTGTTCTAGAATCAAATTTTTCTAAGTTATCTTTACCATTATTATGAATGAAACAGTTACAATCGAAGATGTGTAAATGAGCAAGGTTCAGCTTCCTTCCTTTGTATAGCTCGTAAGGTTTCTTTCCAAGTTTTGTTCTAATGTAGGCTCTATTTAAAATATAACATGTTGTGCTTATTGCATCGGTCTAGAAAAATTGACACATGTTCTTTTCATTCAGTATTGCTCTAGCCATTTCAGTGAGCACTCTATTCTTATGTTCCATGACTCCGTTTTGTTGAGGTGTCCTTGGAGCAAAGAAATTGTGATCAATACCATTAGTATCACATTATTCTTCAAAGGCTTGATTTTCAAACTCTCCACCGTGATCTGTCCTGATACCTGTAATAGACATACCTTTCTCATTTTGCACTTTCTTGGCAAAAATAATGAATTCTGCAAAGGTTTCATCCTTTGTTGACAGAAAAATAGTCCATGTAAATCTAGAGAAATCATCAACAATGACCAATGAATATAAGTTACCACCAAGGCTTTTAACTCTTGCTAGACCAACTAAATCCTTATATATCAATTGAAGTGGTCGATTTGTTGTAATTTCATTTTTCGACTAAAAAGATGATTTAGTTTTTTTATCCTTTTGAGATGCGTCACAAATCAAATCGTTTTTAAAACTTACTTTGGGTAATCCAAGAACTAAATCCTTTTTGAGTAGTTTGTCTAGTTGGTGCATGTTGACATGAGCTAGTCTCTTATGCCATAACCAACTTTCATTGGCATTACTCAGAAAACAATTTTCAGAGTTATTTCTATTGATATCAAGTGTATAGCAGTTACCTTCCCTTTTTGCTCTGAGCTTTGCCTTGATATTTTTCTTATCAAGTTGTAAGTTGTTCTTGTTGACAATTCGACATTCCTCTCAATCAAATATTATCCAGTTTTCTTTATCTGTACTTTGACTTACACTCAGCAAATTATGAGACAAGCCTTCAATGTAATATACATCTTTGACTTGTATTCCTTTTTCATTTTTTATTTCCCCAATTCCTGCTATCTTTCCAGATTGATTTCCTCCAAATTTTACCTTTTCACCTTCCATAGGTTGCAATGTGGTAAAACTTTCAAAATCTCCGGTCATATGTCTAGAGCATCCACTGTCTATATACCATTTGTTGTTTTTGGATGCTTTAAGATATCTTCAATCAATTATGATTAAGTCTTAAGTACCCACATCTTTTTGGGTCCTTTTGGGTTAGTACAAAAGATTTTAGGAACATATGAACCTTTAGGTACCCATTTGTAGGTTCCTATCTTTCCTTTCTTCTTATGAATGCATGATGATGTATAATGACCTTTTCTATTACAATAATTACAATGTGCAAAAGCATTTGATGTATGCATAGAATACTGAAAATAATTCAAATATGACTTACCTCCTGCTTTCTTTCTTCCTTTTCTTCTATTTTGATTTTGGATCATATCCAAGACTAGATCGATCATTTACAAAATGTTGAGCTTTTAAAATCACATTTAGCATCTCACGTCCTTTAGTGAATTGTTCAAGAGTTTTGTGAGATCAACGTTTTTCTTTTTCAAAGAAGAACAGTTTTCACAATCTTTCTCAAAATTCTCTTTTAGTTCTATTTCAAGAACTTTGTTTTTCTTTTTAAAGACAACTAGTTCTTTAACTACTTTGATGAATTAAGAATATAAAGCATTATATTCAGAAAGTAATTCATCATAGGTAGGATCAGAATCAGTTACCTCTTCTTCTGTTTCCTCTTGAGCAACTAAACAAATTTTGGCTACTTCCTTATCATCGCTTTCTTCGTCAGAAGAACTATCTTCCCATATGGTGGATACAAAGGCTTTCTTCTTATTGTAGAATTTGTCTTTTCTCTTTTTTTTTATTCTTCTGAATTAGTTCTTGACATTCTGATTTAAAATGTCCTAGCTTTCCACATTCATAGCAGAGGATGTGTTCTTTATTGCTTGTTCCTCCTTTCTGAAATTTTTTGAATCCTTGGCCTTTCTTGTAAAACTTTCTGAATCATTTTATGATTAGGCCCATTTCATTATCGTTAAGCTCTTCATCTTCATCTTGTTTTTCTTCTTTTACTTTCAGTGCTAGACCTCTTTTCTTCTTGTCACCAATATCATCAAGTTTTCGTTTGAACTTTAATTTGCTTTCATATTCAGAATGGCTTCTGAATAGAGAAGAAACTGATCGTATTGATTCACCTTTTGCTTCCTCAATTGCAACAACTTTTGCCTCCCAGTCTTTAGAAAGAATATTTAGAATCTTTCGTACTTGGGTATGTTGATTATAGACTTTTCCAAGGGCTGCAGGTTAATTAACATGGTGAGTATGTCTAAGTTCAAATTCAGCTATCGACTAACCTGATTTCATTCGAAGTAAATCAAACTCAGTAACCAGAGTAGTGATCCAGTTTTCTTTTATTCCCAAAGTTCCTTCGTGAGCTATTTCCAAGGCTTCCCATATTTCTTTAGCTGTTAGGAGTGTGTAGATTCTGAAGTACTCATATTGACTCAAGGTACTTTGAATCATTAGAATTGCCTTGCTGTTGAGTGTGATGAGTTTCTTGTCATTCTCATCATATTCTGCTAGTGTCTTATGAACTCTCTGTGAATCTATAATCTTTTCAAGTTTGTAGTTTCCACTCTCAATTACATCCCATAGCCCATATTCAGTAGCCATTATGAAGACTCTGAACTTTGCTTTCCAGAATGAGAAGTGCTCTCCATTGAAACTCGGAGGTCTTCTAATAGAAGCTCCGTCGAGAAGAATGCCTTCACCCATCCTTGCCATTGGATCCTTCTTAGGCTGTTAAACCTTAACAAGAAGACCTATGCTCAGATACCAAATGTTAGTGTAAGTATTTCGCCTAAGAGGGGGTGAATTGGGTGATACCAGAAATTTCTTTGAGTATAAGAAAATTAACAGAATATTTAAAGCAATTAAGAGCAAAGAGAAATATCACCAAAGTGTATACCGGGAGTTAAACTGGTTCGGCCACAACCACTTTGACCTATGTAGCGTCTCTAAGAGTTTCACTATATCATCCAAGATTCAGTCAGTTCTTGGCACCTTAGTACATAGCAAGTTCCTTCACCTGGACACTCGCTCCCCCTTACACGTTGCAATCAAATCCCTAACTTAAGGTTCCAAAACCTTAAGTTGTCTCAATAAAAAATAGAGTTTGTAATGAAAAACTCTCTCATAGAGGAAATATATAATCACTGAAGTACAATGAATGAGTATAAGAAGACAAAGCACAAAGAGTATGTTGATCAATGTGTGATTGCTTGTTCTTAGTTCTTGTTTTATGCTCTGTGAATGCTCCATATATATAGATGATTTATAGTATCTGTTGGAAGTAATTCAAACATGTCCGTTAGAGTCCCGTAGCAACAGTTGACTATTCTTTGAATTTGAAAACTATCCATTTGTGGTAGGTAGCGGTAGCTGAACGTTTAGACTTTTATTTGACTTTTCACTTCTGGCATGATCTCTTCATTGTTTCTCTGTAAATGTGCTTAGAATACTAGTGCAATGAAGTGATAATCATATAGATATTAAATCAATAATTATTCAATTAAAGAATGATTTCTGGACTTCATTACTCGAGTGGCTACTCGAGTGATCATGCTTGTTACTCGAGTAGTCCCTCGAGTAAACCTATAAAAAATATGGCAGTGAGTAATTCAACATTTTTCACAATATATTACTCAGGTAAGACATGGAGTGAGATACATCATAAACCTTGGAAATACCTGATTACTCGAGTGGTTACTCGAGTGGCCATGTCTTCTCTTCACACATTACTCGAGTGTTACCTCCAGTAAGCCTATTACTCGAGTGGTTACTCGAGTGACATGTCTTTTCTTCACATCTTACTCAAGTGACCCCTCAAGTGAATTCCAAATAACTTTACAGATTACTCGATTACTCACTCAAGTAATTGCATCAAATTCTTGGCTGAGAGCACTTGTTCTTTGTTTACCATATTACTGGAGTGCTCCCTCGAGTAATGCCTTTTCCTCATATGGTTACTCGAGTGGCTACTCGAGTAAAGTGTTGCATTTCTTGGCCAAGAGCTACTGGAAGATTTTTGACCTGGTTACTCGAGTGGCTAGTCAAGTAATGGTTCATATAACTTTGCAGATTATGCGAGTGGCTAGTCGAGTAACTTCTTCCAAATTTTGGCAGTGCCTCCGAAAACATTTTCTTTCAACATTACTCGAGTGCCTACTCGAGTAACAAAGTTACTTACTCGAGTAGTCACTCCAGTAAACATAGACAAAGATTGCCACTGAGGTTTTTCCTTTGCTCTTTCTCTCAGATCTTCTTCATTACTCTAGTGATTACTTCAAGTAATGCTTTACCATTTATTTACTTTGTTCAAATTCATTCATTATCATATCCTCTTATATCATTGGTCTAATCTTTGTTATCATCAAAACATATGGGATCTAACAATCTCTGGTATAGGAAACTAAGATATGCAATGATACCCTGTAAAACCCTTTGATTAATGGATATATCCTAGGTGAATGTCGAGAATTTTATTAGCACTCTGATATTGTGTATATGACAAACCGAACAGGCCAAATGTTTTTATTTAGAATTGAATTCAGATCATATTATACAGGTTTTGTAAAAAGTTTTTTTTATTATCCTCAATCTCTCATTCAAGTATAAAACGTGTTTTAAACACTAATAACGGCCTTGATAGCAATGGGGCTTACATTTGTTGTATCAGAGCTATAGTTCCCTGGTAAGGGTAGGATTTGCTAGGATAGTGACCATAGTTCTTTGGGTTAGTGATAGAAAATGACCCATAACTATTTTTGTATACACATGAATATTCCTATTATTGATGGTATATGAGCTTTAACGAATAAGTGTATATATTGATTGTGATTACTAACATGATGAATCATTTGTAGAGTAAGCTGAAACAATGGTTCGCTCCAGAGGGCAACATGTCCACCCAGAGATGGAGGAACTTAATGACAACCTACCTAATCCTATGCATGAGATGATAGACCTAATAAGGGAACAGATAGACATGATCATTGAGTTAAGAGAAGAGCTTAGAGAAGAAAGGGCAAAGCGTAACGTGGATAGGGTTTAGTCTACTCATGATGAAACCCAAGAAGAGACACAACCTGAGGGAACTGCAGACGGGTCAATGCGAGTGCATGAGTCTAAGCCTCATACTACACCGAATCAAGAATCACTGGGGGTACCAGCTCTAGAGGTAAAAGATTTACAATTCCAAGTCTCTAAGTTCAGTAACCATCTACCTCTGGTGTTTAGTGGGAGGTTTGAACCTCAAGCAGCTGAGGACTAGTTAAACCGGTTGGAGAAGATCTTTGAAGTCTTAGATTGTCCAACTGAGGTAAAGGCACGCTTGGTCGTGTACAAGTTAGAGGGGGATACTAACTGTTGGTGGCAAAATATCGCCTTGACAATGTGAAACAGTAATATGCCATTGACTTGGGAGCTATTTCAAGAAAATTTCAACAACAAGTATTTTCTCAAATCAGTGAGGCTTGAGAAGGAATATGAGTTTCTAGCCATCAAGCAGGATGATAAGGAGACCTTCGACGACTACTTGTCTTAATTCATCCAACTGGCTAGATATTCCTCTTATCTGAGGCGTATGAATGATGAGGAATGAAGTTCTGACATGCTAATCCAAGGCTTATGGCATGAATTAAGGAAATGGTTAGCCACCCACCAGTTTACAAAGTTCAACAAGGCTGTAGAAGAGTACAGAATCTCCAAAAACAACTTAAGAGATCTGTCCCGGCTAAGGGTGTTAGCAGCTAAAGTGAGCCCAGCAAGGGAAATTCTCCCTAGAAGCATAAAGGGAAATAATCCTCAATGGTCGGTGATAAGAAACCCTACCGACCTAAGGATCATGACAATCAGAGGCCACCAGTGACATGGATATGTCCTAGTTGTGGCAAGGCGCATAGTGGTAGAACGTGTTCGGGTTAAGTAATCTACTTTATTTGTAGGTAGATGGGACCATTACCAGTGAATGCCAAATATAACCGGTAGAGTAAAGGCCAAGAAATCAGAGCAGGGTGTTTGCTATGACATATAAGGAAGCGTAGAAGTCCCCCGATCTGATTCAATGTACAATTTTCTATCAATGGTAGTTTACTATAAGTTTAAGTTTATTCAAGTACTAGTCATCCCTTTATTGCCTATGACTTTATAAAGCGCTTAGGATTGCGTGAGTATAAACTGCCATTTAATGTTATTGTGTTGACATTGAGGGTTGTCGAGGCTATGACTGTTAATGTTTATGTGAATTGCATGATAACCGTTGAAGGGCATAGGCCCATGGTTAATTTATGTTGATTGTCGTTTTTCCAATTAGAAGCTATATTGTTCTTTGTTTGGCTGATGATGAGTTAAGTGTTTCTAAATTTCAAGAACAAAAGATAGTACTAAGAATCTTGTGTGAAAAGAAGACAAACTTTATGCCAAATTGTGCAAGTACGAGTTTTACTTTTAAAAGTGAAAACTTCTAGGCCATGTCATATCACGAGAAGGGATTTTGGAGGATCCCAGTATAGTAGAAGCAGTGCTAGTCTAAAAGGATCAATCGTTGAGTGGGATGAATGATATGAATGATTTGTATGTTGTAAGAAAAGCTCACAGAGTTGAGGTGAATTGTCGAAGGTTCTAATGTTGAATATAGCCAATCCCAGTTTGATCAAGGGATTCTTACTTGTGAGGGCACTTACCCCAGCATGGCAGCATGGCTAGCTACCAAACTAGTTGAACCGGTGTTGACCCTAGGCTGAAAGGCAGTGCGTAAAACTTGAGTCTGCTGTAAGTCAGTAGTGACTCTTTCTCTTATATTATGTATGATGCATGTCTATCATTGAATAATCATGTATGTGTATGTTGTTGTTATGCCGTTGTAAACTTGTGATGAATGTGTATGCTGTCATAATTCCGTGTAAGTGAATAGGCGAGAGGAAAGCGCAAGGGGTTCGCTTATATTTCTTTGAGTTTTACTACCATGCCAAGAGTCCTCCGGTAGCTAACAACAGCCGTGGTGACAGCTGGTGAAAGAGGATAACGATGGGGTATGACAAGTCCACCGCCGTTAGTGAGGGCTAAGATAGAGCCGTGTGTGTGGCTGGTGGGGTATGGCAACTGTTGTAATGCCATAAAAGTGAAAACAACAAAAGCTGAGGTATTGTTGCAAACAGTGAAAGATGACGTATTATTGCGAACAACGAAAGCTAAGGTATTTTTGTAAACAAGGAAAGCTGAGGTATTGTTGCAAACAATGAAAGATAAGGTATATGTGAATACAGCAAAAGCTGTCATTTATGTGCAGTGAATCTATGATGCTTTGAGCTATTCTCGAAAGGGGTGACTAGATGGAGCAGGGTAGTGGCCTATGCCTCCTAACAGCTGAGGTCTTATGAAATGAGCTAGCCCACTCATGAACTGGAGCTTACAACGATTATGTTTGTGTAGTGATAGTGTTTTGTAGCAGTTGTGTATAGTGGCAATTATAGCTTTAGGGCAATTATGTTGTGTTGATATGTATGTCAAAGTTATGGTGCCATTGCCTGTATAGGGTAACGGTAGAACAATAAGGCGACCATTAGTGTCCCAAGTATCCTGGAGATCAAGTATCATCTAGGTAAAGTTAATATAGCACGGATGTGTTTAGTTTGAAGGCGATATGGATTATTGCATAATGATATAGCATTTCTAAGATTAGATCTCTTAAACAATATGGTAAGTGTTATGTATAGTGTACCCCAAGGGGGAAGTAACTTGATGGCAGAGATTGAAGAGGCTCAAGGTCGGGATGAACAAGCGCAATTCACCTAAATCATGATCGAGTGAAGTGAAGACCTCTAAAGTTTAAATGATCGAGTGAAGTGAAGACCTCTAAAGTTTAAGTCAGAGATCTTGTATTCTTGAGAGTGTCTTCGGTCATGGGAATCAGTAGGGCGATCAAGAGAAAGAAGTTGAGCCATGATGCATTAGTCCATGGAGATTCTTGCCATAATCAAACTTGTAGCGTACCATTTATGCAAGTAGCCTAAAAGGGATTGTTCCCAATGAGAAACAATTTGAGAAGTGGAATCTGTCATGAAGAGGCGTTCGAGGTTTATGTCCTGAGTTGTGTAACAAATTTCGAGGATGAAATTTATTGTACGGGGGGTGAATTGTAATGCCCCAAATGTTCATTAAGAGCTAATGACTTCTATTGAGAATATGATTATATAAGAAAACACCTTTTGGGAAATAAAGTTAATTTATGACCCAAATTTGTAGTAGAAAATACGCAAACCCTATATTTAAGTTTATTTATGTGGCAAAATCTTTATTTAACTTAAATCAAGGGGAATGGCGCATGGAAGAAGGGAAAAATAATAAAAATGTATGGCATGTGACAATTCAAGTGAATGTGTCATAATCAGGGGAAAAATTTAATGAATAGAAAATTTACCAGCTAATTAATCAGTAATTAATGAAGAAATTAATTACTAACTAATAGAAATGAGGAGTGTGATTAAATGGCTAATGGAGTAGTTAGAGTAACCATGTAGTTACATACTTTATGAGGAGTCATGTGATTTGAACAAGTGATATGATTTGATGAAGAGGGAGTGATTGGACAAAGTCAACATATTATTTTTAAGCATTTTTTCTTCTCTCTCTCTCCCCTCATTCTCGCTAAATGGGCATGGGTGAGGAAAGGATCATCATTCCATCATCTTCCTCCCTCTCATTTCTCTCTCTTGCTCTCTCCAAGTTCTGTTGCCATTGTTGGAAGGAAAGAGAAAGAAGCTTTTGAGAAAGGTGAGCTATTTGACCTTAAAAATGGCTTCTAGTGCCAAAACTCTCTTATCTAATCTTGTTCCTTGAGTTGAGAGCTTCATTTCTATGGTTTTAGAATTTCAAGAGGAGGTGTCTTTGTGTTTGAGAAAAGTTGGAGATTGAAGAATCAAGAAATGCTTAGGAAAGTGAAAGAGGTGAGTAATAGCTCCCTTTTGATATATATATATATATATATTGCAGTTAGTGGTTGAGTATTGATTTTTCTTGAATTTTTCCCTGATTTTCATGTATTATAGATTGTAAGAATTGAATGATGTGTTGTGATAGAAATAGTATTTGGTTGAGTCATATGAACAATGAAATTAGTTTGGAGTATTTGGCAGTTTTAGGTCTATGTTGAAAATGTGTCCCAAATTAGAACATATCAATGGGATGTGATTTTGGGTGTTTTGATGTTGCCATTGGATTCCTTATGAAAAATTGTGTGGGATTAGTGTTTGGTGTGCATTTTGGAAGCTTTGTGAACATTTGGTGCAAAATTGGAAATTTTGGAAAATGTCAAGTGTGAAAATGATGTGTAAGGGACCAACTTTGCATGGGGATTTGAAATAGCAAATGATATTGAAATGTTGTGAAACTTTCCAATTTTGTAGTTTACATTGCAAGATTTCCATTGATATAAAGTTTGGTTAATTTTGAGTTCTTTGCTGGGAGTTATGGTCAGTTGAAATCAGCCAAGAATCAGGACAATCTTGGTTGCAGCCAGAGGGGTACTAACCGTGGCCTGAAACTCTGGGACCTGATCTTGGCCATGGCTCAAAGGAGGCTGACCGCAGCCCAAGGGTGGACTGGCCGTAGCCAACCCCTATTTTTCAGCACTGTGTTTTTTAAAAATGGTTTCAAACCTAGTGTTTCCCAACCCTTTAGGGCTTTTGTAAGGGATTTCAATGATAACCAAATCTAAGTGTTTTGAAATCATTTAAGTATTGGGATAAGTGATAACTCGTCGTCCTTAATTATGATTTTAGGTTTTGATATTTTCCTGGATTATAGCAGGCCTGCGCCTGAACTCGAAGGGAAAGACCAAGGTAGTGACACTTTCTCATATATCATGTTTAATGTATTGTATGTTTGTATTTATGATTGAATGTATACTTGGGACGTGCCATTAGCCTGGTCTTGAATGTTGCTATTGCTAATTGAGTCATGGCAGTTAGGCCGGCTTTGAATATATGATTTAGTCATGGCAGTTAGATCGGCTTTAAATGATTGACTGGGTTGTGCCAGTTAGCCTGGCCTTGCATGCTGCTATTGCTGATTGAGTCGCTGCGAGTAGCCCGGCTTTGAATGTTGCTGAATTGTGATATATGCTTACATGCTTTATTTAATTATGCATCATAAACATGAAATGTTACTGCTGGGATTCTTTTGAATCTCTTTCTTTCCAATTAATAATTTTTAGCTAGGGCAAGTGGATTGTAATGACCCAACTTTAGATTAAGGGCTAATGACTCTGATGTTGATTGTAATTAGTGTAATTAAACATTTTTGGATAGATGTGATGCGAATTTGAAATAAATGTTCATAGTGATGATTTAATAATCATAGTGAAACTAGGGGTAAAATGGTAAAATTGGAAATTTACCGACCAATTGGTCAGTTACCAAAGAGGAAACTCATTGGTGATTAGAGATCAAGGGTTGAGATCTATTAGCTATGGGTCGAAATCCTATGCTTTGCATTTGTGTGAGCTCATGGAGGGAGTGAATAAGATGTTGACAAGTGTCATTGTGTAGACCAATGGATATGGCACAAAAGACAAAAACTCACTTTCTCTCTCTCTCTCTCTCTCTTCTCTCTCCTATGCGGTTTGTATGGGGAAAGGGTAAAGAAAACACATCATCATCATCCTCACCATCATCATCTCTCTCTTTCTCCATTTTTCCAGCGATCAAGAAGAAAGGTGAGATTTTGATGTTTTAGTTGATCTCTAATGCCCTAAACCTCTTCTCTAATGTTGTGCACCTCATTGAGAGCTTCATCTTGGTGATTTTAGAATTTTGAATAGTGGTGATTTGGATGTTGGAGTAATTTGGAAGTTTGAGAATCAAGATTCTGACTTTAGCAAAGTGAAGAGGTAAGCATTTGATGCTTTTTGGTATATTATGGTGATTTTTGGATAAGTTTAAGAAATTCTGGAATTTACCCTAGTTTATGTCCTTTTTTGAATGTATGAATTTCATAGTGATTGATGTTGGAAATGGTATGTTGTGAGGTTATTGGAGTATTGGTAATGGTTTTAAAGATTTGGAAGTGATTTGAATGAAATTGGGAGTTGTGTGTGTTATAGAGACCCAATAGCATAGATTATGGTTAAAATGGTTTTTGGAGTTTACCAATGTGTTCCTTAGGTAATTTTAAGTGGAAATGAGCTTTGCGTGAAGTTTAGGAACCATTGGGATTAATTTTGGCAAAGTTGGGATTTTCTGTCAGTTGCTGCGATCTGGCAATCTGATAGTATCACTCGAGTAAGGGAGGAGCTCACTCGAGTGCTATCGTGTATTGTCCCTTTTCTCTTTGTGTTTCTCCTAGGTTCTCATGAAGGAGGCTCGAGTGTACTTCTTAAACCGTGAGTGAAGTTGGTGATCACTCGAGTGAGCAAGGGGTTACTCGAGTGATGGCGTGTGTTCAAGGTTAGGGTTGCTCTCGGGTTGTCACTCGCTGGTCAATTTTCAAGAGTGTGTTTTAACACTTGCAAGTGTGGCCTCCTCACCCGAGTGCCAAGGGTAGTGCTCGAGTGAGCTCTTCCCTCTGTTGTTTCATGTGCTCTCAGGTTTTCACTTTCTGTGTTGCACTTCCGGGGACTCGAGCGGAGTTGGAGTCATCACCCGAGTGTAAAGCTTTATGCTCTAGTGTTGTGAGCACTTTTTGGCCGAGGTAGTTGTTCACTGTCAAACACTCACGAGTGAAAGCCGTTCTCACTCGAGTGCAAGTCTCTCATCACTTGAGTGAGGTCATCTTCACTCGAGTGAGCCAGCTGAAAATCTGTGTTGTTTTTCCGAAAGAGGGGTCTTCAGGGTAGCTTCTTCCAACTCTTTTAGTATGTGATTAGGCCTCTAATGGTCATCCTAAAGAGTTTAAATAATAACTAACTTAGAGTATTATAGAAATAAGCATTTGGAAAAAGAGATTGATTAGTTGTCTCTAATTTGATTATAGGATTTGACATCTGTCAGACTCGTGAGCCCACGTGCCAAAGAACATCAAGAAAGATACATGTAGTGACTCCTCTCTTATACTTTGTGTAAATGTACTGTATGTATGCATATCATGCATTGTGTTGTTGCTGTTGCTACCTTGTGATTCATTGAGACGCCGTATGGAGCTTTGTGTTGCTTTGTTCCTTGTGGAGCTTTGTGCCTTGTGATGCTATTGCATAGTGATTACCGCGGAAGTGGGCATAGTGACTACAGTGAAAGCTGGCATAGTGATTACCGCAAAGCTAGCATAGTGCATTCTGATAACAGCCGTGAGTGCTGTCAGTTATGGTGCGAGCCATGACTCATAGTATTGTTGCTGAACATGATGAACTTACATGTTTTGTGTTTATATATTGTATGAGTGATTTGTTACTACTGGGATTCTTTAGAATCTCACTCTTTCCAAATGACTAACATTTCAGACAGGGTAAGTGGCTCAAAGGGAAAGCGGCCAACACGGAGTGGTTAGGATCTCATAGGGACATTTTGATTTTGGACCGTGGGTTATCTAATAGGATTTTAGGATTACTGTATGTATATGAGTTGTAGATAATATTTTTGGATATGTAACCCCCATTTTGGGAAACTTTGAACCCATTATGTATATATACAAGTAACCCGGGGTTGTCGGGATTTTAATTATGCACTCTGATATTTATTATGTGATTTAACTGCACAGGTAGTTGTATCTGAAGGTGAATGTGAGACCAGATGAACTATGTTTTGAACTATTTTTGGTATACCCCATCTTGAAGATGAGGGATTATAAATGTGTTTTTGTCTTATTGGTCTCTATTTCACTAAAATTTCATAATTCGGATGTAATTACGGTGAGGGGGTTACATGGATCGAGGGACAAGCAAGTGAACAAGGGCGACTAGGATTGCCAGTGGTGGTCTTAGCTTTTTAGTGTTTGGTTATCATATTTTGGACAATTGTATAATTATGTTGACCATAGAATAGTATTATTGTGTAATCCCCGGTATAGGAAACTGAGATGGGCAATGATGCCTTATAAAACCCTTTGATTAATGAATATATCCCTAGTGAATGTCAGGAATTTTATTAGCACTCTTATATTGTGTATGTGACAAACCGAACAGGCCAAATGTTTTTATTTAGAAATGAATAGAGATTGTATTATACAGATTTTGTAAAATGTTTTTTTATTATCCTCGATCTCTCGTTCAAGTATAAAATGTGTTTTTAACACTAATAACGGCCTTGATGATGACAGGGGGTTACATCTCAATTTAAATGTCAGAGTGCTATAGAGTCTAAGTTGTTGGAGATAAAGGAGAGACGTGGATGTTTTACAAAAGCAACTGTATTGTCCACTCCTGTTGAGGCAGGAGAGGAAAAAGTACTGGATGATGATGGACAAGAGAAAAGAGAGGTTGGCATCTTGATCCTTTACCCGCTATTTGGCAATGCTGCTATTCTTTTGTCACTTATTCTTGCTCTACTTTGTTAATTCATAGTATCTGGTTGGATCCCACCAATTGGTAAGTGCTCTATGAAAGAAATGCCTTATAGACTAGTTTGAAATAATAATATTTGGTAGCACTTTGAATAATGTTTACTTTATGTATTTATAAAGCCTAACTTTTATTGGATCCTTCTTTTCTAGGTTTTATAATTTGTTAAACAAAAACCATATAACATGTCTGAGGATTTTGTTTTTACCTAAGTAATCACATAGCATGCAAGTAAATCATCAAACATCACATACACATATTGCCTTCCTAGCATTGTCTTCCTGACATTCACATTTACAAACACACATTGCCTTCCTGCCATTCACATAAACACATTACCTCCCTGGCATTTACATTTACATAGCTTCGCAACATCCAAAATCATCACAAAACAATGATAAATAAAATATACAATGCATTACATAAAGTATAAGGGAAAGTGTCACTACCTTGTTCTTTCCAAGCGTGCTTCAGCACAGGTTGCTCACGTTCAGGGCGGAAATTGAATCCTACAATTCCAAATGCACCATTTAGACACTTCCATAGTGTTTATGGGGGTTATATGAGTCTATAATGAAAATTTACAAAAATGCCCCCGGGGACCCGGCCTGGGCCTGCCTTACCTGGTTCGGCTGTATTTTTCCTGAAATTCTAATTGGGCTACTTTACATATTTTCTCCCAAAAAAATCATTTCTGGATTCGGAATTACCAAATTCACTACCAAATTATAAAAATACCCTTGATAGCCTTGCTTTAGGGGTTTCAGGGGCGTTTTCGTAATTATGCTTTTTCGGGCTTTTCCAAAAAAGTGACCAACTGTAACCCCACTTAATTTTCCCTCCTAAGCACAAATGAACCATTAATTTTATGAAATTTCAACTCTATCCCCTCCAAAAAGCATTGGCTGAAATTCCCAATTCTCCGGGAAAAATTGGGGTTATCCAATTCTGACCTCACAGTATGTTCCTTTATACTCCTAATCACTTTATCAACTATTTAATTAGGTTACAATTACCATCTAGACTAAATTTTGGCAGCACAACCCCTAGACCACCACTTTTCCCAAATTCAAATTCAAAGCAAATCAACTTTTATATCATAAGAAAGATGAAGGAAATGATATGTCATTTTACCATATGCTTATGTCATATTTTCTAATTTCCCAAAAATCAAAATTTTGAACTTTTCTCTTATATACATGTAAATGATATGGATCCAATTAACATGTAACAATATTTCCCTCTTCTTGGCCCATGCTAAATACGTCCTAACATGGTTTTTCTCTTTTATCAAATAATTTCAAAATCTCCATCCCCTTTTTTCTAATTTTCGGATTTATACCAATTCTAACATATTTTCTTTCCTAACTTTGAAAAATCATAACTAATTCTAGAAAAATTGAAATGGGGTGATCCCAAAGCCAATAGAAAGCTATTTAAGTCCTCTTTATTGGAAAAAATATGTTTCACTGCAGTTCATAACCACAAAAATATATAATTGCACAAAAGTCCAAACTGCTCCAAAACAAATTTCAGTTTCAATCCTAAACTTTGGAAAATCATAACTCTTAGCTCACAAATCGAAATGACTTGAATTGTATGTCCATTTTGAAGCTTGACATGTGAACTTTATGAATTGAAATTTTGAGATTGTTTAGATACCATTTTCCTATTCAAAATGTCAAGACAAACCGACTGCCTTGTACAAACTTTTAATGGACAGAATTTTCAACTTTTACACAATTGTTCCCAATGGTTCCAATTTCACCATAAATACTCTCCCCACATGAATTTTCACAAGGAAGCCATTGGAATCACTAAAACAACCAAATTCTTATCACATCCACACATATTCAATTTTAAACCATAATGCAACACAACCACCAAATTGCCCAACTTTCTATTTCACCATAATATATGCCCTCCCTCTATTCCAGTTCAATTTAGATGTTAATCCACAATTGAACTTAAATACAGGGTTTAGGCATTGCCCATAACACATTCAAATCACAATTCACATTGTATTCTCCAAAAGTGTTTATTTATCAATAATCACATCCATTTTTGAAGTTGTTAACCCTTAATCATCTTTTGGGATATTACATTTCTCTCCCTGTAAAATAAATTTCATCCTCAAAATTTGTTACTCAACTTAAGCCATAAACTCCGGACGCCTCTTTATGACGGCTTCCATTTCATGAATTACTTCTCATTGGGACGGTTCCTGCTAGACCACCCATATAAACGGTACGCTATAGGTCTGATTCTCGCAAAATCTCAACGGACCAATGTGTCGTGGCTCAGCACCTTTTGCTTGATCACTCTACTAATTCCCGTACCCGAAGACATTCTTACGAGCATGTGATCTCTGTTTTCAAACTCTAGAGGCTTCCACCTCATTTGATCGTAATTCGAACAGACTGTACTCTTTCAGTCCGGCTTTGAGCATCTTTAATCACAATCATCAAATCACTTCCCCCTTAGGGAACACTGTACTTAATACATACAATTGGATTCAAGAAATTTAAATCTCGAAAATCCTCCATCATTATTGCCACAATTTGAATAGTTTTTTGACTAATAAATTCCATGAAAACATCCACTTTATCCTAATGATACTTAATCTCCAGGATACCTGGAATACTACTGGTCACCATACTGTTCTACCATCACATCATACAGGCAATACTGTCACATCTTTGGCACGAATACTAACACAACAAATTTGCCAAACCAATGCAATTGCCACAATGTACGATTGCCACAACACACTATTCTCGCACAAACCCAATTATTGCAACCAGTTGGGAGGCATAGGCCACCACTCAACTTAATCTAGTCACCCCCTTCTGAAAGTAACCTAACATACCACAGGTTCACTACACATAAATGACAGCTTCTGCTATATTCACATATACCACAGCTTCCACTATTTGCAACAATACCTCAGCTTTCATTGTTTTCACAAAGACATCAGCTTTTGTTGTTTGTAACAATACCTTAGCTTTCGTTGTTTTCACAAATACGTCAGCTTTCGCTGTTTGCACTTCCACAACATTTCCCTCACCCATACACCCACCAGTGACTCCGCTAGTGGTAACCAGGACCTTTGGGCGTTAACAACTACATCACCTTACCGTATCAACTTCCACAGTGCTACCCTCACCCGTACACCTACCAGTCACTCGCTGGTGGTAACTAAGACTTTTGGGTATTAACAACAACATTAGGCCACTCCGGAATCTGAATCTCTTCTATCCAGGTGGCTGGCCGGGAGTCTCAATCTCCCATTCCAAAGACAACTAAAAATACACAAATTCATAGCAAACTCACGGCATACTCACAGCAAACTCAAGTTTTACGCACCGCCTTTCTGCCTAGGGTCAACACCGGTGCAACCAGCCTGGTGGCTAGCCATGCTAGCCATGTCAGGGTAAGTGCCCTCACCAGTAAGAACCCTCTTATCATGTAGTCAAATTTGTCATCAGCTGAACTAGCCCTACGCTACTGCACACAACTATAGGTTAATCCCAGCTTATTCACACATGATATACAGCACAAGTCAAGCTGGGTAGGACATATCCCAACCCTTGCTTGTTCACAACACATCACAATATACACAAGATCAAGCTGGGATCGAATATATTCAATATTAGTGCATTCAACCATTTCACCTTCAACTCCATAAGCCTTCCTCACAACACACACATCATTCACCCTACTCACGGTTGATCCTTTCACATGAGCTTGGTCATTAGCAAAACAATCCAAAGAAATTCTGAAAGAATTCTCTAATATCAACTGTAAGATTCGGAAGATTGTGTATCTTAACATTAGCTTCTATCTTCTTTCGGACTAGCATTGCTTCTACTATAGTAGGATCCTCTGAATCTCTTCTCACGATTTAACATGGCTTAGAAGTTTTCACTTCCAAAAGCCAAACTCGCATTTGCACAATTCAACATAAAATTGATTTTCCCTTTTATAAGATTTTCAGTACTATTCTCTCATTTCTGTAATCCAGTAACCTATGACTCGTCACCAGCTAATTGAAGCTCAATATAGCTTCTAATTAGGAAAGCAGTAATCAACACAAATTAATCATAGGCTTAAGCCCTTCAACGGTTATCACGTAATCCACGTAAACATTAGTAATCATAGCCTCGACATCTATTAGCGTCGACACAACCACATCATATTGCAGTTTATGCTCACACAATTTCAATCATTTCTCAAAGTCATAATCAATCACTAACACCTGAATAAAATGAAACTCATAGTAAACTACCAGTGAGAAAAGTTATACCTTGAATCAAATCGGGGGATTTTCGTGCTTCCTTAAGTGTCATAGGAAACACTCTACTCTCATTCCTAGGCTTTTGCTCCACTAGTTGTCATAGGCATTCACTGGCAATGTGTCCTGTCTGCCTGTAGCTAAATCATATCACTTTCCCCGAACACATTCTACCACTATGCACTCTACCACAACTGGGACATATCCAAGTCGCTGGTAGTCTCTGATTCCTACGATCCTCAGGATGGTAAGGTTTCTTATCACTGACCATAGATGAGGATTCTTGCCCCTTACACTTCTGGGAAGAAGTTCCCTTGTTGGGCTCACTGCGGCTACTGGTACCCTTGGTAGTATACAAATCTCTCAGATTATTCTCAGTGATTCTACATTCTTCCACTGCTTTATTGAACTCGGTAAATTAGTGGGTGGCTAATCTCTTTCTCAATCCATACTGCAACCCACGAATCAATATATCCGAACTCTATTCCTCATCATCCATATATCTTAGATAAGAAGAATACCTGGACAACTGAATGAAACGAGACAAATAGTCGTCAAAAGTCTCCATGTCACCCTATTTAATGAATAAGAATTCAGTTTCCTTCTTGAGCCGCACTGACTTGGGGAAGTATTTCTTGTTGAATTGTTGCTAGAACAACTCCCAGGTCAGTGGCATGTTTTGATTCCGCAGCGTTAGGGCGATATTCTGCCATCAACGATCAGCATCTCCCTCCAACTCTTACACAGCCAACTGTGCCTTTACCTCAGTCATGCACTTAAGGACTTTAAAGATCTTTTCTAGCCGGTTCAACCAGTCTTCGGCTGCTTGGGGATTAAACCATCCTCTAAACACCGGGGGTATGTGTTTATAGAACTTTAAGACCCAATACTGAAGGTCCCTTTCCTCTCTAACCAGTACCCCTTGTGATTCTTGGTTTAGGGTAGTGTGAGGTGGGGATTCCCGTAAGCGATTGGACCCCTCAACAGTTTTCTCATTTCAAGTCTCCTCCTGGGTCTCCTCCTATGTGGACTGACCCCGATCCTCATTACGTCTTACCCTTTCCACTCTGAGCTCTTCTCTCAGCTCAATAATCATATCCCTCTTATATCTAATTAGACCCATCACCTCTGCATTAGGTCCGTTGGATTGTCATTAACCACCTCCACCTCTGGGTCTACTTGCTGTATATTGGGGTGACCCTTTGTTCTCTTCATTCTACATGTAACTCACCACATCAATATCACAAATAAGATATAAACATATGTCAACAAATCTCATATATATCCATAATAGCAAAACATACATGTATATACAATAACCATTCATAAATCATCTTCTACTACTAAGGCCAAACTAAGGAAGCTATCTTAGCAAACTTTACCCTTTTTCAGGAACTACTACTCTGATACCACAAATGTAAAAATGTAACCACCTTTGTAATTATGATTCAAAATACGTAATTAAAATGGATTAGAGACCAACAGATAATCAAAACTCATTCTACAATCCCATCCTTGAGATAGGGTTTTCTCAAATGACTTTCAAAATCCAATTCTTCTGATCTCATATTCACATTTCAAACAATACTACCTCACGCAGCTAAATCTCATTCATATATATCAGAGTGTAAAGCAAAATTCCTGGCAACCCCCTGGGCTTCACATTATAAACTAAAGGGTTTACAAGCATATTTACCCCTTACAATTTCCCATTAAGGGGATTACATATCCATATCCAAATAACATTTACAAATGTGCAGTAATCCCATCCTAGATATGAAAACCGACTAACAACTAAAATAAAGAACTATCTGCCCTTGGTTACCTGCTTCTCCTTTAAGCCGCTTGCCCTGTCTACTAGTTAGTTAATGGAAAAAATGAGATTCAATAGAATCTCAGTAGTAACAAATCACTCATATAACATGTAATCATATAGCATGCAAGTAAATCATCAAACAGCACATACACATATTGCCTTCTTGGCATTGCCTTCCTGACATTCACATTTACAAACACACATTGCCTTCCTGGCATTCACATATACACATTGCCTCCCTAGCATTCACATTTACACAGCTTCACAACATCCAAAATCATCACAGAATAATGATAAATCAAACGTACAATGCATTATATAAAGTATAAGGGAAAGTGTCACTACCTTGTTCTTTCTAAGTGTGCTCCAACACAGGTGGCTCATGTTCAGGGTAGATATCGAATCCTACAATTCCAAATGCACCATTTAGACACTTCCATAATGTTTATCCCCTTATATGAGTCTATAATAAAAATTTACAAAATGCCCCCGAGGACCCGGCCTAAGCCCACTGTACCCGGTCCAGCTGTATTTTTCCTAAAATTCAAACTGGGCTATTCTGACATATTTTCACCCAAAGAATCCATTTCCAAATTCGGAATTACCAAATTCAATGCCAAATTACGAAAATACCCTTGACAGCCTCGCTTTAAGGGCTTCAGGGGTGTTTTCATAATTATGCTTTTTTGGGCTTTTCTGAAAAAGTAACCAACTGTATTCCCGCTTAATTCTCCCTCCTGAACACAATGGAACCATTAATTTCATGAAATTCCAACTTTAAGCCCTCCAAATAGCACTGGCTAAAATTCCCAATTCTCAGGAAAAAAAATTGGGGTTTTCCAATTCTGACTCTACTGACGTGTTCCTTTATACTCCTAATCACTTTATCAACTCTTTAATTAGGTTACAACTACCATTTAGACTAAATTTTGGCAACATAACCCCTAGACCACCACTTTTCCCAAATTCAAATTCAAAGCAAATCAATCAAAATTTCACCAATTAAACTACTCACATCAGCCAGAACAATCAATATTTGAAGTTTTGGAAGTTGCCTTAACTTCCGTCTGGCTTTTCACTTTAAGGACCAAACCCTTGCCTCTTCCAACTCCAAGATTTTGCTTCAATAACACCTTAAATCACATAGAGGAGAAGCTTAGGAGAAGGATTACACACGTTAGGAGCTAATTCACCAAAGAAATCAAGCTTACCTGACGGAATTGTTCCTCCTTCTCTCTAAAAGTCACACAAGCTCTCCCTTCTTTCCTTTAGCTTATGGCGTCGGTTTTGAATGAGAAAGATAAAGGAAATGAGCTTTTATAATATGCTTATGTCATTTTACCATATGCTTATGTCATATTTTCTAATTTCCCAAAAAATCCAAATTTCAACTTTTTCTCTTATGTACATGTAAATGATATGGATCCAATTAACATGTAATAATATTTCCCTCTTCTTGGACCATGCTAAAGACGTCTTAGGGTGTATTCAGTCATCCCAACATGGTTTTTATCATTTATCACATAATTTCAAAATTTCCATCCCCTTTTTTCTCATTTTTGGATTTATACCAATTCTGGCAAATTTTCTTCCCTAACTTTGAAAAATCATAACTAATTCTAGAAAAATAAAAAATAGGGTGGTCCCTAAGCCAATGGAAATCTATTTAAGTCCTCCATACTAGAAAAATATGGATCACTACAGCTCATAACCATAAAAATACATAATTGCACAAAAGTCCATACTGTTCCAAAACAGATTCCAATTTCAATCACAAACTTTGAAAATTCATAACTCTTAGCTCACAAATCAAAATAACATGAATTATATGTCCATTTTGAAGCTTGGCATGTGAACTTTAAGACTGGAAAGTTTCATAATTTTTAGATACCATTTTCCTATTCAAAACACCCAGAAAATCTGACTGCCTTGTATAGAGTTTCAATGGATAGAATCTCCAACTTCTGTACAATTGTTCCCAATGGTTCCAATTTCACAACAAACAATCTCCCCACACTAATTTTCACAAGGAAGCCATTGAAATCACTAAAAACCAAATTCTCATCACATCCACACATATCCAGTTTTAAACCACAGTGCAATACAAGCACCAAATTGCCCAACTTTCTATTTCACTATAATATGAGCCCTCCCTCTATTCCAGTTCAATTTAGATGTTAATCCACAATTAAACTTAAATACATGGTTTAGGTACTACTCATAACACATTCGAATCACAATTCATATCGTATTCTCCAAAAGTGTTTATTTATCAATAATCACATCCACTTTTGAAGTCATTAACCCTTAATCACTTTTTGGGATATTACACCAGATACTATAGGTGTGGGCATTGGTGCTGCATCAAGAATTCCAAATTTTTGAAGAAGATATAGAGTATATTTTCCTTGGTTTAAGTAAATACCAAAACTATCTCAAAAAACCTCAATGCCCAGGAAATAATGAATTGCACTAAGGTATTTTAGAGAGAACATATAGTTCAATTTACTAACAAACGAATTCAATTATGCTTTACTATTTTCAATTACCAGTATATCATCAACATATATCAAGACATAAACAAGCAAATTATCCTTCTTCAACACAAATAAGGAGCTGTCACTCTTAGTATTTTAAAAACCCCATTGAATCAAGGTAAGTCTTAGACGATCATACCAGGCACGCGGTGCTTGTTTAAGTTCATAGAGTACTTTATCAAGTTTACATATATGAGTAGGTCATGATTGATCCACAAATCCCTTAAGCTGCCGTATAAACACATCTTCTCTGAGATGCCCATTCAAGAAAGCATTATTGATGTTGAGTTGCCGGACATCCCAATTAAATGAGGTTGTAGTAGTAAGAATAGTGTGAATTGTGGTTGCCTTTACACTGGACTAAACGTATCATGATAATCGATCCTCAGAGACTGTTAAAAGCCTTTAGCCACAAGCTGGGATTTCTTTTTATGAAGAGAGCCATCAGATGAAATTTGTTTTTGAATACCCACTTGCAATCCATTATTTTCTAATCCTGTTGTATGGAACCAGATGCCATGTTTGATTACGTAGGAGAGCTGTAAATTCCTTGCCATGGATTCTTTCTAATCGGAGGAAGATAGGGCTTCTTAGATAGTCACAGGTTCAGTGATGCGTTTTAAGGAAATTTTATCTTCTGATCATAAAAGCCCAACAAATGGGTATTTGGGCTTATGGATGCCAATTTTGGCCCAAGTGGTCATTGGATATATGTTTTTAACCAGTGATGAGTCTAGAATTCCTGACAAAGAAGACAAGTCTGGACCTGAGCCTTCTTCAGTCGGATGAAGAAGAGACTCAGGATTACCCAGAAGTGTATGATTCAATGAAGCCATATTGTCCGGTGGTGTAGAGCTATTATTACTGTCAATAGCTTGTACCAAGGAAGAAGAACTCGGTAAGCTTATGGCAAGCAATGAGGGATTAATAGCCAGAGGAATGGCTGCTGTATCATTCAATCTGTTTCTTCATTAAAGAAAACCATTAGCAAAAGGAAATACCATTGTGTCAAAAACCACATGTCGGTAGACGTATATATGGCCAGTAGAACTTTGACACCTGAAACCTTTTTGTTGAGATACATACCCGAGAAAAACATATTGTTGTTTATAGAATGAAAACTTGTGATTGTTATATGGCTTCAAACATGGATAGCAGGCACAACTGAAGGGTTCAAAATTTTTGTACTCAGGTTCTATTTTATATAACTGAAATATAGGCATTGATTTTTTCAGAACTGGTATAGGTATTTGGTTGATTAGAAAAACTGTAGCCTGGAAAGATTCTATCCAATAATTAAGGGGTATTTTAGCTTGTGCTAATAGAGTCAATTCATTTTCCACAATGTGCCTATGCTTTCTTTCAGCCCTTCCATTTTGTTGAGAAGTATAGGGGCAAGTATAGCGCATCTGAATTCCATACGAATTAGCAATGGGAATAAATGGTTTAAATTCAGTACCCATATCACATCAAATTACTTTAATTTGAGTTCTAAATTTATTTTCAATGAGTGCCCTGAAATAATTGAACGCTATAATTGCTTCACCTTTATGTTTAAGAGGATATAACCAGGTGTATCAACTATAATCATTAATTAAATGAACATAAAATTGATGTCCAGATGTCGACTGAATAAGGGAAGGACCCCATAAATTTGTATGGATTAAATCTTGAGGAGCTAAAGCATGAGATTGAGATGAAGGAAATGGTTTATACTTAAATTTTCCATATTGACAAGCTTCACAAAAAACATGCTCATTATGCTTAAGCTTGACATTACATTTATTTAGAATGTGACTAAGCACTTTTTTGACTAGGGTGTCCTAACTTCCGATGCCATAAAACAAGATCATGACTGGATTCAACAGAAGCAAACTGAACTTAAGCAAAACGAACTTGATCAGAGCGATCAATACTATTAGATATGATTAGTTTTGATGATGTCAAATATTAAGAGCAAAAAGTTTGCATAACATACTTATCTTCTACATTGACTACCTATGATATTTAATGTTGCATATCTTATAGATTAGTCAAGCAAAGAAGAAAAAGATTGAAGATATTCAAGAAGATATCTAGTTGGGTTACGAAGAATGATCATCAAGAGGAAAAACAAGAAGAAAGAGATTAAAGAAGGAAGAACTTGCAAGATCTAATGAGAATATCAAGATCTAAACTCTTAGAAGTAATACTGAAGATTTCTATGATCATATGGATGTTGGAATGGGTCAATTCAAAGCTAAGATAATTTATATGGAAGTAATAAAACTTCTTTAAGGTGTTCCCTTAAGTATTGGCTCTCTACCAAGTTTTGGAGGGCATCACTCGAGTGATGAGCATTCTACTGTGCTCTGTTTTCTAGCAGCATGACAGAGCTTCAGTATTTTGGTCATATCTCTCTAACCGCACATCTGATTGATCTAAAACTAGTTTCATATGAAACTAGACTCCTAACTCATTAAAGACACACTAGAATCACATTCAAAAGAGTTTAGATGAGAGAGATATGATCTTTAGAATATTCCACTCAAATCAATGTTATATTCTATTTTGGACATAACTCTCAAACTATATATCGGATTGAGATGAAACTAGTGCCATATGAAACTAGACTTAAACAGCTTTCATGGATAGGTAGTTTGTTATATTTAAAGTTATATGCTAAGAGCTATGCCTTCTGGAAGTTGACACTTGTGAATTCAAAGACTATCTAGTGCAGTTGTCATTACTTGCATAACTTTCTAAATACAATGAGTTTGGAGCTAATTCTTATTGCATTAGAATGTAGACAGCAAGAGCTTTCTGATGATATGTAATTTACCATGTTTTAAATCAAAATGAAGAGATCACTTGAGTAATAACCAAGGATCAATCAAGTGATAAAGTTGGTAAATGACTCTGATGCTCTTTGCCATATTTTGAAGGGGATCACTTAAGTGATCACTCGAGTGATGACCTAGGATCACTCGAGTGATGCTACAGACAACGTATCGTAACTTCAGAAAATCATAGGAATGATTATGAAACACACTCTTATTGCTTCTAATCACTCTAACACTTCATTGTATTAGTATTTAATATATATCTCTAGGAATACAATACAAAGATGATGTAAAGAGACAAAAGTTGACTTTACAGAAGTGAAACATCCACCGAACGTAACGACTAGTTTTTGAAATATGAAGAATGGTCAAACTTAGCTATGGGACTTTAACGGACAAGTTAAAATGCTCAAATGGTCATCAATCTTCATCAACTATAAATAGAAAAGTATTCAGAGTTCAAAACAACAATGAGAGCTCAACAACGCCAACATGCTTATATCATGAGTCATCTACTCTAATCCAACCACTCTCTGTTCTTATCTATTTTCTATATCATGTATATTTGAGAGAGAGTTATTTGTATTGTACTTCGTGAGCATTTTATCCACTCTGAGAGAGAGTTTGTTAACACTTGTATTTCTAAATTGATCTCAAGGTAGAGGGACCTTGAAAGGGTTGATTTTCTTATGGGAGAAGCTATAAAGAGAATTGCCCATAAGACTTTCTGGTCATAAGACTTACAAGGTGTAAGCAATAGAGAATGTTGCTGCTCATAAAACTTATATGGGTATAAGTAGCAGAGAACATTGCTGCTTATAAGACTTGCACAAGTAAACAGGAGAGAAAGGTCGTTGGGATTGCTCTTCTCGTAGTACTTACCGTAAGGGGGAGTATCTCGGTGAGAGATTTGTAAAAGGCTTAACAAGTGCTTGGCTAAACTTGCAAGATTATAAAGGCTTTTCTTGTGCCTGGATTAAATAAGAAGATAGTGTATTTGAAAATTTCAAGAGGAGCTTAGGGACTGGACATAGGTCATCATTGATTGGACCGAACCAGGATAAATTACAGTTTGCATACTCTCTTCCTTAAGCTCTTATATTTTCCAGCATATATTAACTGTGATTTATGATTCATTACTTTCATATTTACTGCTTCCACTAAGAGGTGAAAAGATTTTCAAAGTTCTTAAGTTTTTTATCTTATACTCAATTCACCCCCTCTTGGGTGTCAGCTAGTTTTAACAATTACTTCTTCAAGCATCATCATTGATCACCGGATACAGCCCCTACTTTGGTTTCCCTTGCTCCAGAAGTTGTCCTGTCACTCGATCCTTCACATAATAACTAGTGTCATTAAATTCAACAATAACAAGATTATCCTTAACCAATTATGACATACTCAAGAGCTTCTTAGTAGAGGATGGCATTACAAAAATCTTATTAAGATTTATTTTAGATGACAATGTCTTGAAGCCAACAGCTTTAACAAAGGTCCTTTCACTAGTAAAAGTACTAAGATGACACTTACCAATGGCAAATGCTTGATCAATATATTCAGGAGAAGGGGTTACATGATAGTTAGCTCCACTGTCCATGTACGACACTAGATCAGCAACACTGCCAGTAGAAGAATAATGCACTTAAGCTCTATCATTGCACAGATAGTAGCATTTAGATATATCATGACTAGGACGCTTACAATAGTGACAGTAAGGGCGTCCTCGACTGCAGCCACAAGCAGAATGACCACGTCCTCGAAAACTTCCATGAGATCCTCGACCTCCACGCCAGTTTCTGTGCATAGGATCAGAATCATTCCAGGATGAAGAATGCTAGCAAGGAGCAGCACGTTGTGCTGTGTTTACAGCTGGTTCAATGCTAAGAGTAGTAAATTGATTTAGTTGTTCAAGTTGACTTTCGAAAGCAAGTAAATGAGCCTAAATATCAACCCAAGAAAGATGAGTTTGGTCAGTTAGTTTAACAACTATAGCATTGTATTCTGCATCCAAACCATTTAAGGTATGAATAATGAGTTCATCATTTGGTAATGATGCTCCATCAAGTGTTAGCTGATCAGTAAATGGATTTTTTCTTGTTCAGATAATCTTCTATCTTCATTCCTCCTTTTCTGGTTCAAGGAAGCTCTAATTTATACACCATGACTCTTGCTTTGGTTGAAGCACCAGCAAGGGAACTTGCCTCAACCCAAATCGCCTTTGCAGTTTGGCAGTGCAATAGTTGAGCTCCAACTTCAACACTCATGGTGTTCTGAAGCCAGCCTACTAGAAGAGGATCTGTAGCATTCCAATCTTTAAAATCTGGGTTCGTCTTCTAGCTTATTTCACTCGATAATAGGTAAAACAATTGATTCCCATAGCAAATAATTACCACGGTTCAACTTGACCGAGTTATCTAGTTGATAGAATTAAAAAGAGGATTGGTTTTAGAGACATTATTGACAGTGATGGTAGTTGGTGTAATAATGGTATGAGAGGCGTCGTGTGAGGCAGTAAAGGAGGCAGACATTTTGAGGGATTGATAAAGAAACCCTAGGGCTCTGATACCAAGATAAAATCAGGCACTAGGGACAAATATTTTCAATAGCCTCAATGAATAATTAGGCCTTCTATTCAATATCTATTTATAGAATAGTACATCCAATACATTTTGTACACGTGTAAAGGTGAAATAACATAATGACTAGCAAATACAACTAATACACTATAACCCCCTACCTTATTATCTATAATTATAATTCAAAAATATGTAATTAAGTTGAATTAGAGACCAACAGATAATTTGAAACTTATTTATAATACTATCTGTAAGATAAGGTTTTCACAAATTTCTTTCAAAACCTTATTCATCCGGTCTCATATTCACATTTCAAATATAATTAACCTACGCAGATTAGTTACATCCATACATCTCAGAGTGTAAACCAAAATTCCCAGCAACCCTCGGGTTTTATCTAATAACTAATGGGTTTACGAGGCATTTTTGCCCCTTATAATTTCCCATTCAGGGGATTACATATCATTATCCAACAATATACATTTACAGAATATACAGTAATTCCAATCAAAATATGACAACCAACCAACAAACTAAGAAAAGAACTAGCCGTCCTTGGTGTAGGTTAGCCAATGGAAAGAATAAGATTCAAGAGAATCCCAGTAGTAACAAATCACTCATACAACATATAATCACATAGCATGCAAGTAAGTCACTAAGCAGCAGCAACATACATATAGCCTTCATGGCATACACACAGTCTTCATGGTATACACATAGCCTTCACGGCTTACACATTGCTTTCATAACATACACATAGTCTTCACGGCTTACACATTGCATTCACAACATACACATAGCCTTTAGGACTTACACATAGCTTTAACAGCAGCAAACTTTGTAGCATTAACAATAATCACAATTCAATGATAAGACATACATATAATACATTACACATAGTATAAGAGAAAGTGTCACTACCTTGTTCTTTCCGGGTGTGCTCTGGCACAGTGGCTCACATGTAGGGCAAATATCGAATCCCATAAACCAAAATCAAGGATGTAGTGTTTCTTCCTTTTCTAAATTCTTAACTTCAAAACACTTAAGGTTAGTTATCATTTGAGACTTTTAAGTGGCTACTCAAAGCCTAAACAAATGCCTAAAAATTGGGAAAACTTGACCGAAGAGCATCTTTTGAAAGTTCAAAATTCCATTTTTGAAGGGTTGGCAGCAGCCAAGCCATCCATTGGCCGTGGCCAACAGATGGTCAAAACATTTTGGGCTACGGCCAAAATCCTCTAGCTGAGAACAAAAACAGGTCAGAAACTTTTGGACCGTAGCCAACATCCTTAGGCCACGGCCAAAAACAGGTCAGAGAGTTTTAAGCCGCAGTCAAGAGCTAGTCAGAAGGTTTTGGGTCGCGGCCCATATCACTGGCTGCGGCCAACCATAGACCTGTCTCCTGGCTCATTTTCAAACAACCATTACTCTTTGTACAAACATCAAAATGACCCAAACTTTATATCAATGGAAAGCTTGCAATGTAAACTACAAGTCTAAAAAATATCACAACATTATGACAACATTTTCTATGTTAAATTACCATGCAAGTTGGTCCCCTACACAACATTTAACACTTAGCAATTTTTCTAGAATTCCAATTTTTCACCAAAGTGTCCAATGGCTCCAAAATCAATAACCAAACCTATTCCCATACAATTTTTCATAAGGAAACCATTAGATTCAATAAAACAACCAAATTCACATCACATCCACACATTCTATTTTTAACCACATTGCAACACAAAACCACCAAGTAGCCAAACTTTCCATTCAATGCTCTAAATCAATCCAAACCAATTTCATTGTTCAAATTATACAACAAGACACCAATTCCACCACCAAAACACCATACAATTCATAAGACCCTAATGACTCAAAAAATAGGGATAAAATCTAGAAATTCCAAGGTTCGACCAGTGATCACAATATATGTATCAAAAGATAGCTATTTCTTACCTCTTTCACTTTCCAAAGCTTATTCTTTGATTTCACAATCTTAAACTTTTCTCAAGTACTCAAACACCTTCTTTAAAAAATCTAAAACCATGAAGATAAAGCTCTCATCAAGGTGATCAAGATTAGTAAAGAAGGTTTAAGCATTTGAGCTCAACTACAAGGTCAAAATAGAAGGAATTACCTTGTTTTCTCTTTCTCTTTCTCTTTCTCTTTCCTCCTCTTTCTATGGCCGAAAATAAGAGCTAAAGTAAGAGAGAACAAGATGATGATGATCAAATTTCTCTTACTTTCCATGCCTTGGCCAACTTTAAAGATGAAGAAGGGAAGACAGGTGTTGAAACTTTGACTTGATCATTGGCCTATGTGATGACAAGTGTCCAAATCTTCTGCACTCTCATAAAAGTAATTTCCTCAACTAATTACACTAACCAAGTTCATTAGCTCACTAATCACCACTCTTACTCTTTTTATTGTTGGTGAATTTCCTTTTCGGTTACTAACTAATTAGCCAATAACTTTTCTTTTTCCCATTTTACCCCTAACTGCGGCAATTTCAATTGAATCACCACTTAACACATTTCACTCATTCCATAGCACCATACCATGCACCCTCCCTCTATTTTAATTCAATTTAGGTGTTAAAGCACAATTGAGCTTAAATACTAGTTTGGGCACTGATTGTAACACATTCAACACACAATTCACATCATATTCTTTGAAAGTGTTTGTTTCACAATAATTTTATTCACTTTTGGAGTCATTAGCCCTTAATCACATTTTGGGGCATTACACACAAATACTCTAGAATATTCTATACATTATACAATATATATTTATTACCTAACAAGAAGAGCAAATGTTTCCCTGGCGCATGATCACAAACACCAAATGTTTCCCTAGGCATGATCACAAACACCAATCGCTTATAACTGTAGGTAATTAATTGAACATTTTTCATCCCCAATAACTGCCAAATATAGAGAATCAGAAATGAGAGAAAATGATTTTAGTTCTATTGAATCAAATCTGAATATTACAATATGGTTTGAGCCTTATATAAACCAAAACTCACATAACAGAGTGTGATAATAATTCTAACAATTTGACACGTGTTCTAATAGACTGACACATAACTACTTGATTAGTTCTAACTAACATCAATCTAATATATATCTAATATTGCCCCTGCGAACACAAGAACTAGACATACTCTGGAAAAAAACAATTGTGCTAGGAGTAACTGCATTATTCATCATCAGCGACATCGTCGGTATCATCAAGAACAAAACTATCAAGGGATGTAACATTGAGTCTAGTCGTATAGTAATGAAAGAGTCTAGAAGACTGAGCTTTGGTAAAAATATCAGCCATCTGGTCAAATAAAGGAACATATCCAACAGTGACTAGGCCAGCCATAACTTTTTCACGAATAAAATGGAGATCAAGTTCAAAGTGTTTGGTTTTCTTGCGTATTACTGGATTGGCAGCTAGAGCTATAGCTAGAGTTATAACACCATATAGTTGGTGTATCAACAATGGAAATGCTCATTTCCTTTAACAAAGCCATGATCCATAAGACATCAGAAACTATATCAGCCACACTTTGATATTATGCTTCAGTAGCTGATATGGAGACAACTTGTTGCTTATAAGCTGTCCACGTGATTGGATTGGGACCGAGATAGGTACAAAAACCACCAGTCGAGCGTATGTTAGATTTGTTGCCACCCCTATCAGTATCAGTAAAAGCTTGAACTCGAAAAATGATAGCCGGTTTGATGAGAAGACCAAAACTACTAGTGCTTTTGAGATAACAAAGCAATCGGTCAATACAATTCCATTGCTCAAGAGTGGGCTCATGCATAAATTGGCTCAGCTTATTAACTGTGAAGGCAATATCTGGGCATGTATAACACACATATTGAAGAGTTTCCAGCACATTGCGATGAATTAAGGCATCAGGACACAAGGCACTACCACCAAGTTTGAGATGCGGATTGATGGATATAGGTATGGAGTAAGATGTATTGAGAAACAAATTCATTTTTTCAAGCAGCTAAGTAATATATTTGCGCTAAGTAAGAAGTAAACTAGCTGATGTGCTAGTAAATTCAATACCCAAAAAGAATGAAAGTTCTCCAAGATCTTTTAATGAGAACATAGCATCCATTTTAGTAATAAGAGTGTTGATAATAGTCTCAGTGTAACCCCCTGCCTTGAAAACCATAATTATAATTCAAAAATGAGCAATCAAAATGGGTTAGAGACCAATAGAAAATTAAACTTATTTCAATCCCTTCCTGACGGCAGGATTTTCACAAATTCTTTCAAAACTTCATCCCTTCCTTAGTCTCAATTTTCATGTTTTGAATATAATTACCTGTGCAGTTAGTCGCATTCAAATATGTCAGAGTATACAACAAAGTCCCGACAACTCCTGGGATTCATTCACTAAGGGTTAAAAGTTTACCATATAGGGGATTACAATATTGTTCCAAAATATTATTTACATCTCAAAAATAATATACAGTAATCCCAAATCCAAATAGATAACCAACAACCTGAAAGTAATTATCCCCACAGGGTCCTACCCGCTCTTGGTCGCCCGTTTCTCCTTGGAACCACTTGCCCTATCTGTAAGGTTAGTCAATAGAAAGAATGAGATTTAAGATAATCCAGTAGTAACAAATCACTCATACAATATAGAAACACATAGCATGTAAGATCATGTTTAGCAGCAACACAATGATGCACGGCTCACGCCACACATGACAGCACTCACGGCTGCATACACAATGCTACAGCTTTCACTATAATCTCTATGCTCAATGTGACAGCTTACACTGTTATCACTTTGCTCAATGTGACAGCTTAAACTGTAATGGCAGCAGTATCTCAAAGTATCACAAAATATCTCAATGCATGACAACATACATACAATGCTTCATACACAGTACAAGAGAAAGAGTTACTACCTTGTTCTTTCCTGACTTGCTCCGACACGGTTCGCTCACGACCAGGGCAAATGTCAAACCCTATAACCAAAGTGAAGAACAACGGATTAATCTCTTATTCCAAGCTCTTTCTTTTATAACACTTAAAGTTGGCTATCACTTGAACTCTTTAGGTGGCTATTAGAAGTCTAAACACACACCTAAAGGGTTAGGAAAAACTACCCTGAAGATCCATTTTTGGAAGGAAAAGTACTGATTTTTTGTTGAGTCACTCGAGTGAAAAAGGCCTCAGTCGAGTGTTGCCCTCAATCGTATTCGAGTCTCAGTAAGTACGACGTAGAAAGTATGTACCTGAGAGCACCAACACACCCTGGAGTGGCCAGTTTACTCGAGCACTCTTTTGGGCACTCGAGTGATGACACATAGTTACCCGAGTCCCATCGAGTGATATATAGGAAGTGACAACCTGAGAGCAACTAAAGAACCCCAGAGTAACCAGTGCACTCGAGTACTAGCCCTAGCACTCGAGTGACTTCCCAATACTTGCAAGTGCCCACGTGCACTCTTGACAATTTTCCTGTGAGTGTTAACCCGAGACGCACGTCCATAGTGCTATATGCACATGCACTCGAGTGATAACATATACCACTCGTAGATAAAGGAGTGCACTCTTGCCTTTCGCCTGAAGACCCCACTGAAACACTGAAGAGAAAGGGAAATATCATGCTGCACTCGAGTAAGACCCTACCTCACTCGAGTGAGGCTTATCAAAAGCCAAATCGCAGCAACTGATATAACTTTCCAGACTTGCCCAATTTACTTCAAATGGTTCCAAAACTTCTACCAAAACTCATTCTCACCTAATATGTCATAAGGAACTTATTAGGAACCTCAAAACAACCCAATTCCCATTCAATCAACACATACTTTATTTTTAATCAAAATACTACACAATCCTCCAAATTATTAAATCTCCCAATTCAACTCCAACTAAATCCATTGGCATCAAGACACCATTTGACATCTATTCCACCTCAAGACACTAGCTAATTCATTCATTTCAAAATTAGGCCAAAATCAGGGCAATAATCCAAAGTTCTCAAAACTTAACAATGACCAAAACAATTATACCAAAATGCATCAAATACTCACCTCTTCCTTCTCCCAAAGTTAGCTTCTTGATTTCACAACTTTCAAATTTCTTTAAGTGCTCAAACACCACCTTTCAAAAATCTAAAATCATGAAGATGAAGCTCTCAACACCAAGATCAACTTTAATGAAGAGAATTTCATCATTCAAGGTCAAATAGAGCACTTACCATAAAATTCCTTCTTTCTCTTTCCTCTTCAAGTTGAACGGAAATGGAGAATAATGAGAGAGAATGAGATATTGATGAAAAAGCAAATTTTCCTCTCTTTCCCATGCACATAGCTGACTCTAGGAGTGGGAGGGAAGAGAAAATGAGTTGAATCTTTAACCCTCATCCTATGGCTCACAATTTGCCACTTATCTTGAACTTATGCTTCCTTCCATGATCTCATATACTCACATACACACTTAATTCCGCCCCATTGATCATTCAAGGGCTAATTCTAGCCATTGATCCTTAAGTTACCAATGAGTCTCCTCTTCGGTAACTGACCAAATGGTCGGTAAATTTACCATTTTGTCCCTAATTATCACAATGTTTATTAAATCATATTCCAACATTTTATATCACAATGCAAATCATATTCTTCAAATGTGTTTATTCATTAATAATTACATCCCTTATGAAGTTATTAGCCCTGAATTATAATTTAGGATATTACACTCAGAGCTTCTTGTAAGCAGTAGATCATTGACATATGCCAGAAGGTAGATGATGTCAGCACCTTCTTGATAAATGAATAGACAAGAGTCAACCTTAGATTGATAGAAGCCAAGTGATTTTAATGCTGTAACAAGTTTTTAAAACCAAGCTCTGGGAGCTTGTTTAAGTCCATAAATTGTTTTATTAAGCCTTCAAACAAGAGGATGACCATCTGATGCATATTGAACAAAACCCAAAGGTTGTTCCATGTAAACCTCCTCCTGTAAATCTCCATTTAAAAAGGCATTATTAAAATCCACTTGATGTAAACACCAGTCTTGTTAAAATGCAATTGATGTAAACACCAGTCTTTTGTAATGGCAACTATAAGAATGATATGAACAATAACAACCTTTACAACAGTGCTAAAAGTATCTGTATAATCAGTACCAATTTCCTGCACATAACCTTTTGCTACCAATATACCTTTATACCTAGACGGTATACTATATGCATTTAACTTGGTTTTAAACAACCATTTGTAGCCTATAGCTTTTTGCCCATAAGGTAAAGGAACAATGTCCCAAGTGTTAAATTTAAGCAAAGCATTATATTCATCTTCAATAGCAGATTTCTAATGTGGAGAAAGAAAAGCTTCCTCAGTAGTGGAAAGAGGAGAGACATACTCTATGGCCATAAAGACCTGGGGTATAAATATGCCAGCTTTCCCACGAGTAACCATTGGATGAGTGTTAAGAGGAAGGGAAGCAAGAGGTGGGGGAGGTAATTGGTCAAGAGTAGACATAGGTGTAAGTTCGGCAAGGGAAGGAGAAGAAGATGAGGAAAGAGGATCAGGAGAGGTAAGAGGTGAAGAGGATGAGGAATAGGATTAAGAGAGGTAAGAGGGGAAGGTTGGGAAAGAGGGTTAGGTGAAATAAGAGTGGTTGTCTGGAGGCAGAGGAGGTAGAAATATGAGAAGAGGGTGGCATGAGTGTATAAGTAGTAGACTAAGAGGGTGGAATAGAATAGAATGAGGTGGTTTGGGTAGATGAAATAAAAGGAAGTGAGACAAGAGGAGGAGGACAAAAAGAGACAAAATGTGTATCAATAGCATACTACATGGGTGTAGTGGACAGAACATCTGTAGTCAATTTGGGAAAGATATGTTCATTAAAATGTACATGCCTTGAAATAAACACCCTGCCAGTTTGAAGATCCAAACAGTTGTAACCCTTGTGTTAGGAGCTATACCCCAAAAATATACACCTAGAGGAGCGAAAGTCAAGCTTGTGTTTATTATAAGGCTGGATAAGAGGGTAGCACTCACATCCAAACACCTTAAGAATTGAATAATTAGGTGGAACACTATAAATATTTTCAAAAGGAGATAAACCACCAATTACAAAGGAAGTCATTTAAGAACACAACAGTACAAAATCCATCACTCCAATAATAGAGTGACAAACCAACCTGAGTGAGAAGAGTGAGACCAATTTCAACAATTAAACGATGTCTTCTTTTAACCAAACCGTTTTGTTCTTAGGTGCGTGGACATGTGAACCGATGTTCAATTGAACAAGCTGTAGTGAAGTGTTTGAAATCCAAGAATTCACCCCCATTATCAAATTGAACAGACTTGATTTTGGTAGTATACTTATTTTCAACTAACACCTTAAATTCTTTAATTTTAAAGGCTTATTGTAAACAATAGATAAACCAGAGAAGGGAAGCTTATGTGCTTTCCTATATTGACATGCTTGATACAAAGGAACTACATGAGAATTAGCAAATGAAATGCCAATATTATGTAAAATTGACTTGATAGTATTGAAAGTAGGGTGACCCATGTGCTAGTGCCACAATTGAAAAACATTTGTTGATGATGAAGATTGCATATGATAGCACTGAGGAAAATTAGAAACAAGAGCAGATCCTCCATGTGTAGGATATGTCCCTATCATGTACATTTGATCTATTTTAATTCCATCCATGAGAATTTTCCCTATCCTCAGATCCTTGACAAAACTAGCATGAGGAAAAAATTCAATAGAGACACCATTTTCTTGAGTAATTTATGCAACAACATCAAGTTCTTGCACATAAAAGGAAAACATAAGACATGATTCATGTGTAATGTAGAATTGGAAGACTTAAGAGTCAGATGGCCAACATAAGTAATGGCTAAGCGAGTACCATTACCAACCATAACATTACCTTTTTCAGTGGAACCGGTTAGTTGAAGATCAGTAGGAGAGGTAGTAATATGTTGAGTAGCTCCAGAATCAGCATACCAAGTATCATCAGCAACAACATCAGGAGTAGAATGAAGGCCTGTGCTATAGGGGCACCTGAAGTAGTAGACAGCAGACCACTGGGAGCCACAAGGTGTGACATAGTGAAGTAGTAGAGCTCAAAGAATAAGCAGTAAGTGGAGGACCAACAATGACAGGAGCAATTATAGGATATTTAGTGTAAGGTGAATAATGAGGTCCAACAGTAAAAGAAAGAGGAGCGTCACAGCCAAAATCAGCATAATAAGTAGATTGAGTATTACTATGAGGTATGGATTGAGAAAAATCATACCTATAGTAGTAGCGAGTGATAGTGTAACCAGTACGGTGACAGATCTGGCATGAAGTTACACTAAAATAGGAGGAAAAACCATGACCAGATTGGCCAAGACTGCGCTTTACGATAACTGGTAGAGTATGTGTGGAACTAGGTGGACGCGGAGGTCCTCATCCACTGCTATTATGAGAGTAACATGGCGACTGAGTATGAAAAACTTGAGGAATATCATCTAAAAGATAGTCCCAACGTAAATGAGCAGCTAGATTTGCGTGAGCAATAGTATTCTGAATAATGGTTGTTTGCCGAGCCTTAGAGTCAATAAGCAATTGATGAACAGTATCTAGATCAAATCAAGTAGGAGAAGCATTGATAACTGCAATTACTGGTTCAAACTCAGTAGTGAGACCACTGAGAATATGCGAGATGTGCATCGATTTTGGTATTGGTTCCCCAAGGAGAGCAAGATGATCATAATATGATTTGATCTTAGAGAGGTAATCTCGCATCTTCAGTTCACCTTTCTTTTGATTGGCAAGAAGATTCTTGTAGTAAAGAATCCTAGAAGTAAATTTGTTATGTAAAGCCGATTTAATTTGGTCCAAATCTGAGCAGAGGATTCAAGCCCAACGAGCTCAGGGAGGAAAGATTGACTTACGGACGAAAGAAGCCAAGAGGCTAGGGCTAAATCTGTAGCTTCATAATCCTCGAATGTAGGATTAGGACCAGTACTACCATCAGATCCTTGAACAATCAGAGAAGGGATAGGAATAGAGCCTGTGAGATAACTATGCACTCAATGTTATTTCACTATAAATGCGACCTGCTGTTACCATTAGAGATAGTTGGATTCATCAAGTTTGACGGTGATATTTTTATTGATGAAGCTATGAGTCATCAGAGATGAAGATTCTAACAAAAAAACACTAAAAAAAGTTAAACCAGAAGATACCATCGTTTATGTCAATGATCAACCCAAAAAACTGGAGATTAGTCAACGCCGATGGTTACTGATATTTTTAGGTTAACGTGATCGAAGTACTTGCGGAAGTAGGTAGCTCTGATACCATGCCAAATACAGAGAATCAGAAATGAAAGAAAATGATTCTGGTTCTATTGAATCAAATCTAAATATTACAATATGGGTTTGAGCCTTATATAGACCGAGACTCGCATAACAGAGTTTGATAATAGTTCTAACAACTTAACACGTGTTATAATAGACTGACACATAACTACTTGATTAGTTCTAACTAATATCAATCTGATATATATCTAATAATAATGACATCATAGATGTAACCAGCAAAAATAAGGCTCATGCATGAAGGGGAAAACACAAGGTTTTCCCAAGTTTCAGTGGCTGAGCTTGGATAGAATCCTTTTAGGCCCTTGATTTAAGTCCTGGCTCAAAACTAACATATTCTTTCATTTGCTTCAAAGCAAATTCCTTAGGCTTTATAAATAGATGATGAGGAAAAAAAAGGCTGGATGACATACTTTATCTTTATACACTACTTGAATATATATATATATATATATTTGTATACCACAAAAGTACAAAACATATCGTAGTACCTCGAAAGACTATATACTATATTGTATGTTATGATCCCACAAGCAAAATACAAACATGTTATGTTTCATGACTTGAAAAAAGAGAGAAAATAGAAGTTCATACTTCTGATGGCAGAATGGGAATCCCAAGCTTAAAAACGTTACAAATATGAATAATCTTCATGGATATGATTTTATGGTGGAAAATCCCTATTTAGAAATTTTATTGGCAAGAATTACCTTATATGTTTTTATGTGTGCAAAGTACTAGTATTATAAGGACTTCATACACAAAAAATATCAGTACTCAAATTTAGGTCCTCTTGGCTTGTAAAGTTTAATTTTCAAACAAGAACTTTTCACTGATTTTTTTTCTTTTATGGTATCTATCCTTGAAACTTGGGAAAAAATAAGCATATGGTCCTTAATGTAAAACCTAATTAACTAATTTGATTAGATTAAGAAAGTTAGTTTTGTTAGCTAATATGACATGTTATTTTCTAAAACACCATTAATTCCCTCTCTTTATCTCCTTTTTTCCCCTAATGTCATTTAAACTCGTGACATATGGGGGTGAGGAAAATGTTCCTCTCAACCAACCGACATTACACTCGAACAATGACCTTCTCTTTGTTTCCTACTTGATCTTGTTGAAGAAATGTCAATAAAGCTAATTTAAGGGAAAAATGATAAATATGAAAAATATGTTTTATATCAATATATATATATAATATGTTCCCCCAAGCCACCTCTTAAATGGCTTATGATCAACTTCATACACATATTACTATTCACAAGCCGAATGGTAGTTTAAATGAATAAAAAAACTGCCTTGGGCTGCATTTGAGCCAAAAAGCCACTCCTAACTCCTCCATTTTACTCTCCTCAGACGTTGTAATCGCCTTTCGTCTCCCATATCCTTCCCTATATTCAAAATTCAAAATCTTTTTGCCCTAAAGATAGGTGATAGAAATTGGTAGCCTGTGTGTGTACGGTGTGCTTAAATGATGACCACGGCGGCAACGAAGAATCTCCGGCAAGGATGAGGATGCGATGATGTAAAAGGCGGGATGTGATTTTCCGGGTAAGGAGACGTCTCATCTCTCTTAGCACAAGGTTTTCCATATTCTAATCCCCTCCCTTGGCACCTCTCAGGCGTCCTCCACCAAATTTTCATCAATTTCTTCAAGGATTAACTTTACATTTGTTTCTAAATGTTGTAAGGTTCATTTCTCATTGAAATAGGGATTTCTTGGTTGCACAGATTCTTTGAACCTATCTCTCTCTCCAGGATTGATCTACCCTTCGCTGTAGGAGAATCATGGAGATCATTAATGGTGTTTGCAATTTGAAGAAAAGAAGCATGGTAGGACATTGATTTACTTCAGTAATAAAATTTCTTTTAGTAACTTACATTGATCCTTATTACGCCACCTGATTTAGTTATGGATTATTAAAGCATTGGTGTTAATGACTCCTCTCTTACTTTCTAATATGGAGATGGTACTTCATAGTGTTTCTCTCTCATGCCTACAAATGTTGATATAGAGGACTATAATTTTTTTAAAATCTAATTAAGCACCAACAGTTTAAATGAATTTCATGGTGTTTGTTTCCAGATGCGTATGCTATTTCTCTATTTATCATAGCTCTCTATAGTGTGATGTATTAAAAAGGTTCTCCATCTTGCTCTGTTCTTTTCGTTGTTTATACTCTGTCAAAAATTTTGCTTCTTCCTTATGTTAGTGGAAAACTGGAATTTACATATATAAGCATATGTAGGAAGTTACCTCTCAATAATTTGCTGGTATAAGTTCAATTTTGTATAACTTTTTGCTTAATGCATGGTTTTCTTTATTCTTTTTGACCTCATTATTACATGTTGTTTGATTTTTATGAAAGTGGATTCATCCTAAATCTTGCAATAAGCTGTAGACTAGAGGCTCTGAGTTTATTTGTTCCTTTTCTATAAAATTTCTTTCAACATATCACTCTAGAAAGGTAAGAGTGGTTGGACAACCTTTTCTACTCTCTCTGCCTCTCTCTTCACCAATCACTTTCAACTTGTCAGCTTACGAAGCTTCTTCTGTCCATTTTGAGAAAAAACAAAAGTGATTTAGTCTTATTTTCAAGCAACAAAGTGATTTTGTAGGTGTTTAAGCAAGTACATCCCTTAAAAGTAAACTGATAAATCCTCTATGATATCATTACAGATAAGGTTCATTTCTTGATATGCAATTCTTATATTAGTCTAATATTAATGGCTGCTTGATTTTTATTACAAGCATCAAGTATGATGTATTGCCAACTGTTAGCTTCACTCCCGATGTGGACTAAGTTTTTGAATAAAGTCAACAATGTGTTATCCTGACAATTCTGAATTACAGTTGAAAGAGGTTATAATATAGAGGAATCAAACCTTTATGCAGACATGTTACCTAAGTTATTACCATCTTAATAGCAAATTTCATAAGGTCAAATTTTTAAAGACAGAGAGGTTGCTAAAATGTTACAGAATTTATATTTGCCTAAATGAATCAAGATGAAAGCAGGGGTTGCTTTTGCCACATTTCTGTTTTTTGGAAACTTGCATTTAATCTTACGTATATTGGTGTATGTTCCCTAATATACAGTTATCATGTTAATGGCAACTGTGGATCGATAGTATTTTTAAATTCACCTTTGTTTATATTAATAATATGTCTTTCACTATATGAAAAGTCATATCTAATCTGCAAACTAAGTAGAAGGTCCTGCGTTTGACTTATCTTCTTCCAACACTCTTTGCATATGATACGTCTATTTTTTCCTTCTCCTGCCTATTTTGTGTTTTGCCTGTGCTGATCATTCAGGTTTGACTTGCTTCTTCACCTTCCAGTCTCGAGCTAATCTGAATTCTCACAACACAAGTATGTTATTATATTACATTCTTTTTTTCTTTCTTATCAGATTTTATACATTTACTTCTTAGCATCCTAATTGAATTTAACATGTAAACCTTTGTTTTTCAGACACCATCATGGGCTGACATTCTTCAATTGAGGAATTGCATGATGGTACTGATTGATAGAGTATAGTTATTAGAGTTTTCAAAAAATGGAATGTTTACCATTAAGACAACCCCTTCAGATGTGATTTGCATTTCCATGGTTTTAATTGATGAAGAGGTGTATACATGCTTATGTGTTTCTTGCATTTTGACTTTATTAGTTTCATTGTCTATCCTAGGTTCTTAACTTATAAAGTGCTTGTGTGATTATTAAATTTCAGGGATCAAGGATACAAATGAGTGTGCTGAACGAAGCACTCCATGAAAAATTCAAAAACTCCATCAAGAAAGGACACACTTATTTGTTTGCTAATTTTGTAATTACTCCAAATGTCAATCAATATATAGCTACAAAGAATGCTTTAAAGTTAACTTTCATTCCACAAATATATGTTATAGAACATGTAATCGAATGAAGAAAAAGATTTATGTTAACAAATGAGATGGAATGAATGTTTGAATTGGTTTAAAAGTACAAGCACCCCGTGCAATACGCGGGGGAGCACAATCTAGTTTAGGATCAATATCAACTCTCCAACTAAGTTGTATATTAAAAACGAGAAGAGTATTCATCTAGGAGAAGTTTGATTCATCTTTCATTTTCCATTAAACCCCTAACTTTCAGGTTTTACCATTTTAGATTTGATTATCACTTCAAAAAAAAACTCAGTAATAAATCGATTTCTCAATTTCTCAACTCGACTTGTTCATGCAAAATTTATTCATATGAAACACCCAAAAAAAAAGAATATCAAACAATTATTGTGTAGCCAAAGGACAAGCTATTTGTGACTACGAAGATGCGAAAGCACGCAACATATGCACACGTAATTATGCAAGAAACCGTACAATATAAAAATTAGATCATCACTAAAGGTCAGAAGCTCAAACTTCAAAAATCCGCAAACCTGGATTATAAAAATAATCAAATGATGAAATTTTTTTTATCATCCTTAATTGCAAAAGGTCACAAGAGATCCATTTTAATAAGTAGGATCATGAAGTGGTGACAAATTTGGACTGTAAGCACCCAATTCAAATCTAAGCAACTCTTAGGTACAATAGAATGCTTTAAAATCAAGGGTTAAGGTACTAAAATAACCTTCAACTTTTATCAACAGTGCAAAAGTAATTATAAACTATTTTTTAGAGCAAAAGTAACCATAAACTTTTAAAATTGGGGCAAACCATTAAACCCAACTAACTTCCATCTATTACAATAGGGGAAATTAATCTTTTGGCCCTTAAAGTTATAACTCACTTATAACTCAATCCCAGAACTTTGGACTTGCTTGCAACTCAATCCTTGATGTTTTTTAGTCATCCTATGTGGCAAAAAAAAGTTAAAATATTATTAAAAATTGTTTAGGTAGATTTTACATAAATTAAAAAGTAAAAAAACAACATCCTTGTCCCCACCAACTTGCAGCCACCTCCACCTCTGTTTTCCAAAAACCTCACTAGGCACCTACGGCATATGTGATAAATCCTTCTAAAGCACTAAGGGACAGTGAATGACTTGGATTGAAGAATAGGTTAAAGCCACTTATTATGGTTTTAACTCTGATAAAGCACCCAAGTATGCAAGAAACATTTCTTAACTTATGAATGATAATCAGAAAAAGTTGAAGCACACCCACTTCACAGTATACCTCGCACACCATCTCTTTTTTTAATAACAAATGGAGCTATAGATTCTTTACATTATGCTCATAATTTTGAAGGCCTTTTAATATAAGAAAATTGATCTCACCTTATGCTTGAAAGGAGCCCTTGAAGGATCTATCATAGACGCTACAGATATCTAGTAAGGTTTCTAGAAAACAAAGACAGAAGGGATGCGAGTTGGTGGGGAAAGAGGCACTGTTTTTTTTAATTCATGTAAAATCTATCTAAGCAATTTGTAATAGTATTTTAACATTTCTTGCCATATAGGATGACTCAAAAACATCATGGACTGAGTGGCAATCAAGTCAAAAGTTTAAGGACTAAGTTATAAGTGAGTTATAACTTTAAGGGCTAAAAAATTAATTTTCCCCATTCTAATAAATGGAAGTTAGTTGGGTTTAACAGTTTTGACCTAATTTTGAAAGTTCATAGTTACTTTTGCTTCAAAAAATAGTTTATAGTTACTTTTGCACTTTTGATAAAAGTTGAAGCTTATTTTAGCACCTTAACCCTGAAATCAATTAACAAACGTGATTGAAATTGCTTGAAAACCATTGAAACTTACCAAAACAATATAAATTCAAACTCATGTGGATGAAATACCAAAGCAAAATGTACGGTTCTAACAAACTGAAGAAAGAATCAATACTGTAGGAATTAGTACTGCTTTAGTTATATTGGGCCTAGTATATTATGGAGGCCTAGGTAAGTTTGCATAGGAAGTAAATGTTGTATTTGTGTTCATATAAATACTGAACATGGTCCACTTTTATATAAATGTTTTTCAATCATCAATGGAATAATCAATTTGGTCTAATAACTGGGTCAATTATCATAGTACCAGAGCAGCAGAATGCAAGAAGCCCGATACTAGGTTTCTAAAGGCCTAAAATCAAGAAAATTCTAATCTTGCACAATTGGGAAAGCAAGATTGAGACATAATGAGTGTTTGGATAGGCATTTTGGGCCTTATAAGGCTGATTTTATAGCATATAAGCCCGAATCAGAATGGATTTTATTTCAGATGTTTGGATGAGCGTTTATAACATTGTATCATGGGTTGAAAATGTTGCTTATTCAAAAAGCTCTGAGCTACAGCTTTTCAGTTATGATAAGGCATTTTTATTCCCTCTCTTTGTGCTCTTGTGTTTCAAGGCCCACGTCGCTCTCAATCATGGCCCTCTCCCCTTATTTCCTGCAAATTCAACTCATTCACAGTTCCAAATTCCATTGTATTTGTGTTGCCAAATCACAACCTTCAATTCTATCATCCTAGAGTTGTACCCATTTTTCATCTATTTAATTAAGATAACATAACAATGTGAATGTAGGAGGGACAAGGCCATATGTGAATGCAACAGTAACATTACCTTTTTGTGTTAAATATTAAATATTGTGTTTTCTTATAATTACTACAAAAGCACTTATGTAATCGTCAATCCAAATAAGTTTTGACTTTTAAAAAGTACTTATACAATCGCCAATCCAAACAAACTTTGACTTATGAAAAAGCACTTATTCAATCGCTTATCTAAACATAAATCATATTACACAAACTAACTTTTCTATAAAGTCATTTTTTATAAGTCATTCAAAATAAGTCATTTTTCCACCGTTATCCTATACACACTTGTAATCTTTGTAGAAGATGCGATCTATGCAAATTGGGAAAGCAAGATTAAGGCGCCTTAAGAGTCACAATTTGCTTCTCCCTTCCAAATTGCGATCTCCTACTGAAAATTCCTGTTGACATCATGATTATTTCTGCACATAATTTGCGACTTCAAATCCAAATTTGTCTATTGAAGTCATGATCTCCTTTGTTTCTAGATCACAATCTCATATTCAAGATTCAGATTATCTTCATCTAAAAGAAATTTTCAAAGACATATCCATCTCCATGGTAGAAAAGAAGACCGCAGCCAACAACCTTTCCTCCACCCATTTGTTATATCTTCATCCCTCTGATACTCAATACACAACAATCGTTCCAAAAATTCTCAATAGTAATGATAATTACAAAGTATGGAGCAGGGCAATGACAATAGTGCTGAGAGGAAAGCACAAATTAGGCTTTGTAGATAGGACATGCAAGAAAGATTCTCAAGGGGGAAGGATTACAAGATCAATAGGAATGTTGTAATGCAATTATTCTCTCATGGATACTCAATTTGATTTCAAAGCAAATTGCAAATAGTGTGATATGTTTCCAAGAAGCATATCTTGTATGGACATACCTCGAAGAAAGGTATGATAAGATGAGCAACTCTAGAATTTTCTCAATTCATAGAGAAATGAATTCTCTTCATCAAGGTTCTCTGTTTGTTTCAAGCTATTACACAAAAATGAAGGAAATATGGGTGGAACAGTCAGCTTTAGTTCCATTTCCTTCATGCAAATGTGACGCATCAAAGATTTATGCTAAAGTCACTCAACAATAGAAACTTCTTTAGCTTTAATGGGTATGAATCCAAAAGCCAAATTCTCCTAATGATGCCCCTTCTAAGTATTAATCAGGCGTTTGCAATGATCTCTAAAGATGAAGCGCAAAAGAACATTGTGAATTCTACTAACGACGCCCTAATTGAAGGAATTGCAATAGTGACAAAGGGAAGGGGGCATGGTCGAGGAAGGGAAAGAGGAGCTATGGGCCCAGAATGAGGGCACTGTTGAGGAAAAGGGCACATGAAAGAAGGCTGCTAGCACTTAATAGGTTTCCTAGCAAACTTCAAAGGGAACAAAAGTAAGAATAATCAAGATGGTGGCAACTCTCTTCGAGAGAATGAAGGACCAGGACACACAGAAAATATGGTCACACCCATATTTACTCAAGAGCAATATGAAAAATTGCAGGAATTCTTAAGGAAGGAGGAAGATGCAAACTTCACTATTCATGCCCTTAGTACAGGTTTGCTTGATTCTTCTTCTCAAACACATTCACACACAAAATGGGTGAAAAATTTTAAAGCTACCACACATTGTGTTAGTAAGTTGTCACTTTTAAATAATTGTGCATGATAAACAAGACCCATTAAGACTATTAAACTACCAAATGGTTAGAGGGTAAACGTGACTCATGAAAGAATAGTGAATTTCTCTAACAATTTTGAATTAAAACAAGTTTTGTATGCCCTTATACTCCAATTTAATCTGATTTATGTCTCTTGCTTAACAATGGAACAACATTGTATGGTGGCATTTTTCCCTGATTTTTGTCTAATACAGGGCCTTTAGGGTGGCAAATTGAAGGCAATTGGTAAATTAGTATGTGGACTATACATTTTGCAATATAAACATTATAGTGATGGTGTTAATACAATTCATATTAATTTAAATATTTGTTATATTTCCTTGTTGCACTCTAGACTTGAGCATGCGCCCCTCTCTATATTGAAATATTTGGATTTTGTAAGTAACAAATGATGTTCTATGAATAAAAGTTGTGACATTTGTTTTCAGGCAAAGCAAATGAAACTTCCCTTCTCCCCTAGCTTTATTAAAACTCAATCTTGTTTTGAATAATTGCACATGGATGTGTGGGGTCCTTATAGGACTCTTACTCACTCTGGCTCTCATTACTTCCTTACCATTATTGATGACTTCTTTAGAGCTACTTGGGTATTTGTTATGAAACATAAGTCTGAAACTATTTTTCATATTAAAAAATTTCTTGCATATGCCCTTAATCAGTTCGATTCGTCTATTAAGAGGATTCAAAGTGATAATGACACAGAATTTACTAATTCTGATCTTCACAACTATTTCCTTAGCAAGGGTATAGTGCATGAGACTTCGTGCCCCTCTACACTTGAACAAAACATAACAGCTGAGAGGAAAAACATAACATTAATGCAAATCTCTAGAGCACTCATCTTGCAATCCAAAGTCCCAATTCGATATTAGGGAGAATGTGTAAAAATGGATGCCCATTTAGTGAATTGCATTCCCTCTAGGATTTTGGGTTATCAAACTCCCTATGAGAGAGTTTACGGTAAGAAGCCTGATTATGATAATCTTCGCATTTTTTGTTGTTTGGCATAAGCCGTCAATTTGCAAAATTCTGATAAATTTAGTTCTAAATCTATTCCACATGTGTTTCTAGGGTACCCCAATAATCAAAAGGGTTTCCTTTTATTGAATCTGTATGATAAACAAAGTGTGGTCAGTAGGGATGTTGTCTTTCAAAAAAAATTCCCTTTTAGACAACAAACCCACTGACCAAGGGGGAGTGCATAAAGATTTAAGAGACTTGTTTTTGTTTGATGTTGATAATAATATGTCTAATAATGATGTAAACATGCATGATAAACACCTAGAGCCTGATTATGATGCAAATAATGTGCATGACAATAGTAATGTGTATGATTGTGATAATAAAGATGAGAACTACATAAGATATCCAAGTGAAACAACAGTGCATTGTGCAAGACCAAGGAGAGATAAAAAAGGCTTTAATTTGGTCTCAAGACCATGTTTGCAATCTACTCACTTCTAGTTCTTTTAAACCAAAAGGTAAATGCTTGTATCCTATTGAAAACTATATCACTTATGGTAATACCCCTTCCTCTTAATATGTCTATTGTGTAAAGTTGATACTATCTGTGAGCTTACATCATACGGGGACGCCATGAATGGGTAGTGAATGCATAAAAGCAATGAATTTGGAAATAGAAGCTTTGAAAAAGAACCAAATATAGGAAGTCGTCTCTCTTCATAAAGGTAAGAGACCCATAAGGTGTAAATGGGAGTACAAAATTAAGTATAGGACTAATGGTGAGATAGTTAAATATAAAGCAAGATTGGTTGCTAAATGATACACTTAAAAGGAAGGAATAGATTGTCACGAGACCCTTAGTCCTATCACTAAAACGGTTACCATTGGGATTATGCTTAATTAACTGCTATAAATGCATGGAATTTGTACCATATAGACATGCACAATGCCTTTTTGCAGGGTAACTTGATTGAAGAGGTGTACATGGTTATACCACCTGGGTTTGATAGCAAGGGGAAGAACAAAATATGTAAGTTAAAGAAATCCCTTTATGGGCTGAAAGAAGCCTTAAGACAATGAAAACATAAATTAGCCACTGCCTTTATTAAAGGGGGTTTCAAATAGAGTAAGTGTGACTACTTCTTGTTCTTTAAATACTATAATGTTGGTGTGATAGATATACTTGTATATGCGGATAATCTCTTGATTACAAGTAGTAGTGAGCAGCGAATAAAGGAAGTAAAAACATTTCTGCACAACAATTTTTAGATCAAGGATTTAGGTGAGATGAAATATTTCATTGTTATTAAGTTGACAAGGTCAAAGAAGGGGATAGTATGATCCCAAATGAATTACATATTAGACTTACTCTCCAACACGGGAATGAATGGCTGCAAGTCACTAGATGTGCTTATGGCGCAAAACGTGAAATTTCTGGCATATGAAGAAGGAAAGGATAAGAAAGAAGACTTGATAAAAACCCCACAGTGATACAAGACTCTAGTAAGATTGATATATCTAACTATGACACAAATTGACATTTTCTTTTCTGTGCAAGTCTTGAGTCATTTCATGCAAAGCCCTCTAAAGTCACATATGTCAGTAGCACTTAATATGGTCAGGTATCTAAAGCAAAATCCAAGGCAAGTTGTGTTGATGAGTTCGACTAGGAACTTGTCTTTGGATTGCTTTTACGATTCTTATTAGGGGGCATGCAAGATGACGAGAAGATCTGTCACAGGTTACATTTTGAAGCTAGGAGGATCGCTTATTATGTGGAAGACGAAGAAACATAGCATCATATTGCATTCCTCGGCTGAGGTGGAATATAGAGCCTTAGGCTCAGCTGTTTCAGAGTTGTTTAGGTCGTGGGTTTATTGAAAGAGTTGAAAATTGTGCATGCTACGCCTATAAATGTGTTTTGCGATAGTAAAGCCACAATTCACATTGCTTCTAATCCTGTATTTCATGAATGGATAAAACATATCGAACTAGACTGCCATTTTGTCCTGAAAATGGTGCAAGACAAGTTGGTTCAATAAGAGCATGTGCAGTTGATGAATCAGCTAGCAAATATTTTGACCAAAGCAGTGAGCAAAGAGACACTCAACAGAATTCTCGACAAGTTAAGAGTATTTGATATATTTAGCCCCAAACTTAAGGGGGGGAATGTAAGAATTAGTATTGCTTTAGTTGCATTGGGCCTAGGATATTATGGAGGCCTAAGTCAGTTTGTATAGGAAGTAAATGTTGTATTGTGTTCATATAAATACTGGACATGGTTCACTTCTATGCATACATTTTTCAATCATCAGTGGAATAATTTAATAATAATCAGTGGAATAATTCTAAGTTTTATCAATTTCAACCACTGATGATTCTAAACATAACCCAACCCTAGACAAATACTAATTCTTACATTTTTCAACCATCAGTGGCCCAGTGAAGTCAACAACGCCTAACCTTCTTAATCCGTCTCCGCCTCCTGCCCAAGAAGAGGAGGGTGATCAAGTATACAAAACATATCTACCATACAATGAGCGAACGTTGCTAGCTCTATTTTTAATTTGATGTCTGTGACTTTGTGTTCAAATTTAATGCTTGAATTTGGTCTTTAGGGGTCTTGATTGTGAAGCTATATTTGTCTAGGAAATGAATTGTGTTGGCTTATGTTTATTTTCTTATCATATTACCAAGAATCAACACCTTATTTCAGTTCTGATGTAATTCTTGCATGCACGATTCGCGTGAACTTTTTGTCTCCTTGTCTAACAGGGGAAAAAATCATACCTTGGTATTTTAAGATGTTGCAAGTATATTGCATAGCTTATTCTCATATTTTTGTAACTCATTTACTTGACTATCCCACATGACTGAAGTTTTCAACCTTTGTTTCTTTCTTATGATTTTGATCCCTCTTTGATGTTTAGTTCTTTGTTGCTCTGCCTTTCAAAGCAAAGAAAAATGTACTCGTTGATGCAATTCTAGTCATAAAGTTGTGCGAATCCGTTTATTGTAGGTTGGCTTCTTGAGATGAACTTTGTTATTTACATATGATATTGCAAATATCTAAACCTGTGACGTATGTGCTTTGGTTTGGCCTATGTGCTTAATTTGGTGCTAACAAGTCTATGTTTTAAATGAAAAGTTATATTCTTACTCAATATTTAAGATGCCACTTATATACTGTTATAACTACTATATATAGTGACCTTGAAGTGGATTTTGGGTCTGAAGATAAAGCTTTCATAGTATATGCCACCTTAGCTGTTGATAAGGAGGTGACTATTCGTAGATATGAACTTTCTGCTGCTTTCTTGATAGCATTTAGTTTTCCGACTAGAATTTGATTCAGTTTCATGTCTTTTGTAGTTGCAACCAGACAAGGTAAAGCGAGTCTTGACAGTTTCTGAAGGAAAGCTTTCAGTGTGAGTATTCTCTCTGATGTGGTAATACTTGGATGTTCTTGCAAATGAGTGCTTGCTTACTCATGGAGTGCATCATTTCATACCACCCCCACTCCTTAATACAAGATCTACTTAACTAATTTGGATAAATTAAGGAAATTAGTTATTTGTCAAAATATGTGTTAATTTCTCTAAAATACTCTCTTAAATCATTCGTATTAAAAAAACCACCCTTAATGCAAACTTCCTTAACATGTAAAATCAACAAGGATAGTATAGGGGAAAGAATGATAAATATAGGGGACATAATGTATTGAGATCTTATATTTCGGGCCAAATTCAACTGGTCAACTATATGTTATATTAGAGTCCATAGATAGAGAGTATTTAAGTGGATGCAAAAGATGCTAGTAAATGAAAGTTGTATTGATGTTGTAACGCAAGTTCAACTTTTGATCGCTATAAAGTTATCTTTCAAGTGTTTTGCTCAACTTTTAATACTTATTTCTCACACCTCAAATTCGTCTATTTTAGGCACTTTGAGGCAACAGAAGCCAGATTTCTTCAGGCATCGTTTAGTGCTTTTGTGTATGTGCTTACCTTAGCCACAAAAACAATTGAAGAGTTTGGTCAAGGAATGGAGTTGTTATATGTACTTAACACTTGTTAGGCTCTTCATATGTATTGTAATAGTGTAATTCAAACTGTGGCATAGGAATATCTGTCTTTTGTTAAGATTTTCTTATAGTCCATCTGTACTTTTTAATTCTATTGTTATATTGGATTTTTTTTTTTTTTTTTTTTTGGATTAGCAAGCAATGGCACTGTTAGGATTTTAGGTATTGTTACTGATTATTCTTGTTTTGTACTTTTATTTGTACTCTTCTTTTCTTGAACTGCATAACTCTTGGGTAAAAAAGAAATAAGAATGAAAGAGTCTCCAAAAATTTGAGTGTGCAATTCTCTTATGTAATAAATGATTTAGCATAAGAATATTGCTTATAGAAAACAAATGCCTACGTGAATAGAAAATAAATTTCATATTCATACTTGAAAAAAAAAATTATAAAAAAATACTAAAAGTATAATAAACAATCCATAATTATACAACTGAAACTGATTACTCTTTCATTGATACCAACCAAACCAAAAGAGAGAAAGAAGCTAAATTCACTATTTGTGAGAGTGTAATTCGTTGTAACACAGATGGTATTACAGTGAAACGCCACACAAAATTATTCTGGGAATCTCATTAGATCATGAAGAATTCCTCTCATAGCTAACATTTAAAACAAAACGAATCCAATAAAAAAACTAAAATTATGGTATAAATGTTCGTTCGAAGGACACAAGAAACAATCAACCCAAAAGGGTTTTAAAAAAATGGCAAGCAAAACTCAGTTTTTCCTATTCTCATGTTCTTTGGTGTCTCCATATTTCAACTAGCTCGAAGCCAATCAGTATTCATCCAAGAAAGTCACATTTATAAATAATTTGTGTGTAATTTCTTTTAGATTAAGGGGTAATTTTGCCCCAGAAGTTGTTATCGAAAGGCAATTTTGCCTTAGAAGTGTAAAAAATGGAGACCGTTATCCCAATTAATTTTGACCGTTAGTTTACAAAATATGCTAAGATGACAGTCTACATATTATCCACGTCATTTTTGTTAAGGTGCAAATTTACCCCAGAAGTTCTAAATCTAACTTTGAAAAAACATGAAGTAGATGATATATGGATTTCCAGGGTAAATTTGCACCGTAGCAAAAATGAAGTGGATGTTGAACTGTCAACTTAGCATATTTGGTTAAAATTAATTGGGATAACAATCAAAGCAAAATTGCTCCCTTTTGACACTTCCGAGGCAAACTTGCCCCCTAAAAAACTTTCATTTACCCAAGTATTGAAAACTGGACTGAACCAGCCAATTTGAGTCGGAAATCGGCCAACCGGTGGTCCGACCGGTGGTTGACCTTGGTTTGACCGGGTTTTTGCCGTTCAACCGGTTTTTGGATGGTTCAACCAGTTTTTTAATATTTTATTCAGAATTTCATATAAATAATCCTGAAATCTTCACTTCCTCACCGGTCTAACCCCGGTTTGACTCCGATCTAACCCAGTGACCCTTGACTCAGTACCCTGACCAGTTCAGTGACCAATCTGAGTTTCAAAACCTTACTATTTACTTTTCCATAAGGGTATGTTTGGTTCAACGGAGGTTAGATTGGGTGAAGTTTATTTAAGTTAGGTTATAGGAGGTTATAATTTTGTTTGGTTCAAGAAGAGGACAGGGGAGGTTTGGTATCTTGTTTGGTTTAAAAGAGAAGGTGAGGGGAGCTAATTATAAGTTGACAAAATACCTTTTAACATATTTTCCTTCTTTTTTTACAATATATTTATTAATAATTATTATTTGTAAAATTATTCTTTAAATTATGGGGGAGTTTATTGCTATTCTATCCTAAACATACTGCCAATGATTGAACATATACAGCCACTAGCTTCAAGCAAAAACATGAATTCCAAACTTAATCGAACTTTATTTGAATTTCTAAGCCCAAGTGAAACAGTGATATCAGAAATGATCTTATTTAAAAAGGAAAATCTCAAACTGTTTAGAATAGAGTGTTTAATCAGATACCAAGAAGCAAGAGGAAGAAAGCCAAGTCCTTCTCTAGTTTTCTCCTACCTTTCTAACCACAATCACTTAATATTATAAGGGTGTTCTCTAGTCTTCTGATAGGGAATGAATAGCTATGAGAAATAGTGATCCAATTCTAAATTTTGTGGAACAGAATTCAAATGGATCCAGATCTTCCAGATTATAGAATAAGGATTTAAAGAGGATCTCTATAGACAAAGCATCCCGGATTGAATTAGGAAACAAGAAGCAGATAAAGCCATGTGAGTCTCCCTATCAGGTACAGACAACGAAGAGGATGAACCTCATAACAGGGTCCAAAGGGAAAGAAAAAGAAAGCTTAGATATACGACCAACCAGCAGAGAAATCACAGAGAGGCCAAAACGGAAGATTGTCTCTTGATGACTCTCCTTTTTTCTATTAGAAAATGTTTGATTGGATGAAGGAGCGGCAGCAGCTGGTTTCAGCTGGAGGCGGTGGCCGGACACGACATTGAAATACCGAGCGGCAGGAGGAGACAAGCTTGGAACCGGAGAAAATGGCGAACGACAGAGGGAAAAAGGGTTACAGGGGGAGGGTAGTGTTGAAATATTCAAAAATTGTGATGGACAATTTAGTCAAATGTAACACAAATTTTCTCTCCTTAAAAAACCCCAAATTTAAAAGTTTCACAAAGTTGGGAGGTAACCACTAAATGATAAAAAATCTTCTCACCCCTCACCTCCTCTCCTTCCATCAAACACACATTTTTTATCCTCAATCCTCCCTTAACCTCACCCAACTTACAGAAACCTTCAATCAAACACAAAATAAAAGTCTACCTTAATCTCTTAACTTTATACAGTGATTCAGTTTGGGTGGAAGCTTAAAACCCGAGTTTAGATAATCGTAAAATGGGTCAGATATGCATGAAGATAAGTAGCTCTGACTCACAGTTCTGTCGATTTTCAAGATGCTCCTAAAGATTGGTAAGGAACAATGGACATTTTAGTAATAAACTTAATCAATATATTCTGTGATCTCTTCCAACCAACGCTATTGAACAATAACTTTTTTTTTTCCCCAAGGGAACAGTACTTCTATTTAACATGCAGAATAGAGGTGTAAAAGAGTGAAAAAACTCTGGATACGTTTTTTGGTAAATAAAAAACTCTAGATACTTTATAACTCATTAAGGGCCAAGAAAATTACTCCTATATATTGCCTCTAAAAATAAATACAAAAATAAAAATTATGAATATCACATAGAAAATCCCTTTCCCATTAGAAAATCCCTTTCCCAACTCCCTATCAAAGGTGCCTTAGTTCTTTACCTAAGGAGTAACCATTCTAGCATAGAACCATAAACAAGGTAGAATGGATTGATAACTTTGTTGCCTGGTTGGACTACCTACTAAACAGTAAAACCTGCAAAGCAAAGCATATTGAACAAGATACTTGAGGAAAGAAAATTAAGAACATAGCCCCGGGAAATCCCCATCCCTTTTGTTTGAGAAATTGACTGCATGGACATACACTATACTATAATCAACACCCAATAATGTCATTCTTCATTATTCAGAAAGATTTGTGAGATCTTATATGTAGATTAGATCATACAACCATTTCAACAATCCAAGTCCTCCTCACCTGTAGAAGAAGATAAAGAGCAGTTTCAGACAAAAGACTAGAGCCTATAGAATGTGACCATTTACAAAAAAAGATGACCGATTTACATAATATTCTACTAGAGAAAAGCCTTAGTTGTTCCCGGAACTAGAATCATCTTTCTGAAGAGCAACATAGTTCACTGGTGCCACTTTATTGACCCTACCACTTTCTCTACGTTCCTTGGCACTCAAGGATCCAAAACGGCTTGAAGGAGTAAGGATTCGGCGCCCAATGGGCGTCCCAGTTATGTTGTTATTATTTGCAGTCTGACCGAATGGTTTCTTCGTTGTAGACTTTGAACCAAAGAGTCCCTCTTGTTCCACTAGTTGTTCTTGTTGTCGTCTCAGCTCCTGCGAAGATCATAACCAGAAATTAGAAAAACATTAACCATTCAGGAAATTCACACAAAGTCGGTCAAAAACAGCCAGTCAAATACTAAGGCTTGAAAGTTGAAACATAAAAATGCCGAAGTTATGACAACACGTAGCAACTACTGCAGCCAACTTTCCAACAGAAAAAGGAGCTTAGATTTTTTGAAATTTGTGGCTCACCCAAAGAAAAACAAAAAATTTATATGGATTAATCTTTCAAACAATTTTATATTATTTTGAGTTAATTTGATTCACTTTTATGCATTTCTTGTATTAACCCCCTAAAACAGAAACGGAAGGAGCAAGACCAAAAGAACAAAACAAAGTAGAGTTGCAGTAATACTAAAAGAGCTAGATGGTTTGTTGATTTTTACGTGTACTACAGGGTGAATCTCAACATTAATGATTTAAGAATGGTGCGAGTTGTTATAAATTATATATTTTATTTTCACCAAAAAAAAGTATGTATTTTATATTGATTAATTCTATGACAACTCCCGTGGAAGATAAGGTGTATCTCTTATCTGGCATATAATGATTGTAGAATACAATCATCAGTGAAATAATATTGTTGTCCAATTAGTAACAACATAGTACCTCCAGGCCTATAATTTGTTTCTTATAAATAGGGCCAAAGGTGATAGATACCGACACAGCTTGTAGTATGAGGAAAATTCAAATGTATTTTGCGCCCTACAAAAAAGGGACTAAATTCTTATTTTCTAAATGATATAGATAAAAATGAAAAACAAAATGTTCAAGGAAAACAATTATGACAGCATGCAATACCCGAGATTTGCGCTTCTCTTCTTCTCTCCGCTGTCTCTGCAAATTAAAGTCATTCAAGCTTTGTAGCAACGGAACCTGAAAAAAAAATGAATTATTGAAAAACCAAATGATCTCTCCCTTTCAAAATAGGAAAAGTCGGCTCATTACCTTGTCATATAAGAAAGGTATTCCTTTTTCTGTCTCCCAGGCCATTACTTTTGCAGTCAAATTCTCGACTATTGCTGGTCAAAAATAGGTATCAAGACAAATAATGTTAAACCAACGAAACAAATAGGTATTACGAGTTATTAGGTGGAGCTACTTTGTATAACGTATGCATTTTGGATACATATTTTCATTCATGTGTCCTCTTTCAATGCAATCGCATGCAGGTATTTATTTTTTTAAAAAAAATGTTGAATGCATGCTTGTACTTAAAACCAAATAATGTGAAACAAGATTCAATTAGCCAATTCCGGTCAGTCAGCAGTGTGCAGAAAAATTAGATTTGACTAATTAACAGGGCTTCCGTCCCAAGTCATGCTGCTTCATATATATCATCAAGAGGAGAGATCTATGGCCAAGTCAACAATCTAAGAATATAGCAGCCCACAATTTTCAGCCAAGATTCAGTAGAATAGCAGGCACCAAGTAGAAATAATATCTTAAGAGCTGTTGGATTCACATTTGTTAGTTAATCAAATCCGGAACCCCATATGGAACCTACTACTTATAAAATTAGAATAAGTTTGTGAAATGATGGGGAAAGAACTAAATCATCTTATTTTAACATACTAGCACCCAAATCATAGTCAATAATCATGTTTTTCTCACTGACATACTGGTTTGTCTGCCAAAACGAAACTGGCTTCTTCTGCCAAAACGAAACTGGCTTCCAGCATACCATCTTAGACAATTCACTGGTCAGAAGTGGTATCAGTGACTTCCTTTCAGAAGCAAGACAAAGGGTAAATACTTCACGTGGAAACAATTCTGAATGGCTTACAATAGCTCAAATTTCTTAACTTCTTCCGTGGGCCTTCTATCTACTATCTCTATTTGTTCTGTATTCCGATTTAGGTACCACTAACATGATTGCTAGTTTCTATGGCTTACAATGGTTTTCATACACTTTCGTGATTCAAATTTCAAGCATAATTGGTTGCTAGTCTATATGGCTTCCTTATTAGCATGATTGTAGTCTCATCAATCACAAAAATCTCAAAAATCATGAACTGAAAAACTGAACAATATGAAATCTTACATGGTATTTTGTTTACTAGGATCCGAGCTTTTTCTGCACGTTTCAAATTTTTGTGTGCTCCTCTTACTGCACTATATCGATTTTCATCCTGATAAGAGAGTCAACAAGGTAAATGATGCTTATAAAGATAAAATTTCTTGTAAGCTTCCAAAAATTGAATCCACAGAAATACCACAACTAATGTGTATTTGATCATGTTTACTGATCAATATAATATTACACAATGACAGTCACTTGAGATAAATTCTATCAACCTGAATGGGCAAAACTCTTCCCGTGCTTCACATGGTCATCTTGTTTAAGACATGGAAATGATCCCCCAAGTCAAAACATACAACAAATGTTAAACCTTATCATGTACAATCCAAATTTTCTAGGGAACCCTGAGCACCTCTTGCATGCTATGTTTATACAAGATAATGAATAGCTAATCATCAGTCAATTCTGACAGAACAAAATCTAGGCATTCCCTAAATTAGAGTTCCTATAGGATTTTTACACCCATGTATGCTCGTGTGTGTGTGAAAATCCAATCATCTGTCAAACTGAAAAAACATAAATGAGGCTGCGACAAGTATGCTTTTTACTCCCTTTTAGCAAATGGCAAAAAGGGTTACTCTAATAAGTCCCCATATAAGCTGAAAAATATTGTGTGTGTGGAACAAGTAGCTGAAAATCCAATCGTCCACTAATCTAAAACCAACATAAATGAAGATGTCATAATTATGCTTTTTCCTCCCTTCCAGAAAAAGTTTAGTAAATGGAAAAATGGTTTATCATATGCCGGGTTACTATGATAAGACCCAGTATATGATAAAAAAAATATTGAATCACGTTAAATTTCCAAGGCTTAAGTGCATTCCTAATGTATGAACTTGAACATCCCCCCCCCCCCCCAAAAAAAAAAAAGAAAAGACAATAAAAGAGAAACTTGTGCCAAAGGCATGTAAATAAATCCAAACTAAAATAGTTTTGCATGTCAAATAATCAATCACCAATCATTAATATTATTCCTTGTTATAAAAAAATTTCAACTGCTTTATTTTGGCTTTCTTTTAAGATAGCAGATTTTTTAAAAAACAAAACATGAAATGATAATTACCCTTTCATATTCATCCAGCCAATTTTCCTCCTCAGCAGCTAAGTGCCACTTCTCTACCTTATCCAAGATATCCTTCCTGCTTAGAGCTTCCTCTTTGGCTTTTCTGATTTGATCATCCATGCTCTGAAGCAAGTCAGAAAGACTAATACTACCTGCAAAGGTATAAATTGAACACAAATGGTCTATTACAAAAATTACACAAGTTTGCAGGCAAACCAAGAAATTATAGACTAAACACAAGTGCTTAAGAGGCAGATATGAACTAAGTAAATGGCCGTCAAAAATTTGCATAAAATTTGAGGAAGAAAAATATTAATAACTTAGGCTTTACTAAGAGAGAAAGAAGTATTGGTCAAGAACCAGATTCTATGAGGCCAGTCAGAATCTGTTTAGCTTTATCACTATCCACATCCATGTGAACTCCTCTGTAAATGTCTTCTAGCTCATTCTGCCTCTTAAACACTAAATCCTTTAGCTTAGTTCCTTTCAGAATTTCCAAGCGCTCAACTTCAAGCTCAGCCTAAAAGGTATTAAAACAAATCAATAGCATAAAATTAAATATCATGCAAGGGTTCTTACCAAGTGAACAATTACAAGAAAAGCTCAAGACACAGAATTTTCACCTGCTCAATGACATCCGCAGAAAGGCACCCTTGTTTTGACACTTCATCAACTGACAAAGGAATTAAGCTAGTAACATGGCTAAAGTCCTTTTGCTCATCACTTCGTATTTCCATGAGATCCCATAGCTCTATTAAGGACCTAGCAAGCTCTTGGAGCTACGCCAAACCAATATTGCATTAATGAACCTTTATGAAGCTTCTCAAAATATAGTACCGCATTTTAAAATTCAGGCACAACAATTGATAATTCAGTAAACAAAAACCGTTAAAACCTAGTTTTTATCTTCATGGCTAGGCCTAATTACATGTCAGATTTGGGGAACACATTAATGGAAACCCTTTTTGATACGTTCAATTAATAGGGAAAGTTTGGGGAAATTTAAGGATTTGAAAGGAAAAATTGATAAGGTCTAACATTTAGAACCAAAGCAAACCTTTCAACTAGCTTCTATATTTAGCATTGAAGGGAGAAAAACTATTGCTAAGGTAGGAGTACATAAGGTATGCACAGACACATGTATTCTTTACCATTTACCACTATTTCATCAAGATCATACTTACTCACCTTTTGCAGCCTTTGTTTCTTATCCTGCTTTAATGAATGAATAACCTCAGTTAATCTGGCAAGTGTGTCGTTGCTGATGCTTTTTAGTGTACTCTCTGATGAGTCACCCAGGCTAGGATTTATTCCATTCAATGTCTTCAAAAAATCAATTGACATTACTACTGAAAGCTCATGAATAGTACTGACATTGCTATTCACCTTCTGAAGGCGCAAGATCTGCATGTAGATATAAAGGAAGTAATACTAAGAAAATATAGTTACAGAACTACAAATAGTTTATTTATAATGCATGTGGTAGACCTTTTCATTCTGAAGTTCTTGAAGATGAGTCTTAAGTTGCTCCAACTTCTTCAATGTCAAATTATTAACTTCCTGTTCTTTGCCTTCGTCAGATGGTCTGCTCCCAGCTATTTCAGCACTAATCTGAGAAATCTGGAACAGTATCTTTGAAAATTCTTTGATTCGTTGCTCCTTCCTTGACCTCAACTCCTCTAATACAGGCCTAACCATAGCTATTTGCTCCTTAAGAGTACCCTTTCCCTTTAAATAGAGATTTGAGTTAGTTGAAGAGAAAGCTTGGTAATATGATTAGCATAATGCTAATTACGCAGAGTAATACATATGAGATAATCATACAGGAGATACTTGCAATTATAAACATAAAAAGAAGATAAAGAAGCAAAAAAATAGTGGAATTCTTGTATAAGAACTTATGGAAACTATAGAAAATAGTACAAGCAAGAAAACAGAATGCTTTCCCAAAATATTGTTATAGAATTGTTAAACAAGTCAGCAACATATATGCCACCGGCAAATACCCTATTAATTTGCTAACAGTCCTCTTTAACACAATCTTTTGCAAATTATGGTACAAGAACAAAGCAAAATAGCAACAAACCCGTGAAAATGAGGCACACTCCCCGAGGCTAGATAGAATGTTAGTGATTTCAGCTTCTGCATCACTTAATAACTGGTACAGGTCAGCCTTGTAATTTCTTGTTTCTTCAACCTTTCGACGATAAATATCAAGGCATTCTTGCTCAAGTTGAAGAAGCATCTTGTCTCTATCACTATCACTTTCGCCAATTTCATTCCATATTATCTAGGGAAAAAAATAGCGGATCATAACTCCGTACTTGGGTATCTCACATATCACAACAAAGAGCAAAAATTAATTCACAGGTAAAATCAAACTCAAAAATCACAAAGACACGAAAGGCAACCACGTCAATAAAGCCTTGAAAAATTGAGAACCTGCACCAATTCTACCATCATTAACAAACAGCTTATTTCCGAAAATATTAATTCAACAAAAGCCACAAAAACTCGAACTCCATAAGATCACCGAGAAATAAGGAAATTATCAGAACTCGAACTCCACAAGATCACCGAAAAATAAGGAAATTATCAAAAGAGTAAAGTGGATAAGCCCTTCTAGTTTAAAAAAATTCATTTCATGTCAAACTTTCGTCGTTTCTTTCAATTTAGTTACCACCAACATCTGGCAACTGCATAACTTCATGAGTGCACTAAACCATTCATCATTTTAACAAAGCAAATGAAAAAAACCTGCAAATGATTGAGTAGAGAAGCGCAAGTTGTGCGAGAGGGCGAAATTGGAGGAGCAAGGTCTGCCATTCTCGGAACAAACAAACGTAGAGCAGAGAGAAATCCAAGCGCTAGAGGGACAGAGAGAAACCCTAGAAATGAGAGAAATCAAATCAGAATCGGTGAGCGTTACAAGAATGAATGAGCGTTTGTTTTGTAGATATGATTTCCTTTTTCGTTTCCGAATTCATAATTGCTGGCCAATTGCTGCTTCTGGATAGAAGAATCGCAGAATCGCTTTTGAAATGAGACCACCGACCTCTGCTTTTGGGTTTTGGCGCCAAAATGTAGTTCTCTTTTGTTTTCTTTTTTTATTTTTTTCCCCGTTCAGTGTTTGTTTTCAAATTTCAAGGGTCACTTTGACTGGAAAAAACCTTAGCGTGTCAATTTTGTCATAGAAAATATCTCACTAGTGCAATATTTTTTAATATTTAAATACTAATAATAAAGTCTCAAGCTAGAGAATATAAAACTCAAAGATCCTTTGAAATTTTAAATTTACAGTAATGTCCCGTATGACTTTTGGATAATAAATTCAAAATGTGAAAAGACCTAAGTACCTTTGGTAAATTAAAGAAAAAGATGGACAAATTGAAAATCCCCAATTCTTCTTCCTCTCTCCCTGTTAGCCCCCAACTTCGTTAACTCATCTTGGCTCGATAGCCCCTAAACTCATCGACCCAAGAAGCTCATATCGTCACCAACAATTAAAGTGGCCATCGTTTGAGTAGTGAAGATCAAGAAAGCAGAAGTGACCTTCCCCCCCACCCCCCAACCGGGTCAACATCAAATAATTTGTTCTCTCGACCTTTCTTTCCAAATTCCCTATCTTGCCTTTTTCTTCTCCTTCTTCCTCTTCTTGCTCACAATTCTCTACCTCATTTACTACTCTAACCAACAAGAGCACCAGAAGGAGGAAACACTCGTAGAGACCTTCTGGGTGGAGTGGGTGCACACATAGTAGGATGAATCAGCTGAAGCGAAGATGTGACCTCCACTCCCACCATCAACATTCAACCTCATTGTCTCGTAGCTATGGTACGAAATTGCTTTATGACTCCTATTTTTGTAGGATTTTAGAGTTTGTGCTCTGGTTTTCGATTGAGTGTGCTCTGTGTCTGCATCATAAGTGGGAAGGGATCAGCATGGGGTGAAAGTTTTGTGGTTACAACACCTGGTGTGCAGAGAAAAAATGTTTTGTTAATAGGTGCAACGATAGTTGTTAATATGGGTGATGAACTTGTTAATATTCAAATGTTTTCTATATTTTTTGATATATTATTCTCTGTTTGTTTAGTAAAAGTAGGAATGAATGAACATAGAGCGAAAGTTTTGTGGTTGGAACTACTAATGTATGAAATCGGAATGTGTTGTTAATAGAAATAGAGATAGTTGTTAATATAGATGATAAGCTTGTTAATGATAACTATATATTGTAAAGGTTGAGAGTAGTGCTGGCTAGTGCATCTAGGAAGAATCTACTATATTTCTTTTATATAGGAGGATAATTTGTAGTGGAGCATGTGATATAACATATGTTAGGGGTATGATGACATTTGGCTATAACTCATTGCCTTCTTATTTTCACGTACAATAATGTTATCTTTGTATATTTAATTGTTTCACTTGGTTTGTTTTTGTTAGAAATTTTCTATTTGTTAGAAATTTTCTAACCAAATTTTCTCTCACCATGGGTTATGTCACTTTCTATCTTGGTTACAGGTTTGGAACGGAACTGAGCAAGGTGATGACGGCTACACTATACTTTACTACTCAATGCAAGATCTCCATGAATTGAAGGTTGGATGCTTGTGGTGGCTTGTGACTCATTCGAACTACGTCGTGGTGATAAAGTATTGCCTTTGATACAAGAGAGCAGTTAAACGAAGAGAAAAAATAGGCAAACAAGTTTAATTGTAACCAAGATTAGTCATGAATATTCATGAAATGTATTTTGTAAATTAATTTATTATCAACCTAGTGACTCATTGTATTTACATGATATCAATAGTAAATTAAGATTATCCAAAATTTTTGTATCTAAATGGTTATTATTGTAACAAAATTTGTAAACTTCTATTCTCATTCACTTTGTCCAGATTATGTAAACATACTTGAAGATACATTAACAAGTTCATCGGCGTTCATTGACAAGTCTATGCACTTGCGTTGACAAGTCAGGGAGCTGACGATGACAACTCTTTGGTTTGTCAAAATAATGTCCACATAATTAATACTCCCTCCGATTCTTAATATAAGACATATTTATCTAATTTAATTATATTAAAGAATTTGGTTAAATTAGTTAATAGAACGTAACATATATTTTCTAAAACATCATAGCCATCTTCCTTAATTCCCTCATTCCCCCTCCTTCTTGATTATTATTGAGAAAACATCAATAGGAGTAAATAAGGAAAAGATTAACAAATATGAATACTATGTCTTATATTTAGGACCAAGATCAACTCCCCAAATACATCTTATATTAAAGACTGAGGGAGTATGAAATTTTAATAACAAAGGTTGTTTATCAGAGTGATTGCACTTTGGCCACATTAAGTAACATACATGAAGATATATTAACAAGCGTAAGGGATTGCATTGACAAGTCCATGTGAATCCACTAATAAGTTCATGGGCATACATTAACAAGTTTGTGTCCATCCATTGACAATTGCATTTGCATCATAATACAAATTTTCATATAAACAGCATATTATATCCAACTTTCCTTTACATCTTCAAATGCATCCACAAGGTAGTAACTCCATATTCATTGCCCATCCAAAAAAATCATATGGACTCTTTCCAGTTACCCCTAACTTTAAATGTGTCTAATGTCATTTACAAAAAAAGAAAAAGAAAAAAGAAAAAAAGAGAGCATGGGATGCATTTTCCAAAAAAAAAAATACACAAGACACCAACATTGAAAAGCTTGGATTAGGAATCTTATAAGTCTTAGCAGTGTGGTCGGCCTCATTGCATCTATCACAATGATAAACTAGTATAAATTTTTCATAATTTGTGCCTTCCTTAATGGTTTTTGTTCTCACCATATGATAGAACTTAATATTTATATATTTTTAGTAATTAATCTTAAGCTTTTGAGAGACTTAATTGAATATTTTAGACATAATTAAGTATTAATGTGAGATTTTAGTAAAAAGATAATTTCGGAATTATAGTAGTTAAATTGTTATATTTTTAATTAATATTTGTTATTCTCATTATTCCTTAATTGTGAGCAAAAGATATTACTTTTGTGAATCTAATTTTGTAGGTGATGATGTGGCACAACTTTTATCAAGTGTTCAAGGTTAAAGATGTCATTTTGGAGCTTAATCCAGAATTTGAAGATACAGGAGGTGAAATTGAAAAGGGAAAATGGGTTTTAGAGTTCTGCAAGTTCTATAATTTCTAATACTTTCAAGGTGGGCTCAAAATCAGTGGAAGATTTTTGGCTAGCTATCGCCAAGGTGGAGGAAGTGCTATCCTCTATAAGTTTTTGCTTGCTTTTTCCCTTCTAGATTAAACTAATGATTTGATTTTGTTTTGTTTTTGCTTTCCTTTTGAATTCAATGCTATCCTCTCCTTCAATTCGCCAAAAGGCTAGCTTCTAAGGGCGTCAAAGCCACCGTCACCACCACCAAATTCATTGTCAACTCCATCGTCGCCCTCAACGTCACCGTCGAGCCCATCTCTAACTGCTTCGATGAGGCTTGAGAACATCAACTTGTTCCTCAAATCCTTTAGAAACAATGGCTCAAAGGTGCTTTCTTAGCTTATCGAGAAGTTCGAGCACTCCAATTTCCTAGTCATGTGCGTCATTTACTACTCGTTCTTGCCATGAAGATGGAGGACCTGCCCTATTCCATTCCAATTCTTCCTCTGTTGAACTGTTCGGATCTTTCGTAGGCTTGTTAAATTCTTATATGAACTTGTGAAAGCCTTATCTGATAATTGAATTTTGATTTGCAAGTTGTGCAATTTTTATGAGAACTTGTGAAAACCTTATCCAAATTTATGAACCCTTTACCATAGCTTGTGAAACCCTTGTTAGAATTGAATTTTGATTTGCAAGTTGTGAAAACCGAATCTAAACTTATGAGATTCTTTCCAAAACTTGTGAATACCTTATTCAAACTTTTGAAACCTCTATTAGAATATGTGAAAACCTTTATCAAATCTTGTGAATTTTGATTTGCAGCTTGTGAAATTCTTTAAGGAAGTTGTGAAATTCTTTTAAAAACTTGTGAAAATCTTATTCGAATTTGTGAAACCTTTATCAAAACTTGTGAAACCCTTATTAAATATTGTGAATTTTGATTTGCAACTTCTAGAATTCTTTTGAGAACTTGTAAAAACCTTATCTGAACTTGTGAAAACTCTATCAAATTTTGTAAAATCCTTATCAAATCTTGTGAAAATTTGTGACTTGTGAGATCACAAGTTGAAAAATTGTCTTCTTGAAAATCCAGATCTTCCTCAGGGATTATGTGAAGCTTGGGAGTACCAGAAGACCTATGAGGGGATTCCAGAAGTGAAGGTACCGCCTCTACCCATATCTTCATGCCCCTTTGTTTCTAGAGCAGGCCACCATTGCCTTTCATCGCTGCTAGAGGAGGTTGAGGCCTCCATCGCCGTTGTTGAAGGAGGTTGTCTCAGCTGCTGTTGCTAGGTCCTCATGGTATGGAACCCAAAGAAGAAGAAAGAGAGAGAGGAAAAAGAAAGTAAAAACTGAGATTTAATGAGAGCATTTGTGTCATTTCTTTTAAATTTTAAAAAAGACAAATTAGGGACTAACACTTCTTTGGGATTATGAATATTCAAAACACCTTTTTGTCTTTTAGGATTTGTAAAGTTCTTTATTAGGGATTTTTCTAAAGATAATTGTGTTGAGTGCTTATAGCAAAATAATTTATTTCTAAATTTGTAGCTTCTCCCTTCTAGCAATATATTGAAATAATAGAAAGTGAAAAGACTGGTAGGACCCACAGTGAAAAACCTAACGGAAGTTAACCAGGGTTGACGGCGTTGCCATATATACTACTTTAAAAAATGTTTATGTCTATTTTTGCACCCACTAAAAGATAATTGTGTTGGGTGCTCATATCAAAATAGTTCTTTACTAAATCTGCACCTTCGCCCTAAGATATAATATGTGCATGAATTCTTAAAAAATAAATATATTACTTGTTACCAATGAATTAAAAATAATTGAAAATAAACTACAAGATTATGAAGACTCATAATTTGTGTCAAGCCACTTCCTCAAGGTAGTTCCATAAGCTTCTTCGATTTCTACATTTTCAAGATATCTTTAGTTTTGGGAAATTAAAATTGAGTTGTAATTGATATGATCATAATAATACATTGTCATTACTAACAAGCCGTTGGTTAATGTGGTAAGGGACCTTTTTCCATAAAGAGAAGAACACAAGTTCGAATATCAAAAAGATAACAATACAGGATCATTTCCTCTCTTTTTTTCGCCTGCATAACAATATGACACTTTAGGGTATGTTTGGTGTGAGGGATTTATAAAGGGGTGAGAGGAGGGAAAATTTTTATGAGTTTGATTTTAAAAAAATTAAAAAAATGAGATTCTAAAATTTTAATAAAGAGTTGTAAGATGAAAGCATAAGAAAAATTAATTAAAAACTTTTAACTCCTCTTCTCTGTTTTTTTAAATCCAACTCAATCAAAAATTCTCTTCCTCTGCTCCCCTCCCCTCCTATCAAACATGCCCTTCTTCAGGTGTGAGATTTGTAAGTTGTCCAAACATATATAAGGTGTTCAGTGATACCTTATTTAGTTAGCCTCAATCAACACTGGCATATATGGTAAAGGCATAACAACAAGACAAGAATTAAAAAAACAAAGTAAGTTCAATGTATAATAATAGTGCATTGGTCAACAGTATGTAAGATTTGTAAGGTGTCCAAACCTTCACAAGCATTCTCAATTCGTTTTGTCTTTCATATTCTTTGCGTCACTAGTTAGAAATCCTTCTAACTATATGTTGGCTAGCCTTTAAAATTCACTAAGTAATTCCACTGTCCAACGACAAGAAGTTAAACATAAAGCCCAGAACACAATTTAAATACAAATTTTACCTACATTAATTGGTGCGGTCTCATTTCAAGTTCAATATACAATAAGCTTTCATTTCCAATTTAAGAAGTTATATAGTAACAAGAAAGATGCAGCTTCCAATTTACACACTCTAATCCAATTACTGAACTATATAAATCAGAATAAGTGAATTTTAAATCCAATAGATGATTTAAAGAAGGGAAAACAACTTGTGAGAGAATGGATAACTAAAGGCCTAATGGATTTGATGACTTTGATCACCTTCGAGGTCTCTAGTGGTGTCTGTGTGATTGTGTTGGTGATTCAAGGGTGGGAGTGAGAGGCAAAATTATAAAGGCAGGAGGACGATGACTCACAGGGAGACGAAGGACAAGGACGATGTTGGCAAATATTGGAAGATAATGATCAAGCCCCAGCGAACAACTATGGCAATGGCCAAGCAAAAAATGGTTAACTTCGGGTTGGGGCGTCAGCTGCATCTCAAATTCCCCTCCTCTTAAATATTTTTTTTTATATTTCTTTTAATTACTCAATTATATATAAAATGAGTGGCATGTTGATAATTTATGAGAAAAATGGTGCGGTTTTTAATTTTTTTAATGATTCTTTAGAGACTTAATACTCTAAAAATGTCACGTATTTTATGTAGAATCTAATAACCAAAAGAAATATGAAAAACGCTTGGAGGAGAATTGAAGAGCAGCTAGAGGTGCAACTGAGGTTGGCAAATGACCATCCAATGAGTCTGGATTCTCTCAGAATTCTTTTTTCTCTTTTTCTTCTCAGAATCTCATCTCCACCGTCAGATTTAAAAAAATGGATGGTCTAAATTTAATATTTATAAAACTATTATTTTAAACATAAATAAGTAAACTTACACTGTTAAAACATGATCTACTCAATTCATAACTGTAATACAAACATAAGTAATGAAAAAATTAATTTATCAAACATTATAATAATAGTTTTAGCAAATATTAATTTGAACCACTCATTTTTTGATTTAAGGGTGGAGATGAGATTCTGAGAAGAAAAAGAGAAAAAGGATTCTGAGAGTATCCTCTTCCGATAGGGCTTCTAGTTTTGGAGAGATTATGATAGGAAATACTACCAACAAAATGCAGACAATTTATTTCTTTTTTAAATCTTTTTGACCTATTGGTAGACTCATCCGGTTTTTGTAAAACAGTGAGATGCAACTAGAATAATAGTATAATTTCACTGTTGACACTGGTGATTTATTTGTCAGCTAATATTCTAATGTACATTCTTAATGGTAGATTTACTTTTAGACTGAAAATAAACTCTATTATGCAATTAAAATGATAGTATCATGTGATATCTTCCCAGGAAAGAATCCTGATCCATGATCTTGCCATCACAAGTGATCATTAGTTACCCTTCCTCATCATAATCTTCCTCTTCCTCTTCTAATCGTCTACCAAGCTGCACAAGCTGCTTAGAATCAATGGCCATCTTGTCCACGCCAAACACAGACCAGCCTGGGATTTCTTCAAGCTTGGTCTCAGTTGCAGGTTCAGGCACAGTGGCATGAGCGGAGCAGTTGAGCCAGCATTTTTATTGACATCTTCATTTGTGTTAGAATTCAAATCAATCTTAGTGAGAGACTGAGATCCTTCACCCGGAACTGCAGTATTCTCCTGTGGCGACTCCTTTGACTCTGAACCATTTTCTTCTAACACACTTGTGTTTGGATTATGGTTGCTGTTGTGTTGAACAAAGGTGCAAGGCTCTGGTTCAATCCCCTGATGATAGTTATCTCTTTCAACAGTTCGTGCACCTCGACCTCGACCTCTTCCCCTTCCAGTACTGCCAGTGTGGTTCAACCCATGCTGCCATGAGACAGACAGTATTATACAAATGCAAAAAACGAACAGAATAAAGGGGTAGGAAACATTATTCCTACGACACTAGCATGTTCTTCAAGACCATGAATGACAGACTATATAATAGAAGCTATAATTGCTGTGCATGTACTAGATTTGTGTTTCAACAGAGAATTGTTGATGGGAAATGGAATAATATTGATGTTACAAATAAATGTATACGTATTTATATGTATAACTCAAGAATGAATTATTATCATTAACAGAAGTACATTAGGCTAATAATAATCAAGAGGTATAAAAGCCCATAAAATTTCCAACCACTATTTTTCTTCTCCCATCCTATTTTTCTACCCTGAAACCTGTAAGGACACTACGTTTTCCATCTCAGTCATCACACCCACTAGACCAGTCATTCTCTAGTAATATTGAGATTATGACAATTATCTATCCATCCCGTTTCCCCTTTATCACTCAATGCTTCCCCTGGGGATGTTTGGCATAATGGAAACATTGAGATGAGAAATGCCAGTGGCTTTACTAAAAAGACAATAACGTGGAGAAGCATTGTTTTTTCTTTTTTGGTCAAAGTGGAGAAGCATTGTTTAGTAGTGATAAAAGGGGATAATAGACATTGCATAAAAAAGTATTCTTATTTTCCATGATTACATTCCTCTTTCCTTCCACCCCGACCAATAATAGCCCTGTTCTTTCTTTCTCCCTTCCCTTCAGGCCTTCCTCCTACGTTACTGGGAGTTCCAAACATTGAAACATCTGAAAAGAATTAGATTACATCTTGTACCAATAAACAACGAGTTTGATAAATAAAATAAATTCTTGTGCAATGATATTAGGGACTTTACCGTGTCAGAAACAAGTTAAATATAACTGGACATTATTTCTATTTATATATATTATCATTTGTTTCAAACATTAGATTCTCAATATTAGAGACATTATTGCGTTGGTTATTACTAGTGCATAACAGAGTGTTTGGGAGCCTAGAACTTAGGTAGTCTTGAGTCAGAGAAAAACACAACTCAGTTATAACTTATGAACCATCATCATAGAAAATAGTACGGCTAAAATGAGTTTATATACTTGATTTGACCTATCCATCACATCTAGAAAGAAAGCAAAAGAATGTATTTTATTATGATATTATAATATACTTGACCTTATGATATTATCATAGATAACAATGCCATCATCACAAAAAGTGCAAGTACCATCTTGCTCCTCTTAGATTCCTCGTCACTGTCACCGTAATTATAACCAGCTGCTTTCCTGCTAGAGCATAGGATTCTTAGGCAAATAAATAAATCATGATCAATCAAAAGGGAAAGGACAAAAAAATTTTTAACTTCAAACCTTCTCTTCGAAACAGCCTGGTCAACAGCACCAGATTCAGAATGGCCATCCCCATACCCATGACTATAGTCAGGAACCCGGCTCACAACATCCCTCAGAAAATCAAAAACATTGTAGCTTTGTACACAATGCTTTCTGCAATATAGATTATCACTGGTTAGACTAGATATTCTGCTACATACTCAATAGAAAATTTACATAGGAAAGGAAAAAAAAGTCGAATGTCAAAATCAAGAAGGTCCATAGCATTACATAATTCAATAAATCAACACAGGAAAATGTCAGATCATAAATTATGACCTCCAGGGCAGGGCTTGATCTGCCATTCTTTTGACATAGGCTTCCTAGGAGTTTTGGGCAATGGGGCATCATTTAGGCAAAAAATAATTGTCATCCACGTAAATAAGGCTGATAGTCTAGAAACACAAAAATAATTGAGTGTTGTCAAGAATGACAATAATTTATTGAACAACTCCTTACAACTCGCAAGTCAACCAGATATTGAAGAAGTTAATTTTCAAAACAATCAAAGCTTCAAGTGTATTTCATTTATCTTACAGTCCCTAAAGTTTGGTGGGTATTCAAGTGGGGAACTTTGCCCCCCAAAAAGCTAGCTATTGGGGCAGGATAACTAATAGAGTTCAACACCCACTTCAGGTGTATTCTAGAAGAAAACATGTGAATTAAGGGTGGTTTTCATGGTATCAGTTATTTTTAGTCTTATCCTAAGTTATTTAGCAGTTATGTGCTTAGTTTGTCTTAAGTTATTAGCAGTTGTGTGTTTAGTTATTTCCTACTGTACTGGCAGTCTATAAAAGCCTTTGTTGTAAGACTGTTTATTGTCAATGAAAGCACTGTTCAGGAAACTGATTCTCCCTACCTCTAGAACTTCAGATTCTGGTTCTCGATTTTTTCTTCCCCCTCTCAACTCCCTTTCTTCCCTCTATTCTCTCCCTAATCCTTTATTCTAATTCAGGTTCTATCAATAACCAACTCACTTAATACCCTCTAGTGCATCCCATACCACTCAATGACGGACATACACATCCTATACTATCAAAATTTTGGTGAAAGTTTAGATTATTTATTACATAATCCTACATGTCCTTCAACATACTGGTCCACCTCCACAGGTAACACTTTGAACGGTCTCTAAGATTCTTGACGAGAAACATAAGAAGAAAAATCATCCTAAGAGAAGACTTCTGAAACAAAGGAATCAGCTGGCTACAACTCATTCTAATCAATAAACTCACTTTGAGCTATATCCAACATCTGTTAAAGTCTCTAAAATGCAAAGTATATATAAAAAGTAGAGATAAGGGTATGAGTATCAGATACAACACAATATAATAAGTGAAAGATGAGTATACGACAGTTTCTAAAATTTTAAAATATGGGTATGAAAGGTGTATAGACCCACACAAAAATAAGATAAGTAAAAAACATAAAAGAAAATTGAATTTTAAACAAGCATTTCATTTTTTTTTTTTAAATGATTATAGAAAGCCACTTACAAGAGTATTAAATACCTTAAAAATAGTTTCAAGCCAAATTACATGTCAATTTTCATCTCCATTTACATCACTTATATTCTCCATATGATTTTCTGTCATTGTGAAACTTTTCAAAATGTTTTGAAACGTAGAGCAAAAACACAATACAGATGCTAGATTACGATATGCATATCATATCAAATAAGATAGAGCTATCCTCTTTTTTGAAGTATCAATGTGAAAAAATAAAAAATGCTTGTACTTACTTCATCTACCAATTGAAAAGCAGACATGTAAATCAATTAAATCACCAGCAAAAATAGAGAACCATGGGCAGAAAATCCAACTTCTGCGACATTATTCAATGTTCTTGAGCTAATCCAATTTAATAGCAAGAGAATTTCTTCATAATATATATCATTTTAGTCCTTGACTTACAGATGCAATGCACTCACGGTCTTTGCTCCTCTACGAAGAGTTATTCATATCAAAGATCTTGCAAAAATAGCTCTAGGGCTTTTGCTGCAAAAGGGTCAAGAGTGTTGTCAGCCATATATAACTGATAAGGACTTGAAGGGATAACTAGACAGTAAAGTGAAGAAACTCACAGACTAAAACAGGCACTGCTAGTGCTATTTTTCCAATATCTTCATCTGCTTGCATTATCTTCTTTATTCGAGCCTGCAGGTCAATGCTTTCATAGTGAAACAGTTTGCTTGTACAAGATCTAATTCCTTATATAATGTAGAAGATGGAAGGATCCAATAGAATCAAAATTACAGCTTAACAACTCCATGCTGATTGGGAAAAACTTCATAAGAATGAACAATAGTTTTATCAGACATTTAATCTAATCTATATCCCCATCTTTCCTCCTCTCTCCTTGCCATACCTTTTGAGATATTTTTACTCGTCACTTGGATCTCTAATAAATAAATCATAATAGAAGCCAGACAGGTAAAAATTCAGTTTGATAAATAATGTGAAAATGTGTTGGTCTTACTGCAAAGTTCCTTTATAGGCACTAACAAAACTAATTTCCATACTAAATTTCATCGTAGAACCCAAAGCAGGCCAATAATCTAACAGAAATATCATAGAGCTTCTCAGTGCCCACAAGACAAAAGAATGAACCATTTCAATTATAAAGGTTTTCCCGAAATGGTACGAAATTATAATATTACTGATCGATAACTCAGCCCAGGATGTTCAAATTACGCAAAACAGTTTAAATTGCAGAACTTCTTGCTTTTTTAATAAATTTCCGAGCTACCGAACAACATTGCACAATCCAAAAGCCAAAGAAAAAAATTAGTAAGAGAAGCAGGATTAACTTACCGCAGGAAAACGGGTATCAAGCTTCTTCCTCATAGGTGCAGACTTATGTCACTAAATTAGAACCAAGAGATGAGAGAGAAAATGGAACCCGCAACAACAGAGGATGGGAAGTTCAGAACAAAATGATTGCTAACATCGTTCGAACAAACACACAAAATCAAGGAAACTCATCTCAGATCCGAAAATACTCGGTAAACACAGCGAGCTTTTGATGAAATTGAATGGCTAAACTATGAATTTGAAGAACGAATAGAAATTACGATAAAAAGGAGCACAAGAAAATTGGATTGACGGCTAGTCATGAACAAAAAGACAACCCAACCAATAAATATATCAGTTAAACTTCAAAATGTTAAATTGGTTTTGCTAACAATAAAACTAATGAAATTAATAAAAAAGAATATAATAATTGATAATTCAGATTTTTAAAAAATCATTGATTTTGGATTTTAAAGTTCAAATAATATTTATTTATCTTTTTTTCATAATAATGTGATGCATGCGTATTCTTAATCTTAAATAAAGGAAGAGGTTAGGAAAATTTCCCATTAAAAAAATGGGAAAATTCCTAAAAAAGAATTTCAAAATAGTGAAAGTACAGAAAAGTGATTTGAATATGCATATTTCAATAGAAATGTTAATGCCTGAATTGGCATTTTCAAAATTTAAATGAAATTACACATTTGGCCCTCAAATCTTCCTCCTTCCTCCTTCCTCCTTCCTCTTTCCTCTTCCTCTTCCTCTGCCGCCACCGACGTCGTCGTGGTCAAGCGAAGCAAATCCACAGCCACACCTAGAAGAGGTATGCTCTTAGATGACTCAGGGGATAGTCCTAGAAAGAGAAATGGGTTCTGGTCTTTTCTTCATCTTTCTTCCAAGTCATCCTCCTCCTCTGTTTCTAAGACAAAATCGAAGGCGAAGAGCTTTAGAGACGAAAATAATAATAGCCCCTTCTCTGGCAAGAAGAAGGAGAAGTACGAGGATTATTCATCATCTTTGGTAAGAAGAATATTGATTCAAGTTATAAATTGTGCTTTATAGAAATTGATAGCATTTGTCGCTTTTTTGGGTTTGCTAATATGCTGGAAATACACTTGTGAAAGGGGAAGTGAAGAGGAAGGCGGTGGTAGAGAAAGAAAGACAATAGTGAAAGCCTTATCCGAACTCGTGAAAATCTTATATGAACTTGTGAAAGCATTATCCAAACTCGTGAAACCCTTTTCAAAATTGAATTTTGATTTGCAAGTGTTTAAAACTTGATCAAAACTTCTGAAATTATTTTCAAACTTTGTGAAAACCTTATTCGAACTTCTGAAATCTCTATCAGAACTTGTGAAAACCCTTATCAAATCTTTTGAATTTTGATTTGCAACTTGTGAAATTCTTTAAGGAAGTTATGAAATTCTTTTCAATACTTATGAAACCCTTATCAAATATTGTGAATTTTGATTTGCAACTTGTGAAACATTGAAGTAGGGTTTTAGTTTTGTTTTTCTGAACTGATGAAACAGAAAAGTGGTGAACTGATACTTTGTTTATTTATTTGTTGCAGGGCACTTAGCAAGTTGTGCAAAAGAGTTGTTTTGTTATTTTCATGAATATACTGTCATGACCTTCGTGTCAGTATGTAATTGCATACCCCATTATTTTGTAAGCAAAGTATGGGGTGGAAGAACAATGATATTGTCCACTTATCATTTAATATGATAATACAATTCCACTATCATGGCCTTGCTGTTGTTTAGATAAGAAAGTTGCGAAAGTACTGAAGCAACTTGTGAAATTCTTATGAGAACGTGTGAAAACCTAATCCTAAATTGACAAACGCTTATTTGAATTTGGGAAAATCAGTTTAATCTCTGAGGAATTTGGATTGTAACTTGCGAAAGTACGAAAGCAACTTGTGAAATGCTTATGAGAACTAACAAAAACCTAATCCTAAACTGACAAACGCTTATTTGAATTTGGGAAAACCAGTTTAATCTCTAGGGAATATGGATTCCAAGTTGCGAAAAGTACCGAAGCAAATTGTGAAATTCCTACCAGAACTTGTGAAAAGCTAATCCGAAATTGATAAACGCTTATTTGAATTTGGGAAAATCAGTTTAATCTCTGGGGAAATTTGGATTCCAAGTTGCGAAAGTACTGAAGCAACTTGTGAAATTCTTATGAGAACTTGGGAAAAGTTAATTCAAAATTGACAAACACTTATTTGAATTTGGGAAAACCAGTTCAATCTCTAGGGAATTTGGATTGTAAGTTGAAAAAGTATTGAATTATATATAGGGCGATCAATCTTGTTCTAAAGCTCTGAATCTGAGCTTATACTAAAGAAGAAGAGGTTCGTTAGTGACAAACCTATGTGTTCTTCAACCAACTTCTCAAGGAGGAGCTTAGACCTGAGAATCATCGCAGGCGGAAGAACACTGATGTGGGAACTACAGAAATTGTAGAAGATGCAAGCCCTAATTGATGGGGGAGCTGTATATGGTGGTAGAGATCGAAGATCTAAAGGCCGTCGTTGCTAGAGGAGGTTACTGTCGCCATTGTTGGAGGAGAAGATGATTTTGTCGAAGGATGGAGAAGATGATTTTGCCAAAGGTGTTGGTATAATTTTCTTTTGATTTCAAAAATGACAAATCAGGCACTAACACTTCTCTAGTATTATGAATATTGAAAGCACTTTTTTGTCTTTTAATATTTTTAAAGTTCTTTATAAGGGATTTTCCCTTAAAAAATTTAGAATTGCATTAATTTGTTAGTTGAGGTGATAAGCAGTTTTACCCTCTTAGAGAAGAGAACACAAGTTTGAATTCAAGAAGATGTTAAGAGAGGCAAAAACTCTTCTTCATCACCTCAACCAAAAAACAAAATTATTGTTGATAAGGACCTACCATAGAGCAACATTACTTTGTATATACAAATTTAATAAAGCAAAATTATTTGTTTGAGTATAAAATATTTGTAGACGCTCACCAATAATATTTTCATCAAGTCCCCTTTGAAAATTTTATTACAGAGGAGAACCTATGCGAGAGCAACGTTGCCCTATGGATTCAAGTTTTAGACAGCAATGTTGTTTTTTGTGTATACAAAATTTCCAAGCCCTTCTCACTAATAAATTTTCAATGGGGATCCATCTTCTCTCAATAAATTTAGTTTAAATTAAATACAGTTTTTTATAGGGGTATTCAGAATTTTTCCATCTCGGTCCGGAGCAATTGGGACGTGAAAATTTGAGATCGAGAAAAAGTTTTTTGGGATTGGGAACCTGATCTCAAATATATATATATATTTAAAAAAATTACGTAAAAACTATATTCTGTCTGTCTACAGTTTTATGCTTGGTTAAAAAGGTATTACTATTGGGACTAATTTAATAATCATGACATCCATATTTCTTTTCCTGCCAGCCTGTTAGTTTGTTTCTACGTTTTGCTGCTCTATCATTGGACTTTTGAATGAATAAACAAGATTTCAAACCCAAATCATTATATTTATGTTGCAAATCAAGTGAGGAGTTATTACAATTTTTGAATTGATGCTGGATAAATTTTGGATTTCATATAGATTCTGGAGCATTGCTTGCTTTGAGATTTTTAGGGAATTTCTGATCCTGACTCGAGAAATCCTGATCTCCATCGGAATGGGAATTTTTTGGGACTGGGATTGGGAATGATTTCCCTTCCCGAGTCTTCTTCGGGATTGGGATCAGGAATAGGGTTTCCTGATCCCGTCCAGAGAACACCCGTAGCTTTTTATTGTTATTTTTACCTTTTTTTAAAAAAAAGTAATCCCTTCATCACTATTTATAAGATCTCATTAACCAAATTGGGTTATTCAAGAAAGAAATGAAATTAGTTAAAAGTAATAAATATATAGGAATAACATTTTTTCCAAATATACCTTATTTATGAGTGGGTAAATGAGAAAAATATGATGAAAGAGAATGTATGAAGCAAAATGACTATGAAAAAAAATGTACTTACAGACAAAGTCAAAGACAATCTTAATTATAAAAAGGACAGAGATCATTTTAGGGGAAAAAAAGACCTCATAAATGGGGATTGATAGAGCACTTTTATTAACTTTTGTGCAAATCACATGGGAGCTAGCCTTTTGTTGGAAGAAAAAAATTAAAAGAAAATTAAAAAAAAGGGAAAATGACACCTAGGTCCCAAGCTACAGAAAAAATATCAGAAAAGTCCCTAGGGACTTTTCTGACATGAATTCCCAATGTCCATTTACACAAATACCCCCACTGAAATAACAACAACAAAAGCACCAGAGGAGAGGAGGGAAGACGCGTTTTTGGGATTAAGGAGAAAGAGAGAAGTGGACAGAAGGGATGCACGCGCGTTGGAGGTGCAACATTGAAGGGATCCAACATGGTGTTAATGTCGTTAGGAATATCTTCTTCTGCATCATCCATCTACGGGTAGCGAGGTACAACAGCGAACTGATTTTTTTTTATGTTTGAAAGTTGGTTGAATTGAGATTGAGGGGTTGGTCAAAGGTTGAAGCTTGGGCTTAAAAATGGAGTAAGTGGTAGGTGGTAGATAAGAAATGCTAAGAATTTGCCACACATATGATCTTGATCATTGAAGTTGGGGTTTAACCTTGGGGTGGGTTGTGTTTATGTTAGAGTGCTTTGTTTTTATGGCATGGTTACAGAGGAGCTGCTATTTTTTAAGTGAGAATGGTGAATGTAATTGTTCTTCTTTGCTATGAAAACACTAAAATGAAAACAAAAAATTGTTGTAAATTTGTGCAGATGTAGTTGTTAATATGGAAGTTGTTGTTGTTAATACAAAACCTCTGCTGTGCTCTATTTTTGGGCAACCAAACAGAGGTGTGATGTACATTCTCGCTAGCATGATGATAAAAAATGCTAATATGATGATAAAAAAAGTGTTGTTGATGTGTTGTAAATTTTTGCATATGTAGTTGTAAATATTGCTGTAGAAGTTGTTAATATGAAGTTTGACCTGTGCTATATTTTTGGGGAAGCAAACAAAGGTGTGAGTGTGATTTTTGTTATTAGAAAATGCTGATATGATGATAAAAAAGGTGTTGTTAACGTGTTGTAAATTTGTGCAGATGTAGTTGTAAATATTGCTGTGGAAGTTTTAATACGAAGTTTGACCTGTGCTCTATTTTTGGGGAAGCAAACAAAGGTGTGAGTGTAGTTTGTGTTATTAGAAAATGCTGATATGATGATAAAAAAGTGTTGTTAACGTGTTGTAAATTTGTGCAGATGTATTTGTAAATATTGCTGTGGAAGTTGTTAATACGAAATTTGACTTATGCTCTGTTTTTGGGGAAGCAAGCAGAGGTGTGAGTGTGGTTTGTGTTATTAGAAAATGCTGATATGATGATAAAAAAGTGTTGTTAATGTGTTGTAAATTTGTGTAGATGTAGTTGTAAATATTGCTGTGGAAGTTGTTAATTCGTACAGAACCTTTGCTCTATTTTTTGGGAAGCAAACAGAGGTGTGCTGTCCATTCTCGCTGGCAACCAACAAATGAAGAGAAAGAAATACATGTAGCATTTGAGATGTTATTTTGTAGTATAAGCTAGTTGTTGTGTACATCTGTTGATATTTTGTAGGAATGCTTTGTTGCAAAAAATGCACTCATGTAGTACTCATGTAATGAGACGTTTAACAACATCATGAGTTATTTTGGCAACTTAATCAGTTATTTTCACAACATGTAATTATGGAATGATTTACTTTCAAGTTTGCCAAGTGCGGACTTTAACAACACATTATGCATATGTTTATAACATATTTAGTAATTTTTATAAATTGTTTAACAGGTCAAGGAAACAACTTCTTTACACACCAAGGTGACCACACCACTTTTTTTTTGGTTTACAACTCGATATGCATGTTTTCACACACTGAAAGTCATTTTAACAACTATATTCTTATGATGATGACTATAGCAAGTTGCATTGTTTACAACAGCGAACACTTATTTTACAATATGATCAATCATTTTAACAACGAATAAGCATGTATCCAAATGAAACTACAATTAACACAAAAAATGGGATTGTCCACTACTTTGTGTAGTTCTAACAACAGCTTAAGTTATTTTTTCAACTTCTGAAGTTAATTTTATAACTTATATCTACCATTGCACTAGGAAAAGATCTTGGTCCATAGCAAGTTTAACTCTATGGATGGTGTTGCTTACAACTGCTAACTCTTAGTTTACAATAAGATGAGGCATTTTAACAACGTCTAAGCACGTGGCCACATGTAAAGCCACTGAACACTGAAGATGGGAAGAGTTAACTATTCTGTGTAGTGTTTACAACATCTTCAGTTATGTTTACAACATGTTTAGTTATGTTTACAACTTATTAAGTTATGTTTACAACTAATTTCTACCGTTACACTAGGGCAATAACTTGGGCCATATCAGTAAGTTCAACACTATATTGCTATCACTTCTGTCATTATTTACAACGTTTATTGCTTCTTTCACAACATTATTAGGCATTTTAACAACTTCCTCTAGCACCCCTTCATCATCTACAAGATCCACAAATGTTGATGTATCAAGGGTAACTTTGAACTTCATTTGGATTTCATTATTTTCATGAGAATCTGCAACACAAACTTCGTATTAACAACTTCCTCAGCAATATTTACAACTATATCTGCACAAATTTACAACACGTTAATAAAACTTTTTTTTATCATCATATCAGCATTTTTTAATAACACAAACCACACTCACACCTTTGTTTGCTTCCCCAAAAACAGAGCACAATTCAAACTTTGTATTAACAACTTCTACAACAATATTTACAACTACATCTGTACAAATTTACAATACGTTAACAACATTTTTTTATCATCATATCAGCATTTTCTGAAAATACAAACCACACTCACACCTCTGTTTGCTTCCCCAAAAATAGAGCACAGGTCAAACTTCGTATTAACAACTTCCACAGCAATATTTACAACTACATCTGCACAAATTTACAACACGTTAACAATACTTTTTTTTATCATCATACCATCATTTTCTAATAACACAAACCATACTCACACCTTTGTTTGCTTCCCTAAAAACATAGTATAGGTCAAACTTTGTATTAACAACTTCTACAGTAATATTTACAACTAAATCTGCACAAATTTACAACACGTTAACAACACTTTTTTTATCATCATATTAGCATTTTTTATCATTATGCCAGCGAGAATGTACATCACACCTTTGTTTGGTTGCCCAAAAACAGAGCACAGTAGAGGTTCTGTATTAACAACAACAACTGCCATATTAACAACTACATCTGCATAAATTTACAACAATTTTTTGTTTTCATTTCAACGTTTTCACAGCAAAGAAGAACAATTACATTCACCATTCTCACTTAAAAAAAAAAAGCAACTCCTCTATAACCATGCCACAAAAACCGAGCACTCTAACATAAACACAACCCACCTAAGGTTAAACCCCAACTTCAATGATCAAGATCATATGTGTGGAAAATTCTTAGCATTTTTTGTCTACCACCTACCACTTACTCCATTTTTGAGCCCAAGCTCCAACCTTTGACCAACCCTTCAATCTCAATCCAACCAACTTTCAAACAGAAAAAAAAAATCAGTTCACTGCTGTACCACGCCACCCGTAGATGGAGGATGCAGAAGAAGATATTCCCAACGACATTAACACCACGTTGTATCCCTTCAATGTTGCACCTCCAACTCGCGTGCATCCCGTCTGTCCATTTCTCTCTTTCTCCTTAATCCTAAAAACGCATGTTCCCTCCTCTCCTCTGGTGCTTTTTTTAGTTATTTTAGTTGGGGTATTTGTGTAAATGGATATTGGGAATTCATTTCAGAAAAGTCCCATTGACTTTTCAAAGGGACTTTTCAGGTATTTTTTCTGTAGCTTGGGACTTAGGTGTCATTTTCCCAATAAAAAATTAAAGTGGGATTAGGGATTGAGTTATTTGTTTTTTTAACCTGAGAATGATTTGTTTATATGCATTAATTTTATTTTCATATACATGAGCATTTTTTTTGCCCAAACATATACATTAGTACTACTTAATAATAATATAACATTTGTAATTGCATTATAATTCGTTGCCAGAAAAAGAAAAAAAGGTGACCGTGGATAAGTATCGAGTAAATAAGGTTGGTGTTTGATTTTTTGATCATTTATTTTATTTATTAGTTAATTCTGTTTTTTATGTTTAGAAAATTTAAGATTAGAAATAAGTGGAGGTTCCACGTTGAATCACCTTATGTGCATGTAGGATAGAGCCGGTAATACGGGCTCAACCCGTGAGCCCGTGGGTTTTAACGAGTTAGGGTTGGGAAAATCCCAACCCGAAAAAATGCGGGCCGCACAGGCCCACACCGTATAGCCTGCGGGTTGATGCGGGCCAGCCCGCGAGTTGGCCCACAAATTTTTTTTACATATAATAATTTTACAAAACTTATAAGTTTTCCACTCCTATCTTGGTACCTCCCAATCCAAAAAGAAAAAATCTTAGCCTCTTCCCTTCTTCTTTAAACAAAATTATTATATCTTAGTTGTTTGAGGATGAGTTTATGTTTTGTTTATAAACTTTGGCAAATTTGATAACTTTATCTCTTGAATTGTAGATTATGTTATAATTCTTATAAGAGAAATGATTGATGCTAGGAAAATAAATTTAATGACTCATATATATGTGTTTCATATTTTCGACATTCTTTAAAAAATAGGAATTTTTTTTTTTTCAAAAAAAAAGTGGGCCCGTGGGCTTGCCTGCAACCCTCACACTGCGGGTTAGGGTTGGCATTTTGCCAGCCCGCAGAAGTGCGGGCCGCATAGGCCCTCACCGCGTAGGCCATGGGTTAGCCCACATTCCCAACTCTAACATAGGAGTAGTAGTTGTTTTTCAAATTTGATTATTATAAAAAAATGACAAAAATATGCTTTGTAATATTGACTATAAATAGGCTCATAGCCCTGAGCAATAGAACATTGAATTTTACAGAGTGAACCTACATGTGGAGATTCTCTTAGGGTACTATTGAAAGTAAGCGTGAAATACTTGCTCAAGCTTTCTAGTAGACATTTTCTGTCTTATTTCTTTATTATGTTTTTATTGACTCGGGTGCTAGCATTTTGGCATTAGAGCCTCGTCGATCAACATAGTGACCACTCACTCTTTGCATGCAAATCCAAACCATGGTGAAAATTCATTCGCCGAGGATCTTTTGGCGACTATTGCATCGCGTCTTAAGACCTTGGACGTTCTACATGAAAAAGTGGCAGCATTGGAGGCTATGTCCATTTGCAGAGACATAGCAAAACAATGTTCTTACTGGGACGTTGATAGTAAGGATGATCTTGAGTCCTCTTATAGGCGTCAACTTCCTTACACAAAGCTAGAGTTGCTGAAGTTTAGTGGAGGAGACCCATGGCGGTGGATTTTGATAGTTGAGAAGTACTTTTGGTATTACAAAACACCTGAAGAACTGAAGGTTGAGGTTACATTGACGTACCTTGAAGGTGACGTACTTGACTTATTCTCCTAAATCAACAAGTGCAGTGTAGTGAACCGGTCAGAATTATTCAAAACCTTGCCAAAATAGTACGGACCTCCAGAGTACTAGAACCCCGATGAATTCCTTTACAACAAATGACAAACAGGGTTGGTCTCTAATAATTGTGGAGAATTCTTGAAACAATTGTTGAGGGTTAAAAATTGGCCTGGGCACTACTTTTTAGGTGTTTTCATCAATGGTCTGAAGGACAAATTGAAGTCAGACATGCGCATCCATAAGCCGAGTCAGTGTATAGGGCAACTAGTGTAACACCTTATTCTCGTAATCAATCAGATAAACTTATACACAATAAGTCTGAACCACTTTCATAAAACCGTTTTAAATTCTCAATCTCAAGATAGGATTTGAACCTGTAGTTGAGTGGTTTTTTCTGAATATTTCAAAATTTTGTGGAAGCGTCTTATAGCGGTTCGTAAATTCATCGTTACTCATTGATTCTTATCTCTATTCAATTCAATCATAGTGATTCGCTGCTCATATCTCTGCTTATTCTTAACTAATTCATTTAGTCTTGAGTACATACATTGATCATTCATGGCATGTTTATACAATAATGAAAAATGCAATAATTTATACATAACAAACTATCACGTGAAATTCTTCAATTCGCCATCGCTCTTCTTTCTTGTATATCTTTATGCACTCTTCTTTACTTCATCACACATGTATGGTTGGTTGGGGGAGTGAGATTCAAGAGAATCTCAATAGGAAATAGTTACCATAATGCATGCATGATAGATGTTATGTGCATGATATGTTAGCTTTAACTAGATGCATGCCCCATAATGACATTTTTGCATGCTCAATGTTTCATGCAACAAAACTATGGCCACAGTATAAACAGAAACAGAGCTTTATTATTCAAATATGCTCTACATAATCAAGTAAAGCAATAATGTATATCACTACATAAGTAGACATATCAACTACATGCAAATAAGGTAAGTTCCCTACCTCTTGTCTTGAGTCCTCCTCTTGTACCTTTACTCTAACCATTGTAGCTTCTTGGAAATCATCTCATTTCTTCTTCCTTGACCTCTCATGACCCTAGATACCCAATCACATCATGCTGGTTATCATTTGAGTTCTTTAAGTAGCTATTAGAAGCTCAAACAAATGCCTAAAAGGGGTATTGAGAGCTAGACCAACCACCGCCTTTCAAACATACAAAATGCTGAATAGATGGTCAGAAACTTTTGGGCCCCGATCAAGAGCCTTCTAGCTGCGGCCAAGAAAATTTCTGTTTCTTGGCTGAACTTCTAAAAATCATAACTAAATCTACAAAAATCGAAATGGCGTGATTCCAAGTCTTACTTGAAGCTTTTAAGTCCTCTATACAGGAAAAATATTAACCACTGTCATCTACATCCACAAAAATATAGAATTCAATGAATTCCCATACCGTTCTAGAATCACATCAAGAAACAGGGCGCAACTACAAAAATCCATAACTTTTAATCCACTGGTCCAAATATCTTATAATACCTATCAAATTAAAGCCCAAGATGTCTACCTTAATCTTGGAAAGTTTCATAACATTTGGACCAGGTTTAGCTAATCAAAATTTCACAACAAACAGACTGCCTCCCAGAAACTTAAATCCAGCAATCAATAGTTTTGCAATTCTACTATCAAACATGTCTAATATTATCACTAATCCTCATAGAACATCAATTTCATGCTTAAAACAACATATAACCCTAAAATCATAGCTTAGAAGAAATCATAGGTCAGCATCACAAAATCCATAAAACTCTACCAAACAACACAATATTCAGCTTAAATCGAAGGTTATACATACCTCTAGTCGATTCCACAACTGATTCTTGATTTTAGCAGCACTTTCCCTAGGTAGAAGGCTCTAAACATCTCTGATCAAGAATCTAAAACCATAGAAAGAAAGTTCTCGTTGAGTAGAGCTACACTAGAGAAGACTCTGGAAGCTGGAAACGCCGAATTGGGGGTGAAATCGGATCCGGAACTCAGAAATTTTCACTATTTACCCTCCTTCTCTCTTCTTTCTCTTTTCCAGCTATTTCTCTCTCTCTTCTATGGGCTGCACGAAAATTATGAGGAGGAAGGGAGTTTTAAAGGTTTATCTTCATCCAACTTCAATTAACTTGGCCCACAATGTACTACTTGTCACAATCTTGTGGCTCCTTGAAAAGCAAGTGGTTAATTACTCAACTATGGTTGGTTTACTTGGATTAAACTTTCTTGCCCCCTACTTTAGCCAACAACTATCCCAATTAAAGGGAAACATAAATGTTTGCTTGCTTTATTGGTCAAATGACCATTTTGCCCTTACATTTATTTCTATCTTCATACTAGCTAGAAAACTGGACAAAATTTTCATTAAACTTTGAAAATTCATATCTTTATTTATAGATATTCAATTGGTGTGATTCCAAAGGCTATATGACCCTTATTAAGTCTATTTTGAAGTAAAAATATAGCCTTTAGCCAACTGAAAGCTCACAATTCCCAAAATTGCCAATTTTGGACGCTGTCACAGAAGCTGGCTAGTTTCACTGGGCTAAATTCAAAAATTCATAACTCTTTGTATACAACTCCAAATGACCTACATGACCTATCAAATTAAAGCTTGATAAGTCTAGTTTTATACTAGAAAATATCATAGGCATTAAACATTATTTTCCTATTCAAAAATGTCACACAATTAGGCTGCCACGCAAGAAAAATGCACTAGCAGCAAATCCTCATTCTTGGGACCCGTACTAAACCAGGACTTAGTGGTCCAATTGATTTAGGCTTATTCTCAAGCCTCAAATCCCAAAATTTGGGATATTACAACTAGCTTGGCACTTGAGTATGAATCAAAGTTAAAGTTACTAGTGAGCCTAAGCCCACTAACTCAAACCCTTCTATTTGCATGAGTTATGATATGAGAGATTCTAGGAGTGTCATGCCCTTATCCATAAACACCACACGGAACCCAAGCAAGGTTTCCTCGTACTTCCAGCCTCGGCCTCTCCTCTCATTGTCTGAGCATCAGCGCCATCGGGAAAAGGGACTATGCTTCTTATGTAGGGAGATTTTTAGACTGGGTCATCACTGCTTGAGCTCCTTCTTGTTGATGGACATCATGAAAGAGGGAAAAGAAGTTTTGCTACTCATAACTAAAGAAGTAGTGGCAAAAGTCATTGGGGAGGAAGCTGAGATCTCTTTAACGTAATTTTGGGTAAATCTTCGACCTCTACTATGAAGCTTCAAGGTACCTTACAGGGGCAAAGGTTTCTGATTTTGGTAGATAGTGGGTTGACCCACAACTTTATTTCCAAAGCGTTGGTTGCCGACCTTGAACTCCCAGCACACAATGTCCCTATTTTTGGTGTTCAAATTGGTAATGGCAGTATGGTCAGATGTCATTGGATATGTTCTAATCTTGAAGTTAAAGTTTTTGATTTAAAGATCAAACAAGATTTCTTTCCCTTCTCTCTTAGCGATATAGATTCAGTGTTGGGAATTAAATGGTTAGCTTCCTTAAACATCGTAGAAGCAAACTTTAAGATGTTTATGATCTTTTGGGTGGAGGGAAAGAAGTATAAGTTGTAGGGAATTGCTTTAGAGGCCACTGCTCCTATTTTCCTTCAAAGCTTAGTATTGGCTCTCCAAGGAATATAATGCAGTAGCTTTAAATTTGGACTCTCTGTGTCATGAATTTGCTGATGTGTATGCAGAACCCACAATGCTACCTCCCTCATGGAATCATTATCATTCTATTTTGTTTTTGCCAGATGTGACTCCACCAAATTTGAGACCATATAGGTACCCACATGGTCAACAAGATGAAATAGAGAAGCAGATTGATGAGCTGTTAGAACGTGGGTTTATACGTCCTAGTTGCAGCCCTGTCTTGCTAGTTAGTAAAAAGGATAGATCTTGGCACCTCTATGTGGATTACTGTAAGGCCCCAAAATTTGATTAAGGGCTAATGATAATTATTGAGAATGATTGGTGAATTAAAGATAATCTGAGACCTGAATTAATTATTGGAAATGCTTAACACCCTGTATTTTAGCATAATTATATGACAAAGTAATTTTGGAAGCTAAAATAGGGGTAAACGGCGCATGGAAGAAGGAAAAGAATTTAATTATATGTTATGTGGCAATTTAAGTTAATATGCCATACTTAGTGGAAAAATTGAAAGTTGAACGGTGTTTTCAGTGAAATTGCCTGCGAGGCAGTGAGTTTGTCATGTGGTTTTGGAAAACCAAATGATGAGAAAAAATTATGAAATTTTACAAGATGCAATTAGACATCATAAGCTTTAATTTGATACATATATGAATCAATTCAAGCTATGTACAAAAACATATGAATTTTTGAAGTTAGCCCAAAAAATCTGGAAAGTTTCTGGAGCAGCGGTCAAAGATTGAAAATATGGGAATAATATGATCCTAGCTAGTAAAATTTCATATTTTGCCTTTAAACTAGACTCAATAAGGTTTCCATAGCCTTTGGAATCACTCCAAAACGATGTCTACAAAATTAGTTATAATTTTTCAAAGTTAAGGTAGAAAATCTGCCAGAATTGGCATTATTCCGAAAATTAAAAATAAAATGTGTTAGAAATTGATTAATGGAATTAAAATTCCAAGTGTCATGATCATATAAGGAGGGGATTAAATTATAACGGATTTGTATGAGCACATGTCAAATTGCATTAAAATAATGCTACATGGATAAATAATGATGAAATGGTATGCTACCTTGAGTGTAAGAATTGGTCTAGTTGGAAGAGTAATGGTTTAGTTGGAGCATGATAAGGGGGAGCACGTTTTTCAAGAGCTAACCAAGGGAGAAGGATAGTTCAATGTTAAGGAGTGTTAAAGGGAGAATTATGAATGGAGTATGGGTGGAAGCATGGATGGAAGTATGGTGATTGGCAAGTGTCACCATGTCAACCCTTGATGAGATCAATGGTGTAGAATGAAGGGAGAAAAATTTATGAAGCCATTCCTTCCTCTTTCCTTTATGCCTTTTCGTTTTGCGCCAAGAGAAAAGAGAGAGAGAGAGAAGCTTAAAGGAACTCAAGCTTTAGCGAGAAGGAGGAAAAGAAAGATCAAAGTATGTTTGTGATTTCTTAAGATTCCTTTAAAACTTGTATAAGCTTCTTCTCTAATCTCTATTTCTCTATGAAATCCATGGTTTAGCAAGCTCATCTTGAGCCCAAGGAGAGAGAGAGGAGGACATCTAGAGAGAGAAAACTCAAGAGGTAACTTCACAAATCCTAAAACTATGCTGTATGTGGTTGTTGTTGATGATTGTGGTTGGATTTGGTTATTTTGTTAAGTTTGTAAATTTGGAAATTCCTAACCCTAAGGGGTTATGCTACCCAAATTTCTTTGAATCATGGTTAAGATGTGTTTAAATATGTTAATAAAGGTTAGAAGTGGAAAAGTACAAGTTTTGGAAGCTAAAACACAAAATTCCACTTTTTCCATTTTTCTTGAAAATTTTGGCCAGCTTTATTTTAGGGGGTAGGAGCTAGATTTTTATGAAATAAATGGTTTCGTTGGATTTAGTGGGTAAAAATAGGTGGGGTTACAGTTGGTCACTTTTTCAGAAAAGGTTGAAAAAGCGTAATTATGAAAATGCCCCTAAAATGCCTAAACCAATTTCTTAATTTAACATTGAATTTGGTAATTTCAAGCCCGGAAATGGATTCCTTGGGTGAAAATACATCAGGATAGCCCTAGTCAAAATTTTGGGAAAACATGTCATCGGGCCGGGTAGGCAGGGCCAGGCCGGGGTCCTGGGGCATTTTGATAAATTTTCACCATAAACTAATATAACTACAAGAAATACTATGGAAGAGTCTAAAATGATACTCGGATGGGTTATGACTTATTTCTTGTACATTAAATATTTTAGGACTGAGTCAGAAGTCGGAAGTCGGAAGCAGCATGTTTTATGAGGCATAGTAAAAAGGATGATCTTTGAGATAGTACTTCCCAACCCTTTAGATAGTTGTTTGGACTTCTAGTAGCCACCTAAGGGACTTTAATGATAACCAAATCTAAGTGTTTTGAAGTCATTGAAGTATTGGGATAAGTGATAACTTGACGTCCTTAATTATAACTTTAGGATTTGATATTTTCCCTGAGTGTAGAAGGCCTGTGCTTGATCAAGAACGGAGAGACCAAGGTAGTGACACTTTATCCTATATCATGTGTAATGCATTGCTTGTTTGATATTTATCATTGAATGTATGAGAGGACGTGGCGGTAAGCCCGGCCTTGAATACGGGACGTAGCGTGAGCTCGGCCTAGAATGATTGAAGGGACGTGATGGTTAGCCCGGCCTTGAATATTGTTATTGCTGTATTGTGATATATGCTTACATGCTTTGTTTAATTATGCATCATATACGTAAATTGTTGCTACTGAGATTCTTTTGAATCTTACTCTTTCTAATGAACAATTTTAGCCAGGGCATGTGGATCAAGAGGTAAGCAAGTGGATAAGGGCGACTAGGATTGCCGGTAGTAGTCTTAGTTTTTTTTGGTTTTGGTTATCATTTTGGGATAACTGTATATATTGGTTTGACCATAGATTTGCAGTTATTGTGTAATCCCCAATATGGGAAACTGAGATGGGCAATGATGCCCTATAAAACTCTTGGATTAATGATATTATTTCAAGTGAACGCAGGAATTTTGTTAGCACTCTGATATTGTATATGTGACAAACCAAATAGGCCAATTGCTTTTATTTAAAAATGAATGGAGATCTCATAGTACAGGTTTTGTAAAAAGTTTTTAATTATCCTTGATCTCTTTTTCAATTATAAACGGTGTTTAAACACTAATTACGGCCTTGATGACAACGGGGGTTACAATTACCGTTGTCTCAACTGGATCACTATTCTAAATAAGTACCAAATTCCGAACCTAGATGAACTTTATGGTGCTGTATTTATCTCAAAAGTTGACTTACGTTCGAGTTACCATCAAATTAGAGTGCTTCCTTCTAATATTCCAAAGACTACGTTTCATACTCACTCGAGTCATTATGAATTTATTTTTATGCCGTTTGGATTAACTAATACACATGCTACTTTTCAGTCTACTATGAATGATCTATTTAGACCTTACTTAAGGAAGTTTGTGCTTGTATTTTTTGATGACATCTTGGTGTATAATGCAACTGCCTAGGAACATTTCAAGCACCTTCAGGTTGTTTTCCAAGTATTGCAACAATATTCCTTTTTTACAAATATGAAGAAATGCTCCCTTAGGCAAGCAAAAATGAGTACTTAGGCCATATGGTTTCTACTGTTGGCATGGAGGTAACCTTGAGAAGATTATGGCGATATTAAGTTGGTCAAGTCCCATAAATGGTAAAGAACTTCATGGGTTTTTAGGACTCATCAGTTATTATAGGAGGTTTCTATAAAATTATGCATCCTAGCCCGTCCTTTAACTGATCTCACGAAAAAGGATGCTTTCTTATGGAACCAACAGGCTCAACAAGTATTTAAGAGACTCAAAACAACCTTAACAACCATACCAGTTCTGTATTTACCCAATTTCTAAGAACCTTTCAGGTGAAATGTGATGCTTCTATGGATGGAGTAGAGTTGTTCTTATGTAAAATGGACATCCAGTAGCTTATTTCAACAAAGGATTCTCATTTTCAAACAAGTATACATTTGCTTACGATTGAGAATTGCTTTCCTTAGAATTATCTCTCTAAAAGTGGAATCACTAGTTGCTAGGTAAATATTTCTTTGTTCAAATTGACCACTACAGTCTCAAATATCTACCTGATCAAGGCACTCTAACTTCCTCACAGTAGCGTCTTATAGTCAAACTACTTCCCTTCGACTTCACCATCTTGTATAAGTCAGGGAAGAACAACACAATAGCTAACTCTTTATCTTGAAGGCCTTGATATGTAGATTTTTTTAGATTGTCATCCTTATGGTGGATGACTTACATTCCTTATCGTAGGCCTTATTAGAAGATGCTGAGATTAAGATAATCATTGATGCATTACAACAGAACCTGAATCCACTATCTGATTTCCAAATAACAAATGGATGGTTATACTTCAAAACTAGGTTTGTTTTTCCTAACCATTCATCCCTTAAGAAAAAGCTAATTGAGGAAGCTTATGGCACCCCTACTTGTGGTCACGAGGGTTATTTGCATACTTTAAAGAGGCTGAGTGCTCATTTGTATTGGAAGGGCATAAAGAATGATGTCAAAAATTACATATAGTAGTTCATAGGCATGGAAATAGGCCAGGCCAGGCCAGGCTTTGGCTAAATAGGCCTGAGCCTGTAATGGGAATTTGAAGCCTGAGCCTACATGTAGGCTTTTTTTTAGGCTCAGGCTTGAGCCTACATGAGGCCTAACTAAGCCTGAAGCCTTTTTACAGGCCTATTTACAATATAGGCCTTTAAAAAGGCCTCATGTTGCAGGCCTTAAAGACTACAAATAGGCTTTGAGCCTACAAAAACCAAAATAAATGTAGGTTTTTGGTAGGTTTCAAAGCCAACATATTTACAAATTATAGGCTTTACACAGGCTTAAAGCCTATTTAAATCCTGCATAAAATTAAAATAATCCTAATTATTAATAATAGAAAAATGCATCCATTATAATTCAGTACTAGATATACTCATATCAATATAGTGATAAACACAAAAATTCAACATCCACAATGTATAAAAATATCATAAAAAGATACTATCACTCTAATGAAAATTGTGTATAAAAAAAATTAAACAACATAATAACATCAAGATCAAGGCTTCAGTATAATCTCCTCCTGTTCAGATGGTTCCTACACAATAAAAGAATTAATTTAAAATAAATAACTAGTTCCAACACAAATCCAGCCAACATGCAACAAATATAAAAATAAATAAGTATATAATATAATATTCATACCTTCAATTTTCTTTTCAACCCATATTTGTGACGAAGCCAGTCCCCACCACATAAAAGAACTTCAACAGATTCTTCATTCAATCTAGCACGATATTCATCAATTATCCTTCCCCCAGCACTAAATGTGGATTCTGATGCCACAGTTGAGATAGGAACAGCTAGTATATCAGATGCCATCTTTGATAAAACTTTAAACTTTGCACTATTGTTCTTCCACCACTCTAGAGCATAAAAAGATGAAGATATAAGGATCATCAGCAAGATAAGTTTCCAACTCCGATTTTGTAGGAGGAATCGAATGCCTTTGACGAATCATGTTCAGCATTCGTTGCATTCCTTTATCTTTTTGTTGTGCACTAGTATCTGCTAAGGCAACGCTATCAACATTGACTTCATCAGATGCAAAAGATAAGGAATACAGATCCACTTACTCAAGATATAATTCCTCTAATGCATTTTTCACCTTTTCCACATTTCGTATAGCCTCACTTTCTGATTTATATATTAAAGGGAAGCTTATCTCAATAGCCAAAAATTTGATCCTTGGATCCAAAACACTTGCAATAGCCATCAATAAGTTGCATTCTCCCCAATATTTATCAAATTTTTCTTTCATAGGTTTTGCTATCTCATACATGAATGGGTCAAGAGACTCTATTACATCATCAATCACTTGTTTCACCCGATGAACTTTAGCAAGATATAAATTAGAAGTAGGGTATTCACTACCTAAGATGACATGAGTGGCATCATTAAAAACTTCTAAGAAATGACAAATCTTCTCAATCTTTTCCCAATGCTCAGGATTGGGTGCATAAGTATAATGGGGCTCTTTTTCATTATAAGCAGAAAATGCATGCTTGAATTTTATAGCAGGCATCAACATCAAGAATGTAGAATTCCACCTTATAGGACAATCAAGAATAAGCTTCCTTTCTTTCAATCCCTTTAACTCCACAACTTCACAAAAAGATTTCAGCCTTGCATCTGAGGCATTTATAAACTTGACACTTTCACGAACTTTGTGAATGACATCTTTAATGGTGCCAAGGCCATCTTGCACCAACAAATTTAGGATATGTGCGCAGCATCTAACATGAAATAGTTGCTCGTCAAGTACCAACTTATTGTTCAATGACAAATTCTCTTTCAAAGTTCTTAAGCAAGTGTCATTGTAGCTAGCATTATCAACAGAAACTGAGAATATTTTGTTCTCAATACCCCATGATCTCAAACACTTGAAAATTGCATTAGCTATATCTACTCCTCATCTTGGAGCAGGAACTTTAACAAAACTCAAAACTCTCTTTTGAAGATTCCACATATCATCAACAAAATGGCCAGTAACAACCATATATTCAGCTACTTGATGACTAGACTTCCACATGTCTGTTGTAATGCTTACCTTGCTCACATTTTTCAATACTTTTTTTAAAGTATTCTTTTCATCTTCATACAATTTGAGGCAATCACTTCTAATAGTCTTACGAGTGACTTTTCTAAAATCTGGATTTGCATATTCAAAGGCCCATATCAAAACATCATCTTCCACCATGCTAAAAGGATGTTCATGTACCATAATAGCAGTAGCTAAGATTTCTCTCATTTTTTCATTAGTGTACTTAGTGCCAGGAACAATAAAAGGATTAATTCCTGATTCACTTGGAGAAAATTGTATAGTAGTTTGCTTATTTTGTCGAGAGACAAACAACCTACATTTAAAGCAACTCGCCGAATGCCTCTTAAGATGGCTAGTGCTAGCCCCCCTTCCACCAGTAGCTAGCTTTTCTTCACAATACAAACACATTGCTTTCTTGACACCATCAGCAAGTTGAACTTCTTCAAAATCTTTCCATACCACTGAAGTTTTTCGCCATTTTTTTGTGATAACAGAATCTTCTTCACCCCCAGTTACTACCTGTTGAGAGGCATTATTGTTAATGTTCATTGAATCATTTGAAGGAGTTGCCACATGCCCACTAATTTGTTGGCCGGTTTGAGGTCCTTGAGGTTGAGGAGGAGCATATTCACTTGTGTTGTTGTTGCGGCTATCCATTACAAGGATTTGTTCTATATTAAAAAAAAATAACAAAGCAAAATAATTATACACCATATAAAGTAGGAGTCATTTTTATTTACATGACTATACACCTATCTCTTGAATAGAAAGAAAGAAATATTTTTTAAACTATGCTTTTGAATTTTCCCAAACTTCAAACCATTCTCTAAAATCTGTGAACTAATTCAATTGGGTTACAACTTCCCTTTAGCTAGTAAAATAAATAAAAACAAACAAATCGAAATAAAAGAAAAAATTTTGTTCCAATGAGTTTGTCTTTATTTAAATAAACTCATTGAAACAAAAAAAAAAGTCAAATAAAATAAACCAAAAAAGGAAGATCATATACCAATATCATAAACCTTGAAAAGAACGCATGCTGGAATACGTATAGTGAATATGATGAATGCCATATGCACTTTTCCACCAAGGGGACCACTTTTGACATTTTTTTATGCTTTATTATGAGTTGAAAATAAATTTTATTAAAAAATGCACAAAGCTGTCATCAGTTTCGAAAAGCTACAATGAAACAATATTGAACAACAAATAATGGTTGAAGTGGCGACAGATATTTGAGTGGAAAAGAAATACAAATAGTGAGATACCTGAAGCAACGCTGATTAGTTTTTATTTGTTACACAAAGCAAAGCGAGAGATTTGGGTTGCGACAGAAGGAGTAAGAGGAGTAGCAAGCATGAACAAGAATACTTGAAAAGATGATGAGATGACGGCTAGGTCTAACTGTCTAAGTCCTTGAGTAAAAAAGGTATAATAGAAAACAATAAAAAAATCATTAAATCAATAACATTGGTACTATAGTAATTACCTATTATAACTTTAAATTAGAAATTACAATATAATAGTAGTTGACAAATAAAATTAAAATATAAGAATGAAAAATATATAAATATAAGTATAAAAAACATATAAATTAAATATTGTTTGTATATACATATGTGATGTAAATAAAATTATATTTTTTTGTGTAAATAGGCCAGGCCTAGAGGCTTACAGGCCAGGCTTTAACAAAATAGGCCTAGCCTATTTATACATTTAGGCCTTTAGATAGGCCTTGGCCTGGCCTTTTTAATAAACAGGCCAGGCCAGGCCAAGCCCTAAGTAGGCCAGGCCGTAGGCTGCCTGATAGAGGCCTGGCCTATTTCCACCCCTAGTAGTTCATGACCTGTCAACAAAACAAATATAAAACATTGGTACCGCAGGACTTTTGCAACCTCTCCTTATTCTAGAGCTAATTTGGGAGGACATGTCTCTTTACTTCATTATTGGCCTTCCGAAGTCTAGAGGTTTTGAAAGTAATTCTGGTGGTGGTTGATCGTGTTAGTAAGTACAGCCACTTCATTGCCTTATCACACCCTTATTATGTAAAAAGTAGTACTGAATTATTTTGCTAGGAGATAGTCAAACTCCACGGTATTTCTCGGTCAATTGTATTTGATCATGACCTACTCTTTTTTAGTGCATTTTGGCAAGAGCTCTTCTGTCTTAGTCATACACATTTTAATATGAGCACCGCATATCACCCACAATTTGATGGCCAAATGGAAGAAGTAAACGTTGTCTGGAAGCCTATCTGCATTGTTTCACTCACAAACAACCTTGATTGTGGAGTAAATTTATGTGCTGGGTGAAGTATTCATTTAATACTAGCTCCCATGTCACTGCTTATAACATACCATTCTTCCTTATGTCAAAGATGAGATGTTGGTAGCAAATTTGGAAGAACAGCTCCAACTGCGGGATGAAATGCTTTAAATCCTTAAGAGTAACTTGCTGAAAGCCCATAATAGAATGAAGCTATTAGTAAAATAGCACTGTCGAGACCTACAGTTTGAGCCTGGAGATGCAGTTTAGCTATGAGTTCATCCTTATCGCCAAAAATCCTTGGCCAAAAGAAGATTCAAGATGCTTTCCCCCAGGTTTTTCGGCCCTTACAAGATAATTTGTTGTGTAGGGCAAGTGGCCTATGAATTAGAGCTCCCCTCAACAACAAAAATTCATCTGATTTTCCATGTTTCATTGTTGCACCTTGATGTTAGGCATTCACCCAGTCTCTCACCTGCCCCACTACCCTTATCATTAGATTTCGAATGGGTATTAACACCTTCTAAAGTACTGCCACACAATTGGACAGTTGAAGGAACCTTAAAGTTTTAATTCAATAGGAACGTCGACCCTTGGAAGACTATACCTAGGAAGAATATGACCTAGTTGCAACATAATTCCCTCTTTTCAGAATTGAGGATAAGTCCTTTTTCTAGGGGGAGTATTGATAGGGGCCTGTGCCAACTGCTGACTTATTCTAGGTGTGGGAAACGTTCATGAGAAGAGGAGAGAGTTAGTGCTTGATTTTCTGATAATTTATTTTAATTATTAATTAATTATGTTATTGTTGTTTAAAAATTTAGGATAAAAAATAAGTGGATGTTCCATGTTGAGTCGCTCTATATGCATGTAGGGTAGTTGTTGTTGTTTTAGATTTGATTATTATTAAGAAAGTGACAAAAATATGCTCTGTAATGTTCATTATAAATAGGTCTATAGCCCTGAGCAATACAATATCGAATTTTACAAAGTAAACTTAGATGTGGAGATTCTCCTAGGCTACTATTGAAAGTACGAGTGAGATACTCAAGCTTTCTAGTAGATATTTTCCATCTTATTTCTTATTCTTTTTTTTATTGACTTGAGTGCTAACATTCACATATTGTCTATAATATTTTAATATATAGCTCAGCGTTTTGCCTTGTTTCGTATCTTATAAGAGCTTTTGGAGAAAATGAGAGTAAAGAAAGGTGGGTGAGCTTTAAAAGTTTGTTTTAAAGTAAATATATATTGTTAATTAATTATTCAATATTTATTTTAATGACAAAACTTAATTCCAATCTTTATACCATTAGGTCTAGTTATCAAATAAAATGCTACCACCTTATTATTTATTACATATCAGTACTCAACCCCATTAAACTCCTAATAAAAATTTCTTCTTCAAGCATGTTTAGATCTACGTTGAGGTGGGTCAAACGTACTATTAACAAAACAAAAGTCAGATTGAGCTATTTTGCGATGTTTGTATTAGCAGTGAGGCAATTTAGCTTTTACATAAAAACCCATGATTATATAGAAGTAGATATTTGTTGCTTATGGCTTCCATCATGGAGAGAAGCATACAGAGGGAAGAAATCAAATGCTTCATGGAGGAAAGATGATAGGTCCCATCTTATACCATCTGACATTTAAAAAGGTTAATTCAAACATAAATCACATTATACTATTTGACTTTTACCCAAACTTCAGTTTGTATAAGTCAGATGAAATAAAAGTCACTTTTACCACCGCTAATCCAAAAACACCTAGATGTAACCCAATCCTTTTTTACATCACAAAAAAAACTCCTTTTCAACTCTTACTCACGGTATTCATTCGTTAGAAGAACAAATTTTTAATTTTAAAGTAATATAAAGTAAAGAGCCCAAGAAGCAAAGCAAACTACTGGAAAAAAGTCCTATAAGACTGCCACATCTAGACCTTCATAAGCAAAGACGCTTTAAAAAGTATGACCGGTGGTATTTTTGTAAATATTGATACAACTTAAAACAGTCACGCCGCGCTGTCTAAATAATATTTTCTAGTAATGCAGTTTCGATGAGTATTAAATATTATGAAAATTTTAAAACTTAATTTTTTTTAGATCAAACGCTTATACATCCGGTTTAAATATTCTTTTAGATACTATTGTTTATTTATATCCGATCTTAAATGTTTTAGAGTTTCTTCAGCTTCCAATGTAAAATTCCCAACTACACGTCTCTTCGAAATTTGAAGCCATTTCAATAAATGTAATCTTTATATATCTTGTCTATTTAAACTCCTCATTCATTTCATTTCTTCAGATCCAGCTCCTTCTTCTCTCCTCTCTTGAAAATCAATATGGTGAGACACATTAGGACTCCTTCAGTTTGTCCTCTTTTTCCTCCTCCTCCTTAACCATCAGCAAGGCATGTTCTTGACCACCTCAATGTGAGGGTGGTTTGCATGGAGGGACGCCTCAGAAGACTCTTCACTTTGCTGCATACTGTCAATAATAAGTTGAACCTTGTACTCGACGCCAATGATGTCGAGTACAATCTTTCGGATGACCCCTCTTCCCCTTCCTCTTCTTCCTCCAACGATGAAAAGGAAGATTGAAAGTTTTTATTATTATGTAAAATGTTTTTTTAATCAATGTACCGCTGCCTTTTAACAAGAAAAAATTATAATATTAATGGAAAAAAATTATTTCTAATCTTGATC